>BMAV01011141.1:0-57449 GCA_019973955.1 Trichonephila inaurata madagascariensis
TTCGTCAGTTCTATTGACGCAATAAGGTGGGGTGGCCTTGCTTGTGAATAGTACAATTTTAACATGAAATAAATATAACATGAGTAATATTTATTAAGCATGAGTAATATTTATTAGGAGCATTAAACACCCAAATACAAATTATTTACACAAAATTCGTAACAATATAAATGGATGTTTGTATGTATGGCCTCTCTTCACTCCAACACCGTTCAACTGATCACTATGAAAATTGACATGTAAATGTATTTTTGTGGAGAAGGTTTTGGGGCTATCCTCTTTGTTGCAGTTCCTACCAGGTGGCCCTGCAGCATATCAACTTCTGAACCGTTTAACCAATTACTTTGAAAATTGGCATGTATATGTGTATTTTTTCGTAGATTCGTTTCTTCCTTTTTTTTATTCACTTTGTTGCAGCTCCCTACCAGGAGATGCTGCAGCGTACCAACTTCTATATCGGTTAACCAGTCCCTATGAAAATAGGTATCTCGTTATATTTGAACACTAAGAATGTATTTGCTGTATTCATAGCTGTAGAGTCAAGTTATTTTTCGACAATTTTTTTATAAAACAAACTTAAAGGAGTTGTGCGCTTTACAATAACGTAGAAAGTATAAAGTATTTTTTAAAAAAATGAGTGCGTGTATCTCTGTGTGTACACGTGGTAGAAGTTAACTTCTTTGGCTTATATGTATTGAATTGTATGATTAAGTTTTATTTTAAAGAGAGTAAGCTTATATATAATTAACAAATTTATTATTATCATAATTATTTCAAAATGTATTTAAAAAATAATTAGGATGGAAAAGGTATAAGTATAAACAAAATTTTCATTTTCAATATATAATACTAAAAAAAAAATTATTATATATACATTTTTAGAAAAGTATCATTATTATTAGTCTATTTACATTATGCTTATGGGTGTTTCAGTACAAACTTTTTTTTATCAAAGGCTTGTGGTAATTACAATAAGAAATGTAGGTTTTGCACTCAATATCATTTAAGAATCTCGTAAACACTGCATCAATCGTAGTATTTGATTTTGTCGTCAATATTATTCTGTTATTTTGTAGAGATAAGGCGAAATGTCTTTTTGCGTCTTAATTTTCCCCCTATTTGAGGTAAAACTGGAAACTCGAGCCCCATACTGTCTTAACTAATCCTTCATTATTTGTTTCTACATGAACTAGCTTTCCAACTGCACCATTTGCCAATCCATCTGTCACATCAATATTTGTGGTAATCATGTAATAAATATTATTCACATAAACTGTTTGATAAGGCAATCCATTTGTATCAATTAATGACATCTTATGTGTAATTTTTGACGTACGAAAGTTTCTTGTTCTTTTGAAAAGTACAACCAATACATACATCTTTTGCAGTTGAAGTTATTCTGTCCGCATATGGCATTCACTATATATATATTTTATTATTATAATTGACGGAAATGTGTTAGTGTTGAATAATCGTATACCTTGGGGACACCTTACTTTAGCTTCTTCCATAGTACAAAAACGAGACCCAATCAGAGTTATTTCCATTTCATAAAGTTGTTCACCGTTTCCAATTTTTGTAAGTATAGAAGAAAATTGTTGGTTCGCTTGACGCATGACTTCATTTAGCTCATAAAATTTTAGATTTCGCCATAAAATCGGTCCAATGAGGGTCTGTTTCGGTTGCTGATAGATGGGCATAGAACGAACTGGTGGTAATTGTGACGTAAGTAAAGTAAATAAAAATTATTTAAAAATTATTTTAATTTAAAATAATATCTAATCCACCAAAATTTGACTGAAAATTTCCAGTTATTTGTTTTAATCTGTAATCAACCTTCAATTATAATTGAGCACTGATCATACTTATCCCATCAATGATTATGACTTTTATGTATTTGAAAAGAATTCTGCATTGTTGAGCAGTTTCAGAATGTAACGGAAGTAATCTTGATAAAGAAATTTTTTTAAAGCTGTATGAACAGTCCTTTCTGAAACAGCTACTGCTGCTTTACCAGCTGAAGCACAAGTTATATATGCATGACAGTATCCATCATTGTTCGTATAGCAATTATAAATTTCCATCAAAAGTTTAATGACGAAAGTTTTACCGCATATGGCAGGGCCGGTAAAAATATTTGAAATGGAGTTCGATATGATGATAAAAGAGGCGAAATAACATAAAGTAAAAGTCTTTTTTGTATGTGTGTTTTTCGTTTGACATTCTCACTAATTGATAGAAATCTTTTGGGGGCATTAAATTCTCTCTCTCTCTCTCTTTTTTTTTTTTGCAATAGTAGTAAATTTGTAATAGTAAGTAGTTAGTACCCTGCTTGCCACCGTAAATGCAACACCAAGAAAGACAAGAGATAGCACAACAAAATTTATTTTGTAGATAACATGTTGACCAAGTATCAAATGATTAAATATATAGACTTCTGTGAAGTGTGGTTCCTGCCAGAATCAGTAGCCAGAGTAGCCGCCATTGTTGGAGATCACTGCTGGCACACACCTTGACATTGCTTCAAAGGGACTTTGGATGTGTTCTTGGGGTACAGCAGACCAAGCAGCTTCCACACGTTGCCAAAGTTGATCTGGTGTAATCTGGGGGTGTAATCTGGGTCAATCGTTGAGCAACCATGGACCACATGTTTTCTATCGACGAAAGATCCTGAGATCGAGCCGGCCAGGGAAGCAATTCAATCTTGTGTTTGACAAAGAATCTTAGGACAATGCGTGCCACGTGTGGTCACGCATCATTCTGTTGAAATATGGCTGTGGCCAAGCCCTGAAGGTAAGGAAGGACAACTGGCTCCAACACCTGGAGATGTAGCGCTGGCTGTTTAAAGTACCGGCAATGTACTGGGGGTGGGGTATATCAATACCCCCCATACCATAATACCCGGTGCAGGACCAGTGTGGCGCTGCATAACGCAGCGTTCAGCATCCTCCCCCCACGGTGTCTCCAGACTCGAATCCGACCATAGTGGTGTTGCAGACAGATGCTGACTCGTCGTAAAAAACAACTTCATTCCATTCTGCCACCCACATCCTTTTTCCCTCTCACCATTGGCGGCGGAGACGTCTGGGTTCTGCTCAAGGGTAAACCAAGCAATGGACGTCTTTTCGGACAGACCAGTCTGCTGTAAACGGCGTCGGATGGTACGCGCAGACATTGAATGATGCGTTACAGACTCAATGTGCTGTGCTATGGTTCGTGATGTGACTGAGCAATCCGTCCTGCCAGGACACAATTTGCCTGTCCTCACGTGAAATGGTGCCGAAGGGATGCGATCACACTTCGATCCTTCGTACCCTCCTGCATCTAACGGTCACAAATCCGCATTACAGTTGTTTGGTTTCGTCCAACACGACTACCGATTTTCCTGAAAGATAATCCACAATCTCAGTAGGCCACTATCCTTCCTCTGTTAAAGGGTAAAAAAGATAAAACTCGAGCTATTTTCATAATAGGTATATTTTTTTAATGCATAAAAAATAAATTTATCATAATGCCATTAAATGTACAATGTTTTTGGTTAATTCTTGAGGGGTTTAAACAAACAAATGCAATGGTTTGCCAAACCTCGGACATGCAACATAGAATTGGCCTTGCGAAAAGCAAGGGTTTTCTAAATCTAAGCCACAAATTGTCATTGTTTGACCTTGTGACTTATTAATGGTCATAGCAAATGCCAAGTGGTTGGAAATTTCAAACATTTGAATAGGGAGGTGGGGTTGAAAGAATCATTGGATCTTGTGAAGTACAACTGCACCTTGAGTTTGCCGCTCAAAATAGTGGCCAGAAGAAATTTCCCTGAATTTTATGAACAATGACCCCTTACATAATTTTGGTGTATTATTAACTAATTGCGATATCGGACCGAATTGTGAATCTAAATCGTTCTCGAATCCACTTGAACCCACACAAAAAATATCATCCAAATCGGTCTAGCACAGAATACACACGCACAGAAGAGTTATATAGATAAAGATATATGCCAATATCGTGGCGAAATGAATAAACTTTCCGATTCTGTTATTATTTTTGTCTGATTTTGATAGAAAAATTAGATTGCAGTTTTAAAAAAGTCGAAAAATTCTTCCCTCTTCTTTTTTTCTCGCCGCTCATTAGCAGAATAAATAGACACGGGGGTAAAACAATTATGCCTTTTTAAGGTTTTTAATCAATATCTTTTTAACTAATTGCTATTTTGGACCGAATTGGGAATCTAAACTATCCTCGAATCCATTTGAACCCACACAAAAAATGTCATCAAAATCGGTCCAACCGCTTAGGAGGAGTTCAGTCACATACACGCACAGAAGAATTATATAAATATAAAGATTCTTTAAAAAAATATTAATTAAAAATGATAAAAAGCATGATTCGTCTGCATTTTTGTAACAGTGAAGACCCGGTTTGGCCAGTTTGGCTGAAAATCGATTTTCGACGCCAACTTACGTCATTTTTATAACAACGTTGTTACAATAACACAGGTGAATATTGAGTTGAATGTTTTTAATGTTTTTAATTAATATTTTTTAACTAATTGTGATATTGGACCGAATTGTAAATCTAAACCATTCTCGAATCCACTTGAACCCACACAAAAAATATCATCAAAATCGGTCCAGCCGTTTAGGAGGAGTTTAGTCACATACATACGCACAGATTATTTATATATATAAAGATTACATTTCGTGGTTATGATATGAATATTTGTTAAACTCGCGACAGATTTTTTAAAATCGTGGTTAAAGTTGGAATTTCATACATACTTAACTTACGTTCATCGCGTAACCGTAACTGGTAACGCGTAACGAAACTTTTTCCCTAACGGGCCATAAGAAGTTAACTTCAAAAATATGGAATAATCAAAGGAATCTAATATTGACCATACTTCACTATTTTTATTGGTAAAAATTTGGCTCAAGTGTAGTATAGGGGGGCCACTTTTTGATTTTACGATTTTTCTTCAGATTTGGCGATTTTTATCTAAATGTCATGGTGAGATATCGAATTCATTCTAAAATAAATAATAAATAATTCCGAAATAAGTACCTTGGCGACCACTTTTAGCCGTCAAAAACATGGACTGCGTCAAGTGGCCCCCTATACTACACTTGAACTAAAATTTTATAACCAAAACATGAATCGGTTTTGATAATGATGGTTGTATGAATCGGTATCAATATCTACAGTAGCGAGTAATTTTAATATAATCATGAATAGTAAGTTTAATGCTCTATATAATAACATCACGATGCACATTAATTGCACGAAACAGATCGAGAAATTATTTCTGAATTACGATCATTATTCCACGAGCACAACTTTTTGGTTAGAGATTTTAAATCTGCTTTAGAGGATGTGAGATAAGACTACTTGAAAGTCATTATCAGAGCAGATAAACTCCATAAAATGAGCATGGAAGACGTTTCAATGCTCCAATAACTTCTGAGAAACGTCCTCCCGTTGGTGTGGTGTGGTAGTTAGGAGAGGGGGGTGCCAGCTCAGGTGTCGTCCACGTCACTTGACCATGGTTCAAAATTACGTGGTCCGTCGCCAAAACGCCCTCATTGTAGCTGAACAGTGCGACGTTATTCACTACATCACCCAATTTAAATTCTGAAGTAGCAGAAATATAACGAACAGGGACCAATGTTAGTAATCGGTAAGCACAAGCTCAATAATTCAATTCTTACTATTAGCTCACACTCTCAATATATTTACTTATTTATCTTCGTGGAATTTTCAATCGTTAATAAAATACATTTTAAAACGCTTAATTGAGCTGAAATTTTATGTACGGGATTATTTTAGATGACAATACAGTAATTTAATTATAATTAATAAAAATTATTTGATTAAAACTAATTATTCAAAGAATTACAAATACAGCCACTTTGGCATCATTTTTGGTGACTTAGCGACCATTTTGGCGACTTGTGTCAAAACTTGAAAAAGGGTTTTTTTCTCACATCACATCATTACATCACATCCTTTGAGCTGAAATTTTCTATGCACTATTGTTTTGGGTAAAAATACGATAATTTAATTAGAATTAATTAAAAAATTAATTGACTGAAACATTATTTTTAAAAATTACAGGTACAGACACGTTTTTCATTTTTTTGCGACTTGGGGCAAAACTTTGAAGATTTTTTCCTCACGTTTTAAACATTCAATTGAATGAAATTTTTTTTATACACAACTAGCGGTCCGTCAGTCTTCGGGGTTTATTTTTTTGGGAAAATTCAGTCACCGTGCGTATTCACTGTAACCTAATGTAAATATTGAAAAGTTTGTTTCTGTATTTTGACAACAGTTAGTATTGTACTTTTTGTGTGGAATAAAAGTTTTTTTTGAAAGGTGGGTATATTTTTTGTCTTAGAATCGTTTTTTCTAATGTTTTGATTTTTTTAAAAAATTATTTTCCTTATTTAACTGCAGAACCAGATACGTGCTGGGTAAAGAGTTTTTTTTAAAAAGGGTAACGTAATAGTCCCAAGACGATTGTACACAGTCTTAAATCCGAAAAAATTTCAAACTTTTTTAATAAGTTGTAACAATCTGGGTGTTTTGATAAATCTTTTTTTAAAGAAAGTTATTATAATATCTGACATCATCACATGTACAGTTGCTACAATTCGACCTATCGATTGCGTGTGAGTATGTATTTATTAGGAACAAAGGGTTGAATATAGAAGATAGTGAATAAAAAACTTAAACTTGCTTTGTTTAAAAGGGGGTAAAAAGAAAAAAACTCGAGCTATTTTCATAACAGATATATTTTTTTAATGCAAAAAAAATGAATTTACTGTAATGCTATTGAATGTACAATTTTTTTGGTTAACCTTGAGGGGTATAAACAAACAAATGCGAGGGTTTTTCCCAAAAACCTGGGACATCAACACAATTTCCCTTTGAAAAAGGCAAGGGTTTTTTTTAAATCTAAGCCAAAAAACTGTCATTGTTTGACCTTGTGACTTATTAATAAATCAAGCAATTTGGGAAATTCAAACTTTTTGAATGGGTAGGTGAGTCAAAAAAGAATCATTGGGATCTGTGGTAGAAGTACAACTTCACCTTGAAGTTTGCCGCTCAAAATGGGGGCCTAAAGAATATTGCGCATGTTTTTTTTAACCGCGCCTCCCCATAATTGTGGCGCATTTTTAACTAATTGCGATATCAAAAACCGACTTGGGGACCCTAAATCATTCTTGAATCCACTTGAACCCAAAAAAAAAATGCCCTGAAAACCCGGCCCAACCTTTTTAGGAGGAGTTCAGTCACTACACACGCACAGAAAAATTTTTAAATATGAAGATATTTTGGGTATCGTGGCGGAAATGAATAATTTTTCCGATTTTGTAATTTTTTTTGGTCTGATTTTGATAGAAAAAATTAGATTCAATTTTAAAAACGGTGAAAATATCAAAAAATTTTCTCCCCTCAAACTTTTTTTTCCCCTTTGCCCCGCATTAGCAGAATAAACAGCATACAGGGGGAAAATGCGTTTTTTAAATTTAAAATTCTTTTTTAAATAATTTAAATTGGACCAAATTGGGAATCTAAAAACCCTTCTCGAATCCAATTTTTAACCCACACAAAAAATGTCATGAAAATCGGTCCAGTCGCTTAGGAGGAGTTTAGTCACATACACACGCACAGAAGATTTTATATATAAAGATTGTTTTAGTTGACAATACGATACTTTAACGATAATTAATAAAAATTAATTACCACTTAATGTTGCGATTCTGTCATATATATATTAATTGTAACTATTTAATAAAAGGTAGCTAAAATAAAATTTTTCTTTGTTGATCTAAGTAGGAATTGACTGAAATTTTTTTTTTATATTACTTGTTTTTGTTTAATTTACAATTCACGTAAAACTAACTCATTAAAAGCTTCTTTATCCTTCAGTCTTCAATTTTTCAATTCACCCCTGCGAAGAACGGGTATACCAGCTAGTACGTAAATAAAAACAGTGATATGGCAGTTTTCATGCTTGCGATTTCTAACGCACCTGTTAATGAAGCCGAACAATTTCAAATGAAACGTTATATTAGCAGTAATGAAGCTATAAGGCGAATTTTTGGTTTTGTTACATCCATGAAAGCTTTCCTGCTGTTATACATCTCAGAACTTAGAAAACGGCCAACGAGTCTATTTCTCGGAAGAGTACGCCCTTCAAAGAGAGCTATAGATCCGCCAAACACAATAACACAATGTTGACCGCTTTTTTGCAACTGAGTGCAACTAATGAATTTGTTGAAACATTGCTATATCATGAAGTGGTGCAGTATTATACATGGAAAATCAATCAACGAAGAAATTTTGCAGAATAAAATGTGAGGCGCAAAAACATTCTTCAGTGTCTGGCATATTTTCTACTAGCACATTGGGACGAGTATACACTGTTCTCCCGAATAATAGTGAATGTTGCTATTTACGAATGCTGCTTCACGTAATCAAAGGACCTACATCTTTTCAAGCAATCAAAACCATCGATGGTCGTGTCAGATATATAGAGAAGCATGTTTCAAACTTGGCATGCTAGAAAATGATCAACATTAGGATAACGCATTGACAGAAGCATCTGAAACATATGCTCTCCAAGTACGAATGTTCGCCATAAATTTGACGACCTGTGCACCTTCTAATCTGAAAGATCTAAGCGAAAAGCAGTGAAATGTCTTAGCGAAGACATATTTCTCCGAGCTCGCAGAGAAAATCCTAACTTGGATGTGTGGTATTCGGAAGACATATTCATTGAATCGCTGATATTACTGGAAGATATGAGTATATGTGTCAATTAACCAAAGAAAAAAATACCCTTAATCAGCTGGGGCTATTTTCTGTAGAACGTGATAGAGATAATGTTATCGATATAGATATATTAAGAGAGAAACAATACGACGTCAACGCGGAAACAACGACGAACTTCTTTCTCTTGATGCACCAGGAGACACTGGAAAAACTTTTCTGCTCAATCTGATACTCGCAGAAATTCGAATGAAAGATGAAATTGCACTGGTTATAGCATTATCGGAGATTGCAGCAATGCTACTTGATGGAGGACGAGCGGCGCATTCGGCTTTCAAGCTGCCTTTGAATCTAAATATAGCTAAAATTCTCATTTGTAACATTGGGAAAACATTTGGAATAGCAACTGTATTGAAAACATTGCTCATAAAAAAAGAGCTTGGAGCACTTGATCGTACTCTGCGAGATTTTTGAAACAACCAACGTCCAATGGGTGGAGCTGTGATACTGCTCGCAGGTGATTTCCGTCAAACTTTGCCCGTTATTCCAAGATCAATATCAACAGACGAGCTGAACGCGTGCCTAAAGCAGTGCTTCTCAAAGTTTCAATATTCGCGACTCAATATTCAATCATGATTTTCATCGCGCCCCCACCTCATACAATAACAATGTACTGATGTCAATAATACTATATTTTGATGTTAAAAATATGATGCGACTTTTACTTCTTATTTGCCACTGGCGTATATAAACGTCTCGCTCAGCCAAAGCATTAATTTCCCCTGACGTATATATACGTCTTTGCGAAGTGCGATCTTTTCTGTGCACTACTATCCATAAAATTTTGGAATGCAATAAAAGGACCTTGACAATGTTTGCGAAGCATTTGCTTATTTCAGGTGATTTTCTTCTTTATCCACACCCCCCCCAATATATATTATATGTACGAAAACGTATGGAAAACGGTTGGCATTGGGATGCTACTAGCGTAACTTTTATTTGGCAGTTAAAGGACTTATTATAAACATTACAAATTATCAAGATAAGCGTTTTATATATACTCTTTGTATATAATTTTATATATGGCAATCCCACGGGATCACTGGTAATTATCAAACGTTCTTAGCTTATATTTATTAAATTAATTATAAAATATATTGTGTAGCACTGATACATTTATAAGTGTAATACATCAGTGTATGTGTGTATTTTACTTTTTACTATGTTAGATTGTTTCAGTAAATTAATTTTTTTCCAAATAATCTTACGTTTTCGACTTTTCAATAAGCTCGCGTCCCCGAAGTAGACTTGTCACGCCCCACAGTTTGAGAAACAATGTATTAAGACTGTCTAATAGGAGGATACTGTCAAGGTCACTGTTAACGAATAAACAGTTTTCCCAGAATTAACGATTTCGTGAGCCTGGGTTGACTCTGCAGTTCTAAAAAAATAATTGTGTAAAACGTTTTTCATTATGCATTATATGGTTCAGAATACTCATAAAAATACATCTTGGCCAAACAATCCATCAAAGTGCTCAATATGCTTATCCATATATCATAAAACTCATTCACATGGAAAAAAAGAAACATAACAATATTATTTACAACTTTTCTAAAAGAAAAAGAGACCGAGTGAAACATACCAGTAAGTTTGAAGGTCAAATATATGATAATCAAAAGTAGTATTTTAGGGGTTAAAAGAAACGTAATATAAAATATCTCTCATCGTGGGATTACAGTAAAGCAAACAAAATGTCTTTTTTTTATTTGGTTATAGGATCAAAGATAGTTAATGAGCGTTTGAAGTAAAATCTTTTATTTTTGATGATCACCAGATGATATATATAAATTACATCAGTGTAAATGTGTATTTTTTATTATGTCAGAAAGCACACACACATTTTGTTTTACTTCATTCCAAAAAAATTATTTTTTTAAACCTTTTATTTTCAATATGCTCGCGCCCCCCAGGGGCACGCCCCACAGTTTGAGAAACACTGACCTAAAGTATTCATTCCTTTAACGGCACGTGAAAAAAAGTTGCACTGTCGACTAATATGCGAGTGCATTTGCTTAGAGATGATTCTGCATAAACATTTGCCAAGCAGCTTTTAGACATGGACGAAACTTCCGATTGATCCTTCAACAGAGGAAATGTCATTTTCACAGGACTTCTGTCAACTTCAGTCATCAATAGAAGATCTTGAAAATATGGTTTTCCTGAATATAACCAATAACTTCAGAAATTATGACTGGCTCTGAGAGCGTGAAGCAACAATAATTAACGGTAAATGGAATGTAAAGAGAAGACGTGCTTATTCTACGCATTCCAATGATCCCTACTTATTTTCACTTTCAATTTAAGCGGTTACAATTTCCTATGTGCCTTGCTTTCACAATGGCAATCAACAACGCTCAAGGGCAGTCACTGCTCGTTGCCGGATTAAATTTAGCGAACCCATGTTTTTCGCATTGTCAACTATATATGTTTCGCGCTCCAGATTAGGAACACCAAAAACTTTGTACACCAAACCGTAAAACCGAAAATGTTGTTTATCCACTTACGTTACAGATGTGTTATTTTGAATTATTTTTAGTTATATAAAATAAAAATTTAATTAATTATTGAAAATATTGCTAAAACTCAATTTATTGATTTACAAGCTGTTAAAATTCAGACTGACAGGACAACGTCTGATGGGTTAAGCTAGTTTCAATATAAATCTCCTAGCTACCCATAATCAAAAAATATTTAAATTGTTCTAAAGATTACGCAAAAAATTAAACGTATGCTCAAATGACATTAATTCCCCCCCCCCAATAATGAAAAATTCTACCCGATTGCTTTAAACTGGTTTTTTTCCCCTTAAATTTTTACTTTTAGTAATATGCTTATGAATACGTATATAAAAAATTCTTAGGATAACCACATTTAAAAAACGCAATTTTGATTTTTGATCATCTATGTCTTTTTTGAGCTATTTTGGAAAAAAGAAGAGGTCTTTATACAGTTAAAACTAATACTAATATTGGAAAGTAGTTGTACATGTATATGAAGATATTTAACATTTTGATTTTTTAATAGATTCTTTTTTTTTTGTACCGTTGGTTTGATAAATATTCTTTAATTATAATTGCATTTTAAAATAATTGTTTCCAGAAGATTCATGATTTATAGAATTAAAAAGTAATTGATTAAGAAGTAAAAAACGAGATCGAAATGACGATCTCGGATCGTTAAAAATGGCTATTTTATTATTCTAAACATCCAAAAATGAACATTCTCAAAAATTCGATTGTACGTCTAAGCCCTTTTTCCCTAAAAAACTGTTTACCTAATTATGCCTCTTTTTCCTTTTCTTTAACGAGGAGTAATAATTCACTTCTAGTAGTAGAACAGCAACGCGATATTGTGTTTTAGTACATTGGTCTGTAGACGACATCGATCTCTCGCTTCTTTCCCTCCCTTCTCTTTCAGAGTAGCGCCATGAAGACCCATCGTGCAGAGGAGACTGATGCATGGTAAATCTCTCAATTTCGAAGTTCTACAGTTGGCGTGGAGAGGAGGATATCAGCTCAGGTGTCGTCCTCGTCACTTGAACGAGGTTCAAAATTACGTGACCCGTTGCCCTCGTGTTGCTTTTTTGTATGACGTTAATATACCTCTCCCTCATCTCACTTTCCCTTTTCCAGAACTCTCTTCTAAATTTCATCATTCACACTCACTGGTGTAACTGGTAGCCCTGTATCAAAATTCCTAGGACACCTTTTTTGGAAAATAAAAGTCATCGCATTTAATAAAACTTATGTAAGATATTGAATGTAACCTGTAATATAATTGTATGGAACTATTTTAAGTTTTGTTAGACACAATCACAGATTCTATTTGTGAGTTCTTAATTATCCCGAACACAGATCTATAATCAATATTCCATTTCCCCCTAAACATGCGTTAAGATATCAATTCCTTCGATAGCGGCTGTGATACGCTGTTTCAGCTTCATCCAGGACTTTTTCTTTTGCACAAACCACCCCCATAGTTTTAAACTGTTCATACCATTGTTATATAGATTTTCTAGTTAGAGGCTTTTTTTCCAAATTGTGACCAAAAATGCTGTTGCAAATCAGTTACAGATTCTACTTTGCTAAATTCAAGAACACAAAAAGCCTCGTCCACTATAGCAACACCGTTGATGTAGACACCGTCTTTCGACTGATTATGTCCCATGACACGCCCTTATTGTTTAAGTCACTTCTGTCAGGGGATCCTTACAGCTCACTGAGGTGCTGCCTGTCTTATTATTATTTTACAGCATTTGGAAAATGCATACTTCTTTATGAATTACCCTGTATTAAAAATGCCGGTCTTTCAGAAATAGAAAGGATGTAAAACAAATACATTGAATGTGCAAGGTGTAGTGGATAACTACATAAAAACCAGTAATAGCCTCCAGACTGAAGTGGTCATTTTGGTCTAGTGGTATGTTACGTCCTTGAGAACCGAGCTTTATCCTCCACGGCAACGCGTGCCCGGGTCAGCTAGTAAGTAATATAAAGTATATGTTTTTTAAAAAATTGCATTGGAAAGCAGTTTGGTAAATGTATATTAGGATAAGTGTCTCAATTGTACTATTATACACTAATACAGTTTTTTTTTTTAATACGGTATAAAAATAGTAAGAATATCAATAAAAAAAGGAAAAATTAATACAATATAAAAGTGGATAAATAAAAAAATTCATGGCGATTTTCCAAAATAAGTTAATTAATAATAATACAACTAGTTTGCAGATTATAGACTTCCTTGCCTTCAACAAAATCGAGTATTTGTTCGAACTAAGCTGTCTTTCTCATAAGAACACTCACATGCTTTTCAACAAAAAATCAATTAGTAAAAAATGTGAAATTCCCGAACGTTCAATTTTCGAAAACTTATTATCCATGCTGTTCAAAAAATTTTCAAAACCTGCATTAAATAAGTGGAAGAGTTGAATTTCAATAATTTCGCATAGACCGAAAAATGGGAAGGCCGTTCATTTTCGCCTTATTGTTGCTTACAAAACAGAAATCATATGTACTTACTAAGTGAATTGAATTTTTAAATGTGATGAAGATAATTGCACTGTCAAGATTGTTGGTGAAAATAGCCTGAGAAAATTAAGGTTATTTGTTGATCAATAAAGTTACTGAGAATCATGTTCCGTTATTATCTCATCAGAGGTATTAGATTCGACTAAACTGAACTGAACTGATTGTTTACAAATACATATTGCGAACTGTTAATTTATTGCAAATTTATAGAAAGTTGTGTTTCTTACCATATTTAGCCTATTTCATATACGGCTTCAAAATGTGTGGAGGATTTACATGTTCAAGAAATGCTCTGATAGTTTTGAATCTTCTTTATGTTGTAAGTTTATATAAATATTGCGTTTTTTGACATATTGGGAATTGATTATAATAAATAATTTTGAACATTATTGCATCAGTATTAAGAAACGTAGATAAATTATACATGCGAAAAAGTGTTTTTGATATGTTTTAAAACAGAAATGTAAGATTATCTCATATTTTATTTTCTGTCTTCTCCTTAATAATTTAAAATAGACATTTTCTTAAATTTCATTTAATGTATTCCTTATGTTTACTTTTTCTCGCATGAAATCTATTTTGTTAAAATATAAGAGTTGTTGACAGAATGAAAACTGTGCTATGCTGAATTGAGTTAAATTTTAAAAGGAAATTTTAGTCTTGTTATTTTTAACTTTGCAGCGTAATTTTGAATGAATGAGTTAAAATGATGATTGAAGTATAACTAACAGATCAGTAACTTGACAAGTAAGCCTGTACAGAAAGTTAATGAAGTTTGTTGCAAGCTTAGTTGATAATCATGTGGAATTTTTATATTTATTAACTTTACTCAATGGCACAACAGCTCATGAGGGCCAAGGCCCACTGTGCCCATATCAGCGCAGCATGATCTTGGGCCCTGAGGTGCCTGAGTAGATGTTCCAGTCAGTCTGATGCAAAACCCCTTGTGATAAGTTCCCAAGCAAGCTTAGTACTCATTTATCAACCCACTGAAGAGATGAAAGGCTGAGTCGACTTTGCCCAGCCTGGGGTTTTTGTATTTATTACTGTTAAATAAAAAAAAGGAATTTAGTAATTGGAAGTTTTGTATTAAAATAAATTATTTTGTGGTTACATAACAACACACCATGTAAAGCTTTGAAAGCTCCTAGTTGAAATAAAAGCTTTTACATTACTTAAAAGTTTTTCTTTTTAAAAAATGCTTTTCAATGAATATACAGTTATGATTGCTATGAAGACATATTAAAGAAAATAATGAAATAAAAAAATGTTTATTGTATTTTTTTATTACATTTTCTAGATGAAATAAAGAAGTTATATTTTCTCAAAAAACCAAACCCTGCTTATTTGCAGACATTACTACAATTTTTGTGTATGCACAAATTACACAAAAATGCACTTTAAATTCCAAAATTATTCCAGTAAGGTTGAAGCCTTCCTCACACTATGGAAAATGGCCTTCAATAGCTACTATCTGCTACAACAGATAATGATTTTATTCTTAAGTTTATGTATATAATTCATCAGTTGCTTAGAATTTATTGATTCATTTTGTGAGCATAATATCACAAATATACTTTTTCTGAATGTAGCAAAAACTTTTGAAATAATGACTTAATATTGGAATTTATGAGACTTTCAGCTCCTCTTATCTAAGTTGTGTTATATTTCTTCTTTTTTATTTTATGTACAAGTTAAAAATATAATTTCATCCTTTAAACCTTAGGCTGTCTGTGATAATTCCGTGTTTTTCAACCTCATTTGTAAATGATATTTCTTTAAAATCACCCTGGTTAGCAATGTAGACAGATGATACTGCAGTGTTACCACTACAACACTCTGCAGCACTATGTATTTTAGAGCTTAGGCTTGTGTATAAGACAATTGAAGTAGATAAAATGTTTATGTCTTATTTATAAAAAAGTAGCATTATCCAGAAAACTTAATTTCCATTTCCCAGTATTTGGCCTGCTTACCCTTGAGTAAGACAATATAAATGGGGTGGTTTAAGGTGCAAAATTAAGATTAAATTAAAAATTAACCATTCGTACCTGTATAAAGGATTCAGTATATTCTAATGATCCATTGAAAAGGTATATATCTGTTATATTAAACAGTTAATAAACAAAGTATCATAAGTCGTGGATGGAACTCAGCAAAGAGACCTTGAGTATGCTCACCAACAATGCCTTTCTCCTTATTTTTTACCTTAGTAACTTTTCTGATTTCACTTAACATAACTTCTTACTTAATTGTCATGTTTTGTTGGCATTCCCATATCTGCAGAATCTGCATTAAATAATAATAAAAAATTATAGATTTTAAATTTGTCAAAACTTCATGGTATTGTATAGACATTTCAATAAAATGCTTTAGTCCAAAAACTTAAAATACCTGTACTTTTAATTTAATTAATAACAAAATATATAATATTTATTTAATATGTAAATTATTTATTTAATAATATAATTTTTATTAATATAATATTTTAATAACGAAAACTTAAATCAACTTTAATCTTTCTGATCCTTTGTCAAAAAACTTCCAAATTCCCCTCCCTCCTAGTTGTTTCTCCAATTAGAAAGCAGGTCTAAAAATCCACCATCTCAGTTAGACTGTTGCAAAAGGGAAATTTTCACTTTAATTAAGTTGAAGGACTCTCCATCATGAAGCACATTTTGTCTTTACCACTCAATTAACCAGAACACTAGCTTTAGTTTTTCAAACCAATAAGCAAGTTATATTGCTTGCTACCTTCCAATCACACACTTTGAAACTCTAATCTTCCCAACTAATTTTGTACTACCTTTTAATTTTTTAAACTTAATTTTCTTTTTATGTAACTTAATTTCTCTATAAAAGTTTTAATAGTTAGTGAGGAGGTAAATGCCATAAATTGCATTCCTGATGCAACCTTGCATTACTTAATCTTGCATAGGGGGGAAATGTTAGAATAAAATATACTCTTGTATATAAACCTCTCATTAAAAGATCCCCTTTCATCACTTTAAATTAAAAAGAATAGTTTCTAATAAGTTATTCATCCAATTATTGCCTATGCAGCACCAATTTGGAGTCAAACTGTCAAAAATAACTGAAAAAAAAAAATTAAATATATAAATGATTTAATCATAAGAATCTTGACTAATGCATCTCAATATATATACAATTCAGTAATTCATACTAATATGAAAGTAAAACCCATTAATTAATTTGTTTTCACATTAGTCTTAAACTTTCACTTCAACTTTTCAAACTTACCACACACAAATGCATTTAGTAAAATACATAGAATGCAGGGGCATAGCTAACGCCCTTTCAATGATACAGGGCCCCCACACATGTGTAACTACAGTACTAATAACAGGGCTTTCATTTTTAAAAAAGGGCTCTGAAGGAGTTTTGATGCAGGGCCATTCAGATCTAGCTGTGTCAATGATAGAATGTACAAATTAAAATGCGTATCTAACATAATTCTACTTTTTCCATAAGTATCTCAAAAGAATTACAAATTTTATTTATATAAAAATAATATATATATAAATAAAAATTATATAAGAACAGTAGAACAAATTAACTTCTTTTTAGTAAAAAATTCCTATTTCAACTGCAAGCTTTTAAAAATGATTTCTATGCCAATTTTTTCTTACTTAATCTACATGAGAGGGTTTATTTATTTCAAAAACAATTTCAATGGAAATAAAAGGCAAATATTTTGAAAAAAGAATCATATTTGAAATTAAAATTATTGTCCAATACTTTGAATTAACTTATTTTTTACAAAATGATTATTATAAATAAGCTATGGATTGAAGATACATTTTGTGCATTCTGAGAAGAAATATTCTTATTTCAGAATTAAAAATATGAAGTGCATTGCATTAAAATTTTCTAATTGGGAAATAACCAGCATTATTAATTTGAAAGAAGAAAAAGTCAGAAATATTCTTTTTTACATGGAAAGAAGATTACGACCGATACTTGTAAAGATACATAATGTTTTAAATGTTTGTAAAGTGAAGTCTGTTTGTAACAAGATAAAATCTACTAACACAAATCCATCACATCTATAGTAACAATAAACAAAGTAGTAAACCTAGACTTATAACTTAAAAATACTAAAAACCTAATGTTTACAATCCTTTACATGTGATTGAATGTAAGACGTTTTGTAGAGCCCTTTATGAAAATTATTTAGTTTGGAGAAAAATGAAAATACTTTGTTAGTGAAGATGAAGCATGAGTTAGAAGAAGGGGGAAACAATGTTAAAATCATCGTTATTATACTATTAGGGTATTTTATGTCTTAATATTCAAAGAAATTCTATTTCTTAATCAAATCTGTAACTGCATTAAAAATCATCAGTCATATTTTAAAAATTACTCCTGCATTCTTAAGAAAGTTTATACTGATATTCCATATATATTTATTTGACATATTCCTGTGAGGTTTTGTGACTTTTTGCATATGGACTATTGTATTGTACTTACGTTTTGCTGAAAAGAGCTCTTTCTAAGCGTAAACTTTCTTCAGTTGCTGAACTCTGGAAAGAGTAGTAAAAGAGAAATGGTAAGTAACACATCAGGAAATTTTATGAAAAGTTTTTCTACCATGGGAATGATATTCCTAGCTTGTAGTCCAGAAGTAAAGTTTTCTGATAAAAAAAAAATGTAAAATAATTAATCTTTAAATTTCAGTTCTTAGAAAAATGTTTGACTATTTTTTCTCAAGAATAGAATGATGATTACAAGCAAAAATTATTTGTTGTATGCATATTTTTACATGCACTGGTTGTTTGAATTTATTTTTAACATTTTTCAGAGTTTCCTTTTTTCTCTAGATGAAAATTTCATTGTAATAAAAGAAGTAAGAAAAAACTGTTCCCTTCAGTTTCTTGATCCTGGCACTATATAAATTCAGCTAGATGGGATTCAAGATGTGTTTAGGTTATTTCTCTGTACTTTTTTAATGCCATTTTGCTGATCTTGCATTCCTTTGACTTATTTATTTGTGAATGCCACATTTTCTGGGTATGAGAAATTATATGTGTGATTGACAATGCCATACTTATATAGAGCCAACATTTTTAACTTCTTTCTTTTTATTAGCTGCTTAGCAGTTGAAATACCCAAATTTCTTTGCTTATATAAGCTCATTTCAAATGCACCATCTTCAATTTTTAAAAAAATTCAAACTTCGTAAAAAGAGGGGGAATATGTTTAAAAAATGTTAGCCAAAATAACATTGTTTATTCAAACAAATCCACAGAAATTACATGCAAGATTGTGTCTTGTTGAACTATTAAAATTTGTCAAACTATAGCTTTAGTGACTGTTGTTGATACAACACACAAGCACCAAAAAAAAGGGTGGGGGAATACCAATGCTTTTAATGCGTGTTTATTCTAGATTTAAAAAGACACCCCAACATTAAAGAGGGTACAGTATGTTACCAAAAAAAAGATTGATTTTAATTTAGAAGGCAAATGTGCAGCTAGTGTATTTGGAAATTGTTGAAAAAAATATTTGCTAAGAAATTTTTAATGGGAAGTTTTGGAAATGAAAATTCAAGTTAAATAAGTGTAAAAATGTAAGCATTTTGAAAATACTCTGAAAAGTGTAAAACTGGTATTCAAATAATGAAGGAATGCAACCAGTCAGCATAATACAATGGGATTGGCAGCATCAGCATGACATCTGGTGTCTGGCAAAAGCTGTTAAATCAGTTTCTGCTGCTATACAATGGCAGGTTTTACTGATTGAAGTAACTCTGAATGTGTGTAAGTCAGTGCATGTGAGATGCAATATAGCATACTTTGAAGTGGTGATGTAATTTGAATTTTTGCATTTGACCATTTCACAAATACACCTTAAACATAATTTTTCTCTCTAAAAATATCAAGTCTCTGACAGTAGTTCAGCAAAACCGTATATGTCAACAAGAAACTTTTCAATCAGGTGAAACCTTTGTAATGGTACAGAGCAGAGGTTCCCAAACTTTTTTGACTCATAGACCCTTTGCCATGTTTTTCATCTTTGGGTAGACCCCTGCTTACCTAATATTAAATTCTTCCACATTGATCAACTTAAATATCTTTTGACAGCTGGTACAGAGCTACTTACTTTAAAAGATCAAGAAGAAAAACTTAAGAAAAACATGTTGATTAATTTTAAATTTAATAATACATAAAATAATTGAGCAACAAACAAAAGTGTTTAATAGGAGGGATGAATCTGGTGCTTCAATAACAAATTTTTAACATTTGACATATATCTTGTCGAGATTAACTCTAAATTTCTTCGGTTAGTAGTGTCCAGTCTTTCTTTTTTTTGTCTCTATCATAGTCAAAGCATTCTCAAACCTAGATTCAAAATCTGAATAGAGGACATTTAAACAAACATAGGTTTTAAAAAAAATATCCTTGCAGATTGTCTATGACAAAATGAGAAGCTGGGAAAATTCGCAATGTCCGATATTATACTCCTTTAGCTTCATTATGGCAAGAAAAGCTGAAATGATGGTGCTTGTTCTTATAAAATGTCTGCTGTCCTTGTAAATGTGTAAATTAACCTCATTAAATTTAGTAGTAAATAAAATATGATTTTTCCCTTCTTTACATGTTCTTTTAAAATTAAAGTCATGATGTAGTTTAATGAGAGCCTCTGTCATAGATCCCCATTTACACCTTATGGACCCGTAAATTTTTTTTTCACTGACTTGGACCCCTTGCAAGTAGCCATAGACCCCTGGGGGTCTATATAGACCACTTTGGGAATCACTGGTATAGAGCATGTGCAATTGGTGTGGCTTGATATGTCTAGAGATGACAGATGACAATACGTTAGCATCCTGTTCAATCACTGCACCCATTCATGTCAATTAGGCTCTCTGACGAATTTGGACAAATCTGTCAGGATAATGCAACACCCTACACATTGAAAGTTGCTACTGAGTGGCTCGGAACACTATTCTGATTTTTGATTCTGTCTTAATTCCTCTGACTTGAACAGTATTTATTTTATTTGAGATGCTTTACAACATACTGTTCAAAAAACCAATCTCCACCACCTTGCACACCTATGGATTTGAAGACTGCTCTGTACCATTCCTGAGTACCTACCTTCAGACATTTGTTGAGTCCAAGCCACATCGTGTTGTGGCACTTTTGCATTCTTGTTCAGATCCTACTTAATATTAGGCTGGTGTTTTGCCTTTTCTGACTCTATAGTGTCTAAGTAGTTAATTAAAATTTCAAATGGATAAAATTATTGAACAATGTTGTAATCCAGTCTTTACTGACCAAGATTTTAATAAAGTAGAAGGCTACTCATTATATATTGTCTTTTGATTGATGTTCAAGATTGTTTTCCTTCAGCAATAGACCTTCTACAGTTCTTAAAGAATGTTAATTCAAACCAACCATGATTTTAGGCTTTCTATGTAAGTTGTCAAGAGAGTCGTCAAAAAGCAGAATACAGAAATACCTCCCTTAGTGCAGCTTCAATGAGTGTAGACCCTATATAATATGGTTAGCAATTTGTGCAATGAATTTTTATTACTACTGGTTAAAATTTTTCTGCAAAATGTTTCCACTAAACAGATTGTCATCTTAGTCAACCCTGATGATTAGTGCTTAGATGTTTACAAATTTAATCACTGAAGACAGGAGCTTATGACAGATGCAATCCACACAGACATATCATATCTTATTCACATCATATGATTTGCTCTTTTTTTTTTTAGAAAAAATTATTATTACATAGAGTATTCCTGAACCCATTTGTAATGAATGAGAAATGAAAACTTGCAGAAGCATAACTTGGAGATGATTTAGGCTTTGTGTGTGTGTGATTCATTAAGAGGCTGCTGATGTTATGACGAGTATTCAAACAGACTGGGTTTCCTGATGACAAATGTCGTAAGTACAGAAGATGAATAAGCTTAAGAAGAGAAAAGGAAAAAAGCTTTACGTTGAATATTTTTTCTTTAAGAATTACTTAATGTCATTGGCATTTGCTGAAAAATTTTTCCTTGTGAGAAGAGCTTTTAAATAAGGCGGGAATTAGAAAATGTTGTGTTATTGTTTGATTTATAAAGGGAGAAACGGTGTAAAAAACTGGCTGAATTTTTAATTAAAAAAATAGTGTTTTCCATTTTGTAAACATTAAGCAAAAAGAAGTGTCTAATTGTTTTTTCCTTTCACATTTTTTATTGTTTTTCATCAATTTTAGATAAATATTTCTGTTTTAACAAAATTTGATAGGAATGAACCGCTTATTTACCTATAGAAATAATGTTTCACTCAGTGCTTATTCATTAATGTTGTACTTGGTTTTGGAAAGCGAAAGTAGGGTACATATATGGTTTTAAAAAGTAAGAATATGAATAAGTAAATTTAGATGATGTTTACTGCATAACTCTGCTAGGGGCTTTAATTGAGCTAGTAATTAATTAATAATAAAGACAATATGTATTGAAAACAAACCATTATGTTTCTCTTTATCAAAGTCTGTTTTGTGTTATCTCTAATATTTTTTGAAAATACATTTATCTTATGTTACTTATGTTTGGTTTCTGTTATTTGATAAATATATTTTTATCGTAATTTTTGAATTGAAAATGTTTAAATATTGTTACGCTAAGAAGGATGACTCATAGTTTAAAAATTCTGTATCAGCAAATCTTTTTAATTTAATTCAGTAATATATATGTGTAAGATATGTTTTCAATAGTTATTTAATTGTGATGGTTTGAATAAAACTTTTTAAAAGTATTATTCAAACTGAAATAAAGCATCTGTGGAAATATATATTTATAAAAGACATTTTTTAAATAAATTTTAAAACGCAAATATTAATTTGAAACAAAATATCTAAAAATATTTTTTTCTTAAACAAAGGTTTTGAATAATTAATGTTGTGTTCACATTTAAAAGATTAAAATAGAAAATTAAAAAATTTACTATGAAAAATTTAGGAAAAGTAAAATTTAGTATTTTTGTATTATATGTATATATACTTTTTTAGCTGGAAAATAGAATAAGAGTATAATTATATACAAAATAATAAAATTTATGTTTTAAAAGTTTAAATGTTAACACAGTGTAAAATATGCTGTTTTGTGTAGTAATGGATACTAGTTAAGCAATTTTTTTTTCACTGGTTAATAGGATAGTATCTGAAATATTTTTAGTTATAACAGTGTAATATGCTCAATTCAATTACATGGAATTTTTATAAATACATGTATTTTTATTATTAATTTTAATTAATTATTTTTATAGATTATTAGATATTATGCACACATAAAATTATAATCCTAACATGAAAAAGCTGTTTTGGAATTCACAAATATCAGAATACTTCTTATGTCTCTTATTGAAGAAAAGTATTTTTTAAAAACCATATATGTATATGTTTTTAATTATAAAGTTTTAGCTATCTCCTGAAAAAGTAATTTTCTTGTCCAATTGTACATTTATTAGTTATATGAATTTACATTTTTTTCAATTTACTAGTTACATGCTGTTTCTTTTGTGTACTTTTTTAGGTTGTATCTTTCATCCTCATTAGTGTAGCTGCATATGGAATCGTTGCTAGTTTTGTCTCTAGTTTGGCCATTGTTGGAGGCATTATTGCTTGTGGTGTTTTCTTGTTCTTACTGTCTCTGATGGGTCTGATTGGAGCTGCTAGACATAGCCAAGTTTTATTGTTTTTTGTATCCTTTTTACATATATTTTTAAACTGGTTTAAGGATTTTCATTTAAATTCACAAGTATTCATTTTTAATTTAACAGAAATGATCGATAAATGAATTCCTTTTAACCTGAAAAATTCCTATTAATTGTTATCTGTGAATGTCCTGTAATTGAACAATTATTATCCTAAAATTATTGATTTGTGTAGTTTTCTTTTATGTATAGTATGAAACTTTACTTCATTATTAAATAATTTAAATATTTATTCTACTTTTAGTAACTCAAAAATTAATTTATTTTACTTGCAAGTAAAATAAAAACTATATATTAAATTTGTAATTTACAATGTTTTTTTGTTTTTTTTTTGCTTCCTTAGCTTTAAAAATAGTACATGATTATTTTATTCATGTTGTTTGTTGTGCAGTTCAGTATTGCTTGTGCTTGTCTTGCCTTCAATGAAGATCAGCAATATAAATTAGCATACGAAGGATGGCATCAGGCTTCTATGGGACTTCGTAATGAAACTCAAATGTATTTCGATTGTTGTGGATTTCAGAATGCATCACTTCCAGAAGGACATCCAATGAAGGCACCTTCTTGTTCATCTGTATGTTTTTTTTAATTTTGTGTGTATTTGTTCCCCCCAATCAATATCAATCATGAAATATTAATATTTTATATTAAATTGGAATTTATCATTCAAAAAAGAAATATTGAATCTTTCAGGTTCGTTTTTGTCAGGAAAGTCTTGAAAATATGAAAATTTGTGAAGATAGTGGAGACACATGCTGGATGAAGCTTCAAAAAGTTATGAATAATGCTTTGAAAATTTCTGGTGGAGTTGGATTATTTTTCAGCTTCTCTGAGGTAAAGTTGCTGTAAGATGTTAAAATATCTAATAGTTGTATGTTTATGTTGTATTTGATGCAGCTTTTAAACTATAATGGCATTTCATTTAGTTAAGTAGGATATCAAGTAGCATTTTAAAGTTTGAATATTGTAGCCGTGGTAGGCTAGTAGTCATGGTCAAGAACTCAAGTCTGGCATTCTTGAGTCCTGATGACACTAAAGACCCTTTATGTGGAGGGGGTCTGTGCACATTGAATCTATCATAACTCAAAATCTTCACTATTACATTGCGTGGAAGGTGAGGAAAGTTAAGTGACATCTCATGTGTGATCCTCATCACTTGACTGTAATTCTAAATTATGAGGTCTGTCATCTATAACTCTTGTTGGGTTGCTTTAGAGTATGACAGTAATAAACACTCACTCAAGTTTGAATATCATAGTTGGTAAAATTGTAATATATTAAAGAACCAAACCAAGTAAAACCAAAATTGTGAAAATATATTGCATATTTTGTTATTAAAGAATTGTAATCTTCCAAGGTGTTATGCATAATACTTTTTAAGATGGATTCCTAAAAATTCCTAAGTCAAATTCATTTTTATTTCTCTGCATTACATTTAATTCTTTGCTTTCTATTTGGAAATATAATATTTGAATTTATTTTCTCTCTCTCAGAAGTGGGCTAAGTAGAAAGTGGTCGGGAAATAGTTGACATTGCATCTGTTGAGTGGTGGATTTAAGTTTGGATGCCACTAAAGACCCACCATGTAGAGGGATTGATACATGTGAAATCTGTCAAAACTCAAATTCTTCATATTAGCATGGTATGAAAGTTTAGAGAATAGGGTGCCATTTTTGTACTTGACCGTGTTTTAAAATTATGAGGTTTGTTGTGAATAACCTTTGTGTAAGTTTGAAATGTTACATTAAAAAACTATCAATCAATCTTTACTCAGAAATATGACTAACTTCTATGAACACAAATAACTTTTACCCTCAGCAATGTTTATTAGCCCCATGGACAAATCTTCTTGATTCTACATGCTGTATTTTATGGTGCTGCACTTCAAAGTCAAATTCTTGCTGGTGTCCTTCTCTCCCACAGATCCAACACTTTGGCCTTGAATAACGACAAAGTCTATTTCATTTTCTTAACTCTTCTGTAGTTTAGTCTTTTTGAAGGTGTGCCCTTTTGTTACATCAACAGCTCCAACTGCTCATGAAATGTAATTCATTTTATTTATTCTTCTTTGATTTAATTTTTAAAACATGGAACATTCAGTGGTTTCTTTTTCATGAGCTGTTTAAACTCTTAAACTAGTTTTCAAAATGGACCTAGCTATATTTATCTTCAATTTGGCCCAGTAGGAGTACACCAAATTTCCATAACTGAAATGGCAATTGAAAGCCTTCTCAATAAAAGTCTTAAGAATATCCATGGATGGAGTCTTTAGTATTTCAGCTGTTCTATCACAAAGAGCTGCTATGAGTTCAGTTGCTCCTGACCAGTCTGTCAGTCATGGAATGTGACATAAAACTTGCTTTCCTTAAAATAATATAAACCTGGTTGAGTTTCAAATATTCCAGATGTTTCTCAAAGTCCTGTAGTTTGTTGTCTACTTTTTGTGTCTTTTTTATTTTTATTTGAAGAATATTTTTTATTTCTCTATTATTTTCTTCATTTTTTCTTGCCTGGTCATTATTTCTTATTTCAAAACCTTTTGTGTAGCTTTCTTCTCTAAATTAATATCCATCAAGTCTTAAATTGACCCTCAATAGCTTTATCTTGAAGGCAAGTAACTTGTATTCATTCAACCCATTTCTGACCCCAAATATTTCCTGGTTAACTATCTTTCAAATGTGGGAAAGATGTCCCCACAATGAATAGTCAGGCTCTTTTGAATTTAATTGTAATTTATTCTGTAGTTATATTATATATTGTAAAATTTCAATATGAAATTGCAAATGTGTATAAATTTCCCAAAGGCTCAAATTTAAAGTTGATACAGCAGTATAAATCTCCTTAATTTCAATAAGACATGAGGCCAAGGAACTGACTGCACAGTTGCTATCAAGTTTTTTACTCCTAAGTTGTATCTCTGCAACTTCCTTGTATAGGCTAGGTAGTTTCTTCTAAAAAACTTTCCAATTTAAAAAACTTTTATAAAACCAAAACTTTTTTCTTTTTCTTATCAAATAGTCATCCCAGATCTTTTATTATTCTTACATTTATTTTTATCGCAAGGTCACTGCTATTCACTAAATGTTATTGAAAGAGTATTCTCTCTTGACCTATGAACAATCTTTACAGTCACAATCTTTTGGCAGAAAACAAAGTTCAAAACTTTTATAACAATATTTACTTTGGTATATGAAAGCTTTCATTATTATCTTTAATATTTTGAAATGCATTAAATAACAAATATTCTTCAGCCATATCTTTTAAGAATTATGTATATAAATAGATATTAAGAATTGAATTACTGCGTTAAATCTAGAAATAAAAGTATTGTGTAAAGGTATTATTTAACTAAAAGGCTAATTTTCAAAATAACAAGCATTTTTTTTAAAAAAAAGTTTAGTCAAAGAAAGAAAAGAAAAGTTAAAGAAAATATATCACAGAAAAATAATATAACTTACAAATTTTTCATATCTTGCAGAAATAGGGGTTGAGTTTTTAAATACTTAAAATTACTTGTTGCTATATTATCATTTTTGTGTTTTTTAGTGTCTTAAATTGTTTAAACAAATGAAACTACTTAAACAATATATATCATATCCTGTACTTGAACATAGCGTCGGAAAATGAATGTACTTGTGAACTTTTCAGTTTATTGGGGTATGGTTGACAGTTCGCTACCGTAACCAGAAAGATCCACGCTCTAACCCACATGCATTTCTGTGAAACTAACCTTCTTCCTGTGTAAATGAGGTATGATAAATTAACCCTTCTGTTGAGTGTAAAAATAACTTTAAAACCTATGCTTTTTTTAATGCTTCTTGCTTGATTTTTTTCATGTGACATTATTTGACCTTTTTCTTTTACAAATAACCATTTCAAAATTTACATTCCAAAATTATTCTTTCTATTTCATTAACAAGTATTGTTTCTGAAACAAAATTCTGCATAGATAGCCTCTTACTTGAAAAAAATTTGTAAATATCCATTTCCTTTAACTTTATTAATAATCAGCGATAAAATAATTCACTTTTAATTAATGGTTAATGCTGTCTTTAGTAAAATTATCCTAAATAATTAATGTGCTTTAAAACAAGGGTTATAATATTTTAAAACATAAAACTTGTTTTAGAAAATTGAGTTGTACCTTATTAATTTAACAAAAGTTAAATACTTTCATAGAATTTCATTGTTTTTAAGACATTTTTATAAGTAGGAACTAAATAAAAATGGGTTTTTTGTATCCAAATATTTCTTAAAAACATGTTTAATTGATTATCTTATTTGATTTTTTGTTTTCCTTATCAGCTCTCAGTATCTCATACTGTGATGTCACTTCAAACCCACTGCTGATCTTTTAAAATATACGTAAATTAACAATTGAAAGAGAGTAATATCTGATCAGTATAAAAATTATATTGTAGTCAAGATTCCCAAAATTGTCTGTTCTTTAAAAGGATCACCTGTTTTTAAGTTACATGAAGTCCTGCAAAGATTTTTTCAATTTTTTTTTTATTGTGAGGTCAGTAATTTTAAGAAACAAAAAATAAGAATTTTCTTTTTGTTTCACAAGGAAAAATTTTGTATGAGTTGTTTCAATAAATCTCTCAACTTATCTTAATTAATGAGGGTTCGTGTTTCAACTTTTCTTTTTATAAATACTCATGAACTTGTTTTATGCTTATTAGCTTTTCAGGAATTTTTTTTAAAAAATCCCAGATTTTAGTCTTTTCAGAAAAGTAAATGTATATAAAATGTTATAAAATAACTATTATAATATAGTTATTTTTAACTATATTATAATATACACTATATATTACATACACACTATATATTACTATACTACATATTTTGTACACTATATTATAATATAGTGTACAAAAATATAGTGCTTTTAGCAATTGAGAAAAATTAAACTGTAATTAGCATATTGTTGACATCACAAGTTCACTTGTGTGTCCATGCCCAAATGTTGTTACCAGTCACAAGTAAGCTTGTGTTTTAATTTATGAAATCCAGAATACAAGATACATTTATAAAACCTGTTGTGTAATCATCACACACAGGTGATTACTGTACAGTTTATCATTCTTAAAAAAGTTAAAAGTTATACAAAAGATATATTCAATGTTTCATAACATATAACTGAAGCTTTTTTAGTTTTGTTTCCATATTCAATTATGAAATAATATTTGGTCAACATGAGATAGTCTTTATGTAAAATTGCTAGTCAACAATGTAATAACAAATAATGAACTTAAATGTTTAAGATTTATTGTTAGTTGTATAATATTCATTTTTGTTTTTTATTGGGTTGGCAACTAAGTGATTGCAGATTTTAAACAGTAAGGAAAATTCAAAATTTTTGCTTAACAATTTAACTTTATTCAGTTAGGTACTGTGCGTTTTTGTCGATCTTTTGCCATCGTTTAGACAGTGTCATAATTCCACTTTCATAAAATTTCTGATCTTTGCTTTTAAAAAACTGAAAAAATGTGATTTAACATCATTAGGGTCATTATAGATTTAATGATTTAAGGAGTTCTATATAGAGTGGTATAAATAGTAATCATAAGGCATAAGGTCAGAGCTATATAGCTGACATGGCAACACATCTCAAACCAGTTTCAGTAGTTTTTGGCAAGTGACTAAGGATGTGTGAGGCTTTGAATTATCATGGTGGAAAACAACACCCTTATAATTTGTCAATACTGGCTGCTTTGCTTTAATTGCATCACACACAAACATGTTTGAATTGATCGTTTAATTTTTTGGTAAAAGTTCAAAGTGCAGAATTCCTTCATAATCCCACCAGATTAACAGCATTTTTTTTGTGAATCTCTGTTTTTGATGTTTTCTGAGCTGGTTCATCTTGCACTTCCACAATCTCTTCAATTCTTATAAACTATATCCACTTTTTGTCACCAGTAATTAGTTTTTTCAGAAATGGATCAATTTCGTTGTATTTCAGAAGTGAATCGCAGATGCTAATGCATTGTGCCAAATGAATTTCCTTAAGCTGATAAGGGATCCTTAAATCAAGTCTTTTGAGTTAGCCAAGCTTTTTTTTAATGCGTGTTTGCTATACAATGAGCTTCTTTACAATATCATGTGCTGTGCTATGATTATCTGAATCGATAATAGCTTTGATATGGGTCTCATTGATTTCAACTGGATGGCCAGATCCTTAAGCATTTTCCAGTGAAAAATCACTAGAACGAAATTTGGCAAACTAATTTTGACACTGCCTTTCTTTCAAGGTTTCATTCCCATACATGCACATGACTTCTTTTGTGCTTGCCATGTGTTCTTGCCTTTTTGGAAATAATATAGTAAAATATGTCTGAAGTGCACATCTTGTTCTTTTATTTCTTAATTGGGATAAAAAAAACTTAAGAAAAAAATCAATGCATTTTTTTACTAAATTATAGGTAGAAGTCCAAACAATAAATATATATATATATAGGTTAGGTGCTTTGAATGTGTTAATAAAACAAAACAAAGTGTAAAGGCCATCTATGGACAAAATCTGCAATCACTTAGTCGCCAACCCAAATATTAGCATCTTAAATATATTTTACATGCAAATTTTCTTGATCATATATAATTTTCGATTTCTGCTAATATTTTTATCAATTCAAACATTTTTATGAAATTTTTATATATATAGTAACTTACTGTATGTTTCACTATACATAATTACCCTTGTCACTTTATTTTTCCTAGTTAAACATTATTAGCAGCTGAAACATATTGTACACAAGTTTATTTTCTTAACCATTGCCACATTTTCCCTCGAAATTCTAACATTTTATACCTTTTTAAATTTGGCAGTTTAATTATATTTCTTTTAAAAATATAGTATAAGTATATTAAAACTCTGAAATTAAATGAAATTCAGATTTTTGATTAAAAAAGAGTGAGACAAAAATTAAACCAGTAATTGATTTAGTTACAATAAATCCATTCAATTAGTTTCATATTTTTGAAATGTAGAAGAATATTTGTACTCTTGATTTTTTAAAAAGTAAAACATCTGTTATTTCTTTATTCACTTTAATATTTCTGCAATGTTTATTGCATAAAACAACAATTTATTTATTTTTGATTAGCTATTAGAGTTTGTCAGTCCCTGTGAAAATTTTTATTTTTTGTTATATGTATCTTTGTTCTAACCTGCATATATAAATCCCTGTAAAATAATGAAATTCTTTCTATATTATTTGTGAAGTTTGAATTGTTAAATATTCAACATAACTATTTAGTTTTTTTTTTAATATGGATTTTAAAATTTCTAATTCGTTGTAGTTACCAAGCCATGGTGGTAATGCTGGGCAAGCAGCACAGTATGGGTCTCTTACCCTGCAATATGGAAAAGCAAAAAGAGAACTTGGGATGTCCAAAAGTTTTATACCAGGGGTTGGCAACCTTTTAGCTGTGGCATGCCAAATGAATTTATCAGTATGATTCAGCGTGCCACACAGCAGGAAATTTTTGAAACGGTTGGATTCCCGTGATTATGCATGCAGAGTAAAAAAAATAGAGGTCAATAATATAGATTTTCAGTTTTATTACACATTAATGTTGCATCATTAATATGTAATTTCTTTACACAAAAATTAAAAAATTTCCTATATTATGTATTTTTGAACATATTTATTAAAATAAATAGACAACATAAAATATAAATATTTCATTCCCTTATAGTTAAATAAAAATAGTAATGCAAACCTAGTGCTTGAACTGTTCTACTTTCATATCGCAAAATCAGGGGTATAATTTGTGACTTTCAATCTGACAGGATTCTGACCATTCAGTTGTTAAACAATGTCTTTGTGGACACAAAATACTTTTTATATGAGGAAAGATTTTTTACTTAGATATATAGAACCCAAAAGCAGTGTGCATGCAATTTTCTCTCTTCAAACAATTCAATCTCTCCAGCAATGACATTCAATAATTAAAAAAAATAGTTGTGTACATTTATCTTTAGAGTTATCTAACAGATTTTTATCATAATTCCGTAAATGACCATAATTCTGAAGGTGTTAGTCAAATGAGATCCATTACAAATTTATCAACTTCCATCCACTGAAAAATTGACAAATTTGTAGAGTAGTACAGAAGGCCACTGAAATGCATGTGCTATTGGTTGCCAACCCCTGTTTTATACTTCTGGAAAAGGAATTTGTGCTTTTTTTTAAATAGGCTTAAAGGGATATATTGGATAGGGCAATTGTATATCTACTCAGTTAAATTTAAAAATAGATTATGAGAGTTGCAAGAAAACCCAAAAGCTTGCACAACTGAATAGCAAAAGTGCTTCTTATTAGAAATACATAATTGCAACAGATTAAATTTAAGGGTACAAATAAATATAAGGTTATTATTCCCTGTTCATGTAACGTGTACATCAGTTTAACCAGGATTGATTTCCATACAACATAAACCGAATAATTTATTGAATATTTCAGGAAAAAAGAACTTTTGATAGTATTTATTCTTTGTCTGTAACTATACCTTTTTATTGTTCTGGGTTTTCCAACCTTTGCATTTTACTCTTAAAATGAACCTCATATGTATATTTTTCTACAGAAAGAGATGGTTTCTATAGTAATGGTCCAGAGGTTCCGGTTGCAAGCTTCATGGCTTGTAACATTCAAGTTATTGTTCCATTTTAGAAATTATTAAAGGTTACTATGTATTAAATTGAAATGTCTTAAGATTTTTTAAGTGTATTTTATGAAACTTGGGAGAATGAGGACCCAAATCATATCCTCATTCACTAAACCTTTCATACCTCATACCTATACCTTTCTCATTACTTGACCATTGTTTAAAGTAATAAAATCCACTGTGCCAATATAGCATACATGTAGTGAGCAATATTACTGCATATGGATACCAACCCTCTTTATATTTCTAGTTCTTTTATAATAATCATACAATATATATATTTTTAAAATTGTCTTAATTTAAATAAATGAGAATTCTCAAATATCAATGATAAAATTCAGAATTTTTGTAAAAATAGTTTTTAAAACAAATCTGACAGTTGTGAGGATAGATTTCTGACCAGTGCAAAACTTCAGAACTTTAATTATAATTATTTAAAACAAGTAATAAAAAAAAAATAAGTCAATTCCTACTTAGATCAACAAAGAAAATTTTTTATTTTAGCTACTTTTTATTAAATAGTTACAATTAATAAAAATATGTATATACATATGATAGAATCACAACGTTAAGTGGTAATTAATTTTATTAATTATCATTAAAGTATCATATTGTCATCCAAAACAATCGTGTATTTAAAACTTCAGTTCAACTGAATGCATTAAAACGTGAGAAAAAAACCTTTTCAAGTTTTGACACGAGTTGCCAAAATTGTCGCTAAGTCGCCAACGTGGCTGTATTTGTAATTCTTTGAATAATTAGTTTTTATTAATTATACTTAAATTATTGTATTGTAATCCAAAATAATCATGAATATAAAATTTCAGCTCAATTGAGCACTTTAAAATGTATTTTATTAACGATTGAAAATTCCACCAAGTTAAATAAATAAATATATATAGAGATTGTGAGCTAATAGTAGGAATTGAAAAATTGTTATAGCTATTAGATTTTGATGTTATAGTTTCTTTTGTTCTGTTCTATTTTTATAGTTAATTAAACAAATGTCTATGGCTTAAAATACAATTTACTTAATTTGGAATTGTTATTGTATTCAAAATATTGCTTGTATAAAAGAATTATCTGTTTACCTTTAAATTACTTTAGTTGCATTATGAATAATAGTGTATTAAAAAAATGTTTTACTTAATTTGCAATTTAATAAAAAATTTTTTTTTTCACTTGAATTCAGTTGTGTCTTAAAATAAATCTTTAAAAATGGCAATTCTTTTTCAAATGACTTGAGATTCCACTTTATTGTATCTTGATATCCAATCAGTTTTTGAAAAAAAGTTAGAAATCGACCTGCAATTTTATTTCTGATCGTAAGATTTTTCTATTAATTTCCATATGAAATAATCGTAAGTAGTTTTGAAGAAGAATCAATATTTCAAGTGGACTCCTTCAATAAAATATACATATTAGCAGACATTTATGTCAAATTTAACACTCAAAAAATTTCTAACAAAGTCATTTAATTTAGGTATTAACAAATAAGGTAGTTCTTTAAATAAATATGAAATATTTTTTAAAAGAACAAGTGAAGGGTTCTTTCATTCAAGTAAAATTGGCTTGTTTTTTTGAATGACTACCACTTAAAGGATGGAAAACACAGTTTTAGCACTCATACTGTGTATAGATAGTTAAAGAATGATTTTTTAATAGATGCATAACAAATTTTACCTTTCTTAAATGATGAATCAGTTTTCTCAGTGTGCTCCTTGTACCACATTGGCAGATTCAAGGTTCAGGAATTTGAAAGAGTCTCCCCCCTCTCATTTTAGAAAACTCAAAATTTCCATTATAAAAGGAAAACATCTTTATAAAATAAATTGCCAATAATTATAAGACTTTTTTTCTCTTGTTTTCAATCATATTGTTTTACCTGATTATGTGTTTTAATTGAAACACAAAATTTCCTCTTTGTGTTTTAAATAATGTTTCAACTATGTTCAATGGCTAATAGATGCCTTAGAGCACTCTTTTAATACAAAATAAATTTTAGCAATTTTTTGTGTTACATTTTTGTTTGTATTTATTTCACCATGATAATTTTTTAATGTATAAATGTAAATGGGTTTCAGTACAAAATATTATTATTATTAGTGTGTGTGTACATGAATTATACATAAGTTAAATTTAAAATGTTATTTATTCTTCCTGTTGTGCATTTCTGAACATGTCTAATGTAAAAGAATGTAATTACAGGTACATACATAAATGTGATTGATAGAATGCATTTTATGAAAAAAAAATTTCTCATTCAAAAACAATATTTTTTAATTCTTAAGAAAAGAAACAATTCCTGCAATTCAATTATGTAAGCAATTTTTACAATTCCTTGCAATGATTGATGTCTATTTAAATTACTAGATTTTATTTTATTTTTTTCAGGTCATAAGTATTAGGATTGCCTACAGGTTTCGGCAACAAAAAGACCCCAAACTGGATCCTAGTCTTTTATTTATATAGTCATGTTTAGTTTTAGTTTGAATATGTGATAAGTGAGGGAAGGAAAAAAATACTCATGCCAGTTTTGTTGTTTAAATGTGTTTAATACAAATTAGGTGAGGTTATAGGTGTAATATAAATGTATAACTTAAAGCAACAAAAAAAATTATCCTTAAGCTACTTGTTTTAAAAAAATAATTTTGCCAAAAAGGATTATTAAGAGAAAAAGTCCATGTAATCAGTTAGGTATGCAATTAGTTTCCTAAGTAGATTTTATATTTAATCAGTTTATTAAATGTAATTTTATGTTTTAATCAATATTTATGTGGATTTTTTTTTTTTTGGGGGGAGAATAGAACAAAAAGATTTGATAAATGCTTGGATGCATAATTTTATATTTAAAAGCAAATTATGTTAAATTTTAGCTATATTGATTCAATATCATTTTGCTGCATAATACTTTTTATTTTTGCAAATTTAGTGGTTTAAAATACTGTAACTGTATATCATTTCATTAGTGAGGATTTTATGGTAAAATAATAATCCATTAGAAAATATGGATGGATACTAATATATTTGTTACATGTTTTTAACAATGTATTAGTTTGTATAAAATGTTAAATGGCAGCAACTAAATATTTTTTTTAAAAAAAATTATTTGCATTTTTTAGGGAAAAAAATCATTTAAAACAAAGATGAAGTATTTCTCTTTTGCAGTAAAATTTAAATCCATGTTTTGTATGTTGTGTTTTCTTATTTCAAAATTTTCAATTTGTTTTTAAAATTAATTACTGATGTTCGACTTTTATATTTATGAGAGAGAATCATTTTAACATGTATTTAAGAATCAAATTTATATTTAGGATTTTAAACTGTATGTGAATTATTTCAATGATTAACAAAAAAATAATTTTTTTCATTTATTACTCATTAAAATGTTTTATACTGATAATTGTAAAAAGGTAAACCTGTAACTTATGCTGTGTTAAAATGTTGATGAATTATAATATTCAAATAATTTGAAAAATTATTATTCATCGAGATAAAAATCAAATAATCACATGCTCAGTGGGGTGATATTGAGAGAAATATATTACTGCTAAAATAGTAAAATTTAAACATTTAAAGAAAACTCTATGATGAATTTTAAGCTTTTTTCGAAATAATAAAATAAATGGATAAAAAAGTAACTAATGTTTCTTTAACAGAAAGGTTTTTTTCTTTTTTTTGCAGATTAATGATGCACTCATAATATTAATTTGCATTTAAAAAAAGCTGATTTGGAAAGCCAAATTAATAATTAAATTTTTATTGCATCAAAATAAACTGAGTATAAATCTATTTTTAAATGTTTAAGCTGTTCAGCTTTTATAAAATAATTTATTTATAATCAACTATGTGAATTGTAAATTACAGTGTAACCTTAAAGTGCTTTATGTAAAATATGTCAATATTCTACAGATTTCTTGAAAGCATTTGTACAATTACTAGTCACTGAATCCCCTCACTGTACAGGTATTTCTTTTATTCATAAATGTATTGAATTTTAATAAATATATATACAAAAATTGCATTTTTTATTTATGAAATTTCTGCACATACACATTAGGGCATTTTTTATAACATAAATTCTCATCTGCATCTTGTGGTTTAATGTGATTAATGTCTCTCCAATATGGTAACAACATTCCAGTTGCATCAACTTTCTTCTCTATAAGAGGCAACAACAAATGATAGACCAAGTGTGATCCATCGGAAGAAAAATGAAGACCATCAATGAGAAATTTTGACCAATCCTATACAAAAATTTAATGTATTGTAATTAAATGTTAGTATAGAATTATGATCCATTAAGAATATAAATTATTCAAAAATTAAATATCCATTATATTTGCAGCATATATATGGAATAATTTCTAAGACATGCCATTTATATATTACTTGTTAAGTGATCCATATTCTTAGTTATATAAATTTTATAGTTGACCTTTAACATAATTTGGAGCTAAAAGAATTAGTACATTATTTTTAACTCAAATGCAGTGTTCTTTCATTTAATTATATCTGCAGAATGAACTAAATTTGTTTGAGAAGTAAAATTAGTTAAATTAATATGCAATAGCAGGGACATTCTATGTCTTTAAAAGGATAAATACAATGATGGGAAGAGGAGAAATATTTTTTGTCAAAAGTATTCATAACGTAATAAGAAAATGATACATTATAGCTTAAGAAAGAAATTGTTGAAATGTTCATTGTTAATTATTCTAGTGAGAGATTTTGTTGTTGTGTCCTTCCCGTAGGGAAGGAACGAAAGTTGCCAGAGCCTGAGACAGGTTGGACTTCATTGACATAGATGGCGACACCACCTATCTTCACTTCCACAATTTAGGCATGGAACTGGAGGGGAGAGAAATATTCTCCAGCCCCCTGCACCCGGGGTTTCAGCTGCAATCCCCCTCAAGACTTTTGGACCAACTGATTTAACGAGCATGTACTCTGTATTTGGTGACATCGGGCATAGAACCCAAACCTTCTGGTCTGGAGTTCAATGCTCTAACCACTAGGCTACCCACGGCCCAGAGATTTTTGTAAAGCTAATTATTAAAAAAAAACTAAAATTTTATTCAATTTTTATTTAAATATGAAAATAACCTGTTGAATTTTGGGTGTTTTATTTAAAAATAAATCTTTGGGCTGAATTTGTAATAAATATGAAACTTTTAGCTAAGACAAGAATGTGAGCCATGTTTGAAATAAGATTGATTTTTTAATGTTGCATTCTAAAGCAATGCAGGGTTATTGCAACAATATTTGAAATAAACTGAATTCAGAGACTATTATTAGAATTTTAAAAGGTGTAAAAAATAACTTATATAAAAGTATTGGAACAGAAATTGTATTGCACTTCAGATTACCTGACTCTTCATCATTTCTTGAAATATATTAATTACATCTATGTTATGCTTCTTTGCAGTATTAAGACATGCTTCAACATACTCAGCCATTAATTTATTGTCTTTGCTAGGAAATGTTTTTCCTGAAATTAAATAATTCACTTTTCTTATTCTACATTGAAAATGTAGAGAAGTTACTATTTAGAATTCATACTTTTACAAAAATGTTAAAAATTAGTATAGACTATCAAAGAAAATAATATTAAAAAAAAATTTTTTTAGTTCAATTCCTACTTTGATCAACAAAGAAAAATTTTATTTTAGCTACTTTTTATTAAATGGTTGCAATTAATATAAATATGTATATACATATGACAGAATCAAAACATTAAGTGGTAAATAATTTTTATTAATTATCATTAAGGTATCGTATTGCCATCCAAAAACAATCATGTATATAAAATTTCAGTTCAACTGAATGCATGGGAGAAAAACCTTTTCAAGTTTTGACACAAGTCGCTAAGTCACCAACGTGGCTGTGTATTTGTAATTCTTTAAATAATTAGTTTTAATCAATTAAAATTTTTATTAATTATAATTAAATTATTGTATTGTCATTCAAAATAATCATGTATATAAAATTTCAGCTCAATTGAGCGCTTTAAAATTTATTTTATTAACAATTGAAAATTCCACCAAAATAAATTAATATATAGAGTGTGACCTAATAGTAGGAATTGAAAAATACATCTTTACAGAATACACATTGTTCAACCAATTATAACAGAATTTCATATAACTGAAATTTCCAAGACTTCACTTATACACATAAGAATTATCCATGCTGAGCTGTATTTTATAGATTAAATATACATGATTGTGTTCTATTTTATTGACATTGCTATTTGAAGATGGAATAGGGCTATTCACCAAGGAGCCTCGAACTTTGAAAATCAGTCAAGTGACAAGGACAGCATCTGAGTTGGCATCCACTCTCCTAACTTCTATACCACACTAACATGAAGATTTTGAGCTTTGACAACTTTAATGTGCATCAGCCTCTGTATTTGGCAGGTCTTCAGTGGCACAATGACTTAGAATGTCAGCCATGAATTTGCAACTATGACCACTCAGCTGGGACGATCAAATTACATATCTGATAAATCATCAATTTTAAAAAATTTTAATGTAAAGATCAGGCAATGCTTTCATCATGGATTTCATTCATAATCTATACAAATAATGGTATAAAATAACATTTATAGCACAAAAAATGTATTTATATAATTAATTTACCTATTTCATAACACCATTTCATAAATTTTTCATGATGGTATGGTCCTGGTGTCATCATTACAATTTTATTTTTATTTAATCCAATACTCTGAAAAGAGAATCATATTAATATTAAATTATGTTGGTGTTCAATACACACGTTTTATTCAAATATGTATACATTTCAAACTTATTTATAATTGGAAGAACAATATTTGAATTTGGAGGGAAAGTTGCTTTTTTGAATCTATGCAATGATTACAACGCAACCATACATCACAGGATAATTTCAATTTTAGTAAAGGTGCATAGAAATAGGAAATACCAATTCTTTTAAACAGAATTCACTTTAAAAAGGCTTCTATAGAGAATTAAAAAAATATCAATATTGATAAGAAGTATACAACCCAGTGGCTGAGTAGTAACATTTCGCACTTCCATGCCACAGGTCTGGGGTTCAGATCCTGGGCTGGGCAAGGTCGACTCAGCCTTTCATCCCTTCAGTGAGTTGATAAGTGAGTACCAGGCCTTGCTTAAAAACTAAACACTGGGGGTTTTGTGATCACCTAACTGGAACATCAGCTCATGCACCTCTGCGCCCAAGGTCACATATACTGAGATGGGCACAGACCTCATGGGGTGTTGCACCACCAAGTTTAGTTTAAAGAAGTGTATATTATATTTATTCATTTTAATATGAGTAAAATACAAGTGCATAGTTAAACCCAATATTAGCAAGCTTTACAAGGTCTGTTCAAAAAGTATCCGAACTTGAATTTTCTCGCGTATAGTAGATATTAGATTCTAAAACAATGCCACTGAGCAGCACAGTGGGAGGTGAGAGCTTAATGCACATGCTTCAATTTTTCCCCTTCGTTCCAGTAGTTTCCTGCAGACAGTCGAGTGAGGTGCTGTTATACGTGTTTGCCGAATTTTCATTTTTCTAAAGATGACTGAACGTCTTGAACATAGATACTGCATCAAATTTTTTGTCAAAAGCTTGGCGATTATCTAAGTGAAACAATTCGTAAGATTCATCAAGTGTTTGGAGACGATGCTGTGGGGGTTACACAAATTAAGGAGGGGTTTAACCGATTAAAAAAAAAACTGCACGTCGGTACAGAGTAACCAGCATTCTTCTGCGACACCACAAATCGCTCGAAATGCAGCTGTAGAAAAGGTGGAAAATCTGATAATGAAAGATAGTCATTTAACAGTACGATAAACCACTGAACACAAAGTAGAGACCAGTACAGGTTCTCCACATTCAATTTTGTGAGATCATGTGCAGAGCGGCTGCAAAATTTGTTCTCAAGCTTGCGTTGGTGGAACAGAAAAACTGTCTTGCAGTTGCACAGGACCTACTAGACACTATCAATGCTGAACCTGGTTTCTAGCTGTTCCCTAAAACGAAAATATCATTGAAAGGATCCTGTTTTCAAGAGTAGAGATGAGATAATGCAGGACGCGGCGACGGAGTTGAACACCATTCCAAAAGAATCCTTCCATAAGTGTTTTCGGCAGTGGAAAGAATGTTGGACTACGTTTGTGAAGGCGCAAGGGATCTACTTTGAATTTGATTAGAATCCTAATCCCACAAAATAACTTAAGATTTTTTTTTTTTATGGCCAAAGGTCGGATACTTTTTGAACAGACACATGTTTAAAATTTTTTAGTACGTGTTTAATAATTTATTTTATTTTTAAAAATAAATCATTTTCTTACGAACATTTTATATTTGGAATTCAATGCATTGCAAAGTTTTCTTTTAAACTGTAAAGGTAAAAAATTTGAAAAGTTGTGCGGCAATCTCCACCAAAGGGCCATTTCCTGTTAGGAAACTAGTGATGTCTCAACGGTCATGCAGTTTTCGCGTGGGAAATTATCCGAGACCAGACACTCCGACGCTTATGTTCTAAGGCAAGTCAACCTTTTACCTCCCTTTCTCCAGCCAACAGAGAGAGGACCGGCGCAGTTCCCACGCCAATCGCCAGCTTCAAAGTCCACCGCGTGAGGAATGACTAGAACCGAGTGAATGAATATTAACGTGGCACTATTCAGCTACACGAGGGCTTTTGGCGACGGACCTCGTAATTTTGAACCATGGTCAAGTGACGAGGACGACACTAAAGCTGGCACCCCCTCTCCTAACTACCACACCAACGGGAGGATGTTTGAACTCTCGACAGATTTAACGTGCATCGCTCCCCTTCACGGTGGGTCTTTAGAGGTACTGGGCTCGAACTCGTGACATGCCAGCCACGATTCGATACCTTGACCACTTGGCTACCGCGGCCACATGACTAGGACCAAAAGCCGAATAGTAATCCCGGCTACGTCCAAACAGAAATGATTCTTCTTTACTTTCCCACTTTCGTGGGCGTGACGTTTTCCCACCTTTAAATAGACATCTAAAAACGCACGAACGCTGGTGTCACTGGTACATGGCTCATAGAAGCAAAACCTCAACCCCATATCATAACATTTAATGGTGCCTGGGGAAGTAGCGCCCTTTGGTGGTAGGAGACAGTCTGATTGGTCGTTGAGATGTGATGAGAGGGGCGTGGCTACGAAGCACTGGTGAGGCAAAATTTTGAGTTGAAAAGTTCATCTTTGAGTGGTGAAGCTTGACTTGTGATTGGCTGAGGGGAGAGTGAACTGCTCTAGATTGGCTACCCTGAAGTTAGTGAGAAAATAATTGAATGGGAGATTGCCTGTGTGGGTATACCGAATAAATAAAATAGAAAGTGGAATTTATAGAAAGAAATTTTTAAGTACAAATATTAATTTAGTAAGTCTTTTTGCCAAAAGGCAAATGATAGCAAATAAATGTTAAGGCGGATTATAGGAGTCAAGGAGAATTCTCCTAGGCCTTTAGTATTGTTATGAGGCACATAATTTTCCAGATTTAGTATGTGACTATTATTAGTAAGAGGTAATGAATCGAAAATTTGTTGCTAGTTTTTAATAAAAATTTTAAAAGTTGGAATTTTAAGAGCTTTATAAATATCAGAGTTTCTCATGTACATATTAGCATTAACAATCATACGAATAGTTTTATTTTTGGGAAATATCTAACATTTTTATATTAGTATTAGCGGATATCCCCACAAGGACATCCATAATTAAAATGGGCCGCAAAACGGCTGTGTAGAGAAGTACTTTATTTTCAGTAGTCATTGTGGAATTCCGGCAAATTAAGGGGTATATTGATCTTAGAGCATTCCGGAATTTATTTCGCGCATATGTAATGTGCTGTCTCCAAGTGAGTTTGTTATCCAGTAAAAGTCCTAGGTATACTGTGTTTTGAGACCATTGTAGTGGTGTCGAGTATAGTGTTGGCGGTGTTGCAGATTTCCTTTTCCTTGTAAAGAGTACTGCAACAGTTTTGTCTACATTAAGTTTAATTTTCCATGTATTAAAAAGTATGTTTCTAGTAGTTGTAGGTGATTATTAAGTATTTTAGTGATATATTTGTGATTTTTGTGTGTCGTGGCTATGCAGGTATCATCTGCATAAATATTGAGGCTGGTCTGTGGATATGTTGGAATATCATTTATATATATGTTGAAAATAATTGGCCCGAGTAAACTACCTTGTGGGGCCCCGATATTCACATGATAAACGTTAGACAGAGTATTTTTAACTCTCACTTGATATGACCTGTTTGTCAGATAGGAGTTAATTATATAAATTAAAGTAGGAGGGAAGTTGTAAATAATTAGTTTATAAATTAGACCACTGATCCAGACCCGATCGAATGCCTTCTGGATATCCAGGAAGACAGCTCCAGTGGAGCTGTTCCTCTGAAACCCAGAAGTAATTTTCTCAGTCAGTCTGAGTAGTGGATGGCAAGTGGAGAGTCTTTTAGTAAAGCCAAATTGATTTGGGTTAATAAAATTTGAATCAGTAATAAAGGTATTAATCCTATTAAGAATGATGTGCTCCGCAATTTTGCTTAATGAAGATAAGAGGGAAATTGGTCGAAAACTAGTTGAAGAATGAATATTTTTTCCAGGTTTTTTGATTGGGAAGATTATTGCTTTTTTCCAGTTTTTTGGAAAATATCTTAATTTTAGAATCTTGTTAATTAAATAGGTAAGAATTAAGAAAGCCTTGATTGGTAATTTTTTAATCATTTTATTAGTAATCATATCCGAACCTGGTGATTTATTATTTTTTAAATTCCTAGTATAATTCATAACTTCTTCCAAGTCCGTAGGAGTAATATGAAAAGGAGGAGGATTAGTGAAGAAATTATCAAGGGTATTATTTACAAGTGCATCAATATTAGTAATAAAATTATCAGGTCGTGGATTATCAGTGAAGTTATTCTGGAAAGTTTCTGCGAGTATATTAGCTTTTTGCTCATCTGTAATGGCAGTGCCATTAAGAGTTGGAATATCGGGGCGTTTTTTACGAAAAAATTTTTGATATTGCCATAAAGTGTTGTCTTGTGTGTTCATAGCTTCTAGTTTAGTTTTCCAGTTTTGATCTGAGAATTTTTTAAGTTCTTTTTTAATCTTCTTCTGTAGCCTATTATAATTTGTTTTGTGAATTGGGTTTAGTGTGTTTTGATATGTTTTTCTAGCTTTATTTTTAAGTCTAAGAAGGTTTTGGATGTGATGTGGAGTGTATGTGCTATTCTTGTTTGTGATTGGTTTGGAGGCGTGGTTGTGGGCGGAGCGAACAGCTTCGGTGAACAAATTGATTTTATTTTCCAGGATCTCAGGGCTTTTAATATTTATGTAGTCCAAAATTTGAATATTCTTATTAATGTGCTCAGAAAACTTTGACCAACAGGTGGTAACTGCTCTAGGGTTATCCTCATGAATATTGGAGTTAAAAGAAAAGTTAAGAATTACAGGGTTGTGATCGGAAGAAAGTTCTGGAATTGAAAGGATTGTATATGGAAATTGAAAGTTGTTTATTAGTGCAAAGTCTAAAGTATTTGAGGAATTATGCCCAAACCGAGTCGGGGTATTAGGAAATTCAATTTCAATGTCGAGGATATCAGTGAAATCTTTAAGTTGAATGCCTCTAGTGGAGTTGTGGGAGCAGTTCCACGCATTGTGTGTGGCGTTGAAATCGCCAAATATCACACAATTACTGTTAGTCTGGAGTAGACTTTCAAGATCGAGAGTAAATAATCTATTATCGGATCTAGGAGGAATGTAGATACTGATAACAGTGAGTGGATTAATGTTAGGAGGATTAATAGTCACTATTGTAGCTTCTGAGTACTGAAGTTGGGGTGTTGGGATATTATAATGATTGATGGAATTTTTTATTAAAATGAGAGTTCCACCGTGAGCTTGTCCTTCCGCAACACGATCGTTCCTATAGCATGTGTAGTTTGCGATTCTAATGTTACGTGTAGGCCTCAATTTTGTTTCTTGCACTAAGATTAAGTCGGGGGCGTACTTCTCTACAAAAAGTTTAAATTCTACAATTTTACTGAGTAAGCCGTTTGCGTTCCATGAACACAAACTCAGGCCAATCAATGTGCGACTAATCATCATATTCTTCAATTAGAGCCTCAAAAAGGGCGCTTAATTCTTTTTTCTTTAGTGATTTCTTTGATTTTTTAGGTTGGGAGGGGGGGATATTCGGTATATTACTGATCTGCTGAGTGAGCATTGTTAGAGCAAGTATAGTTTGCTGTAAGGTCTGGGTAATAAAGTTGAGATCAAATGCGCCATTATTATTGCTATTATTTATCGGTGGGGTAATTACATTGGATTGACTGGCCTGGTTTGTTACTGAAGCAGCAGGATTTCTCTTGTCGCGTGGTGCCATCTGTTGTGTTGCTTGTGAGTTAGAGGTGCTAGTTGCTTGTGCAAATGAGATTCCTGGCCTAATAATACTATTGACTGTGTTCGTATAGGTGTTTGTGTTGATGTTTGATCCTTTACGTGGTTTGGGGAATTTAGGGCAACCTGAATAATTGGCCATATGACCGTAAGTTTCGCAATTGATACAGTATCTATTTTCTACTCTTTGGATTTGGCACTCTCTCGTTTGGTGTGCTTCTCCACATTTAAGACATCTGGGGGTAATATGGCAGTTTTCAGCCGTGTGATGGAAGCGGTTACATGAATAGCATTGGGTAACCCCTTTGCCATCGTAACCGTCCACAGTGACATTCATATAGCTGACCTTGGTGAGTTCGAAAATTTTTGCATTGTGTATATTCCTTGGCAGTGAAACGAGAAAGATTGGGAGAGGTTGTTTGGTTTTTCGGCCTATGAGCTGGGAGACTTTGTCTACTGTGTATCCTAATTGAGTCAGGTCATTATGCAAATCTTCTGTTTTAGAGTCGCGAGGGAGGCCTTTGATGACTACTTTTATTGGTCTTTTGGCTTTATCGCGAAGTATTGGTAGTTTAGCTCATTTAATTTTTGAATAAGTTCTCTGCGTTGTAAATCGGTATCAGTGTATAACTTTACATATTCACCTGTTAGTTTACTGCGTAAGTCGGGGTATAGATCGTCTAGTTTTTTCATTTGTGTTCTGTGATTTTCAGTAATTACAAGGAAGATTGGTGGGGGGAGATTATTGGTTGCGGGGTTTGCCTTAGGTTGAAGTGTAGTGTTTCTAGCATTGATATTGCGAGAAGTTCCTGCTGTTTCAGTATCCTGGGGTTTTAGATTATTAAATCGATTAGCTAGGTTAAGTTTGAAATTTTCCTGGAAAGAGACATTATTTTTAGAGGTTTTACTTGGAGGAGGAGAGGTGAAACCATCCTCGTCCTTCCTTTTAGTTGGTATAGCTTTAACTGGGGAGGCAGTTGGTGTTTCATGGATAGGGCAGCCAGGGGTATCACAGTAGGGTAAATTGCCAAATTCACTCACCGCTTTTTCCAGACGATTCTCGTAGTAGGTTCTTTGCTTGACCATTTCAACAAATGTTGGATCATGTTCGTCCTGGGCATTAGAATGTTTGAGAGAGGTAATCATGTTGTCGTATCCTTGGACAATGAGCGTGAAACGTCGGATATCAGCCTTTGTAACTTCAAGCCTAGCGCAAGAAGTTGGTCCGGTCAGTGGTTCGGGGGTGTTCCTTCCAGATGAGGGGAGAGATATATATTGATAGTCCATTTCCGTATTTTGGTCAGAGGATGAAGCCATAGTCGTCAACGTAAGATATTTGTTTAGCGTAGTAGTCGACTCAGCTCTAAAAAGAGCTATAAGTGCGACCTAGAAAAAGCTCAGAAGATGTCAGACGTGGGAGCTCGCTCGATGAACGTGCTTACACTTCAGTGTCAAACCTTCCAATCGAATGATGTCGAATGATCAATCGAAAAATTCTGTCAAAAAGAAATGACATCTAAAGGGGAAACACAGAGACTATCTGAACTTTTATTTACCGACTGGACAAGCTAATCGGAGTCACTATCCTCTCCACCCAGCAACCAATCAGAGAGAAGCCTCTAAGCTCTCCCTCAAGGAAAATTTTATTTCCAGAACATCAGGAAGATGTAAAGTATAGACACGTCTCCCGGACCAGTCCTCTCCACCAATAGCCATGAAGTACACCGCACAGACCGAGAAATACCACTTTCGTCGCTTCCCCATCATAGACTATCGGATATGGGATGGACGGCTGCTTGCAGCCCATATACCCAAAGACACACAGTAAACACAGAAACTCTCGATTCACAAAGCGTCTCGAACAAAGCTTCACAGACGCTAGAGAGACACTTCTATAGGCTTCAAAACTCTATGACATCCAAGCACACTCCAATGGACTCTCTCTCCAATTGATTTCCAGATTTGATGAACTCTCACACTTACTGTAAACTATCAAGGCTAACACCAGCGGCAGCTCCAGGGCGGACAAACCGCACCCCTGCCCGGGGCGGTAAATTTTAAGGGCGGCATTTGGATCCAATTTGAATTTTTTGGTTACAAAAATTTGATATATTTTCCAAAATATTATTGGGTATGAATTTGGTATTTCATTTAACGTATCTTTTTTCTTCTTTTTTAAATTTTGTACTCTGTATGTTTAATATCAGTATTCTTTTATGTCGGAACTTGAAGGGTTCGAAGTGAGAGTACATGTTAAATCATGAAATTTGATATGTTTACACATCTTTAACTTTCTCCCCTTCCAGGAATGGGGTCACAACGGACATTCCTTTCACTACACAATGTTCGGTGTCAGCTATCTGTGAAAGGGGGCAGTAGTAACAAGAGTTTCTGATTGATAGAGAGCCACAAGAGATGTTTTATTTTAGTCTTGAGTGTAGTTACTATAAGTTAAAATAAAATCTGTCTTTTTGTAACAGGGGTGCCTTTTTCTTCAGAAAAATAATTTATATCAATCGAAAGAGTATCACTGGATAAATTCCAACTAAGACCTAATACTGGAACGACCTAGGTTTCTTTCATCAGAATTATTCAATTCTAAAAGTTTATGAGAGCACTCCCACCCTCGAAGATTAAACTTTGCAGCACTCATTAGGGCTCGCGATTCTAAGATAAATTTTGAACATTCTTAAACACTATTGACACTTAATATACAATTGTCGACATAAAAGGATTTTTTCAGTTTACAAGCAGTTTCCTGCAAATGAGGATGGAATTAAGGAAGGAAATGGAATAGCAGTGAAAGCATTGGCAAAGATTTTGATTCATTTATATGAAACAAAAATACAAGATTTTTAGTTTTGGGGTTTTTTAGTATGCAAAAACAGTAATACTAATTGCTTGCATATCTCTTTCTAATTAAAATGCTCTTAAGAAATTCAGATCATTGCATACCCGCTGTGTAGAGGGAGCTATTGCACGTAAAATCTGTCAAGGCTCAAACAGCCTCTCATTGGTATGGTGTGGAAATTAGAAGTGCCAGCTCAGGTGTCATCCTCATCACTTGACCACATTTCAAAATTACGAGGTCCATCACCACAATAGCCCTCGTGCAGCTTTATAATTCAGCATCAATTTAACTCTGATTCACTGAATCAAAAATTCAGAATTACAGTAGAACCTGTTTTTGTGCGGTCCTTTTTTATGCAATTTTATTTTTGTGCGACTGCATAAAAAAAAATACTGCTGTATTTCAATGAATTTGCTTGTTATATGTAAGAATTCATGAAATTTTCGAATATTTTTTGTGCACTTATTTCCTGTCTATCGCACAAAAACAGGTTCAACTGTACTGTAAAATTATTTTATTTTATGTTACAGTGTTTTTTCCTTGTTAATTCCATTTTGTCCCCTCCTGCATTGCTTAGATGAAATTAAATTGCGGCTCCTAATAAAAAGGGTCTAGATCAAATTCCAAAAACTACTCTTTTGGCTGAAAACATTTTAACTTCTCTCTTTGCCCATGTTCCCACCATAAAAATTCCAAGTATTTTCTATCACTTTCCAGGATTTCGATTTGTACGAAAGCTTTCTCTATGTCAGATATCAAGACGCATTTTCCAAATCTGAATTTGTTTATTAGTGATGGTATCAGCTCAATAAGGTTAGGTCCTTTTTCAAGACAATCGTTAAGTGAAGGTCAATTTCTCTGCCTGGCTGAGCCCTCGAAGACAGGTCTCACCTTTGTAGTAGAATTTTCTTTTAAAACTGGACGATGAAGTAAAAGTGATTGTTATTATTTTCGTTAAAAGATTCTATTCTTTCTATGATATCTTCTTCCAACCAATTTTCAAACACCCTTTTGTAATCGGATAATCGCTCCGAACAAGGCCGGCTCAAGCAGATTTGCCGCCCCGGACAAAAATGAAAAATGCCACCCCTCCCTCTAAAGCAAAAATTTATAATTGAAAAAGATAAATTGTTCACATATATTAACACCTGTAAAACTTGAATAATTTTTTAAAACAAAGAGGCAGCATATTATAATTGTAAGTCTTAAGAAATAAAAAACAATTCGAAATTAAGGACATAATAATTACTTGTTATTATTTAAACCCAGTAAAATGTAAGAAAAGGAATCACCCTTTTCAGCAAGCCAATTTTTTCGAGATAGAGTCTACTGATGGTAAGAATCACATGCGCTTATTTTATATAACTTATAGTAACTACACACAAAACTAAAACAAAATATCTTCTGTTGCTCCCTATCTACCAAAAACTCTTATTACCCCTGTCCTCTTATGGATAGCTGACACCGGACATCGTATGGATGTAAAGAATGTCCATTATGATCCCACACCTGGATGGGGAGAAAGTTACTTGTGAAAGATATGTATAAACATATCAATTTCATCATTTAACATATACTCCCGCCTCGAAAACTTCAAGTTTTAACATAAAAGAAAACTGATATTAAACATACGGAGTATAAAATAAGGATATAAGATACGTTTAATGAAATATCAAAAAAAAATCACACACAATAATATTCAGAAAATATATAAAAATTTTTGTAAAAAATATATTTTACAAGCTTTTATTTAGTTTCACCTGTCCTGTTGTCTGCCTGTCGGTCTGTAATCAAATCTTGCAAGTTAAATTTGATCCACTTCCCGGTTTCCGATTGAGCTGAAATTTTGCATGCATGTATGTATAAATCGGATGACAATACAATATTAGCATTATTAATTAATTTAATTAATAATTTTTTTATTTATTAAATTAATTAGCATTTCATAATTAATTAGCATTTCATAGAATAGATAGCAAGAGGAAAAAGGTGCTAAATGTTCTTAATTATACCATCAAAATGTAACACGCTTTTATTTATAAAATTGGGACTGTGATAAAAACGGGAAGATTTAATAATTAAGATGTAAAGTTTTAGTGTTAAAAATATATAATTATGTACGATATGGAATTATTTTGTCGTAGACGAAGAAGCTTAATTATCGTTAAAGGTTACAATGAACTTATAAAGTGTTTTATTTCTTATTAGAGTTAATTTATTTTTTAACTTTTTAGTTCATTTTATTAACAAATAATAAAAGCTTGTTTTTGAAAAAGGTTTTTTTTCTTTAATTTTTTTTCAAATTCGATCCAAATGCCACCCTTAAAATTTGCTGCCCCGGACAGGGGTCCGGATTGTCCGGCCCTAGAGCCTGCCCTGTTCCGAACGTTCAAAAGATTTTACACATCGTTCGAGTCTTTTTTTTTTCTGCCATACTACTGCAGTTAGATAATGGGGGATGATCTTCAACCCAGGCTAACTGACCACGTATATTGCGTCCTCATTTCGCCTAACAGAAAATCCTCCCTAGCAGCATCTTCTAATTCTTTTCTAGTTGCCTTTTCGCCTGGATCACGAATACCAATGGTATCGAGGGACCGAAGTGCTGAAATGTCAGAATTTTGTAGACATGAAGGGATAACAAAACATTGGAATCTTGTGTATAGCTATCACTATTTTCTACTTTTCCTAAAACTGTTCACCCTAATTTTGTATTTACCACTACTAGTTGTTGTTATTATTATTAAGATGCTTTATCTCACCTGTTAAAATTTCACTAGCTATATCATTAAACTATTTTTATACTTTGTAGATTTTGTATGCATTATTTAATAATTATTTTGCACTCGAATAAAAACAATAATTTTAATGTGTGTTTAGTTTTATTTTGGAATTAAATATTTTGTTTTGTACGCTATATGCATGTATTAATAATACTATCTAACTATAAATTTACATTGAAAAAACAATTGGTATCCGCCGACCAATATAAATTATAGAATATGCTCTTAGGAGAACAAAAAGGTTGAGGAGCCTTGCCCTAGAACTATCGACAATAACATTGCTGCTTCTCATTGTCCGGAGGCTTTAACTCCCGTAACATTTTTACATGACAAGCACGAAAATGCAAAACATAAAACTGTATATGTGTTGACCCCACATGATGCGTCCATTTGTTGCGATAAACTTCTCAGATTTATGAGGAGAATGCAATGTATTTCATTGAGCTTCTTGCACTGTCTGATGGGTTAAATTGGCGAAAGTGGAAATTTTTTGGGCGACCATCGAGATCGGCCACCAAACATTCGATATGTGTCAATAGTCACCCGAAATTAACTATAGTTCAAAATCAAACACACTCTAATAATGAAAAATATAAATTTCCATATTTTGAAAGAGAATTATTGGTTACTGTTCGTTAATGGTGATAGGTACTTTTGGCTACAAAAGTTTTTTTGCTGCCTAATGGCAAACAAAAATTCTGAACTTTATCAGGAAATTCTTAATGAAAATGTGCTAATGTTTGGCAACCTCCTGGATGATTCAAACTAGACTTTTCAGCAAAACAGAGGGTCGATAAAAAAAATTCCCATTCTACAAAAAGGGTGGCTTGGATCTCAGAATATAAGCGTGATGAACAGGTCAGTACTCAACCAAGATCTCAATACCGACACGGAACACCTAGGGAATCCCATCACACAAAATGTCTATATAAAAGGGAAGCACTGTTTCTATTAGAGCTCATATAAACGATTAAAGAAGCCTAGTACAGACTCGGTACCGAAACCTTCCAATATTTGGTGTACAAATGGGAAAAAAGCACTTATTCGATCTTATCAGGTGCACTGATCACAAAAGGACTAGTGAGCTTAGGGAAATTAGATATTTCGTTTTTGAATACACATTTTTGAGGCATTATACAATTTTAACCTTTTCTTAATTTATTTCCCTCACAATAAATTATTTCTGAATGCGAAATATCAATTGTAATCCAATGGGAGAGATGTGAAAATTTTAGCATTCGCCTTCCGGTATATATTTTTCATATTATTGAAAATATTTAGGTTGCACATAAACTGTAATAATTAGGCAATTTTTAATTAGTTAGAAAACCACAACATTTACCTGAAGATAATTTATCATAGCATCTAAATTTTCAGCATATTCTTGCAAGGATACATGATATTCTGGAGCATCTTCTTTACCTGATGAATCATTAGTTCCTAAAACTATCACAAATGCCTCTACATTCGAAATATTTTCAGGATAAAAGATACGAGGCAGGATAATGCGGCAAGACCTTGATGTATAACCCGAAAATCCTCTCGGTATTACATCACAAACTCTATTAATAAAATAGGTACGAAGAAAAATATTTACTTTCCAAACTTTTTGTATCACTATATAAACATAATGAATCCAACTAATGCTAATGAATACTATCAGAGCTTTGAATTCATACTCTTTTCCTGATTATAATAATAATTAAGTCTCTTGCTGATATTATATTAATATCTTAAAAATGAAATAAGAAATCATTACAACGTAAACTATTAACATATTTTGATAGAATTAAATTCACGCAAGTATAAGATTGAATCGTAAATAAATGGATATATAGGGTATCCTAAAAGTACGATTGCACCTTCAAAAATGAATTAAAAATAAACCCAGATTTCCGCTTACGATTTTTCATGTCCCATAAAAAAAATATTAAAGTTTTTGTTTGATGACATGCAAACAAGACCGTCCAATGTCCACGTTTTGGAACATCCCGTTTCAAAATAACTTCACCACAAGAACAAGCGCAAATTGTAGCATGGTTTATCGAACTTGAATCTGCAACATATGTGCAGCGTAAATTTCGGACTACCTATAAAACGAAGTCCACCTTTAAGACCCACATTCTGTAGTTGGCATGAAAGATTTATGACGATAGAAAACGTAATGTCAAAGACAAAACCCTAGCAGAACCGTAGATTATGTTACTCATATAAACTCAATGCGTTGCGTGTAACTAAAGATGCGCAGATTGAAATCGCGCAATAAAAAATTGTAAAAAACAACAACTTTGATCTTTTCTTTATGGAATTCAAAAGCCGTATATTTATTTCTAATTAAAATTTGAAAGTGTAGTCACCCTTTTTGGACACTCAGTATTGTAAACAATATGGGCATAAGATTTATAATTCAAGTTAAGGTTTTTTACGCATGGCGATTAATTATTATTAGAAGTGATAACTGTAAGAATACATCTAATGCAATAAAAATAAACCATTGAGTTCTATCGACTAGATTGTAATAACATTTAAATGGTATTTTTAAAAGTTGAAAATATGAACCAACAACACACAGAACTAAACACTAATACGCTGTTTCCTTTTATAGATAATATATTTTTGAATAATAAAAAACAATTCTTAAAGTTTATAACTATACTAGTCGTTACCCGCCCGCTTCGCTGGGTATTTCATGATGTTTCACGAATATATTCTGTTTACATGTATCAGTGGTGCCCACACAGGAATATTTCAAGGAAGGGGAGGGGCAGGGTCGAAAGTCTCTGAAACTTTGCTATTTTACGTAACATCCTATAATTGATATTTGCAGCAAAGTTCATTTAATTCTGATGATTCCTTCAAGGTGTTGCATTTTTTTCAAACAGTAGTGTGTGTATGTATATATATATATATATATATATATATATATAGAGAGAGAGAGAGAGAGATAAATCGATAGATACACTCATATTTTTGAATATAAATGAAACAATTTTTAAACCTTAAAGCTACATCACAAAAAAAATTTTCACTTATATTTTTGAATAAATTAGTAATGAAGTAAACACTATTAATATAAGGGTGTTTCTAAATGAATGTCGGAACTTTAAGCTTTATATATAGTATTTATTACATATAGCTTACAAGTATATTTCATACATCGACTGAAAGAGTAACTAAAACAGTTTTACCTACAAGCTTACAAATGTTCAATGTGAGCCCCATTCGTCGCACGGCACATATCAAGTCGTTAGGCGAGTTCATCCCAAACTTTGTTCAGTGTGGGTCTGAGGTAATTTTTGCAACAGCTGCTTCAATCCTGTGTCTTGTCTGAAAGGTCAGCTGGTAGCGGAGGTACGTACACACAATCCTTAATAAACCCCCACAGATAAAAATCACATGGTATCAGATCGGGTGAACGTGGGGGCCATGCGAAACAAGCTTTATCGTGAGGCCCTTTGCGGCTAATCCATTGGTCGAGTACAGTGATGTTCAACCAATTGTGTACTTTGAGATGACAGGGAGGCGGTGCACCATCTCGCTGCCAAATGAAGTTATCTGGTTCACTTTCTTCCAATTGAGGAAGTAACCATAGTTGTAGAGCATCAAGATAGGCAGAACCAGTTACAGCTGGTTCTCTGAAAACGAAAGGCCCGTACAATTTCCGTCGAGATATGGCACAAAAACATTCAATTTAGGTGAGACTCGTTGCAATTCTAGCACCTCGTGCTACTATTACACACCGTTACTATGCAAAGAGCGTTTCGTGTTGAGTTCGGTTGTCAACCTCCAAACGATAATAACATTCTTAGGTAGTATCATCAGTTTGAAACAACTGGCTGTCTTTGTACGGGACGACAAGGCTTAGCGTTGAGTGTTGCTCGAGGGAGAGACTCTTTCATGTGTAGCTCAAAGAAATCAGTTCGGCACGCTAGTCGTGAAATAGCAATGCCACTGACGACTGTTTGGGAAGTTTTACGCAAACGCTTAGAACTACGTTCTTATCATATGCAGTTGCTACAAGCTCTTAAACCGACAGACTACGGTTTACGCGCCAGATTCGCAAACGACATGTTGATGCATACCAATGAAAATTTTATTATGTTGTATTCAGTGATGAATCAACGTTTCACCTCAGTGTACATGTAAACACTCATAATGCGTGCATCTGGAGCTTAAAAAACTTTCACGAAGTGCTAGAATCGCAACGAGACTCACCTAAATTGAATGTTTTTGTGCCATATTTCGACGGAAATTGTACAGGCCTTTAGTTTTCGGAGAACCAACTGTAACTGATTCTTCCTATCTTGATGTTCTACAACTATGGTTACTACCTCAATTGTGGAAGAAAATGTACCAGATAACTTCATTTGGCAGCAAGATAGTGCACCGCCTCCCTGGCATCTCACAGTACACAATTGGTTGAACATCATTGTACTCGACCAATGGATTGGCCGCAAAGGGTCTCACGATAAAGCTTGTTTCACACGGCCACCACGTTCACCCGATCTGACGCCATGTGATTTTTATCTATGGGGGTATATTAAGGATTGTGCGTGTACGTACCTTCGTTACCAGCTGACCTTTCACTTTCAGACAAGACACAGGGTTGAAGCAGCTGTTGCAAGAATTACCTCAGAACCACTGAACAAAATTTGGGATGAACTCGCCTAACGACTTGATATGTGCCTGTGACGAATGGGGCTCACATTGAACATTTGTAAGCTTGTAGATAAAACTGTTTCAGTTTCTCTTCTATTCGATGTATGAATTATGCTTATAAGTTATATGCAATAAATACTATAAAGCTTTAAAACTCCGAAATTCATTTAGAAACATACCCTATATAATTAAAGGGTATAATATTAATTTCATTAAGAGATATAATTATCAGCGGAAAAAAATTACAATAGTAAATACTGCTTTATAATATACTACATTATTATGAATAATTATCTATAAAAGAGTATAATATTATATATAAAGGAGAAAAGCGACTCACTCATGACGATATCTCAGGAACTATTAATATTAAACCTACAGACTTGAAATTTGGTAGGCAGGTTCCTTTCATGTAGTAGAGATCCGCTAAGAACGGATTTTGCGAAAATCGATCCCCAAGAGGCGTTATAGATAATTAGTTTCGTTTTCAAACTATTAGACTTACACACTTGAAATTTGGCAAGTATGCTCCTTTCATAGAGTAGAATTTTGCAACAAAAGAGGTTTTGTGGAAATCGACCCACAAGGGGCGTTGTGGGGATGTCAAGGGCATTATAGACAATTATTTCCGTTTTAAAATTATTAGACTTACAGACTTAAAATTTCAAAAGAGGGCTCCCCTTTCATGGATTAGAATTTTGCGACAAAAGAGGATTTGCAAAAATCGACCCCCCCAAAGAGCGTTGACGGGGATTAAAAGGCGTTATATATAATTATTGCCGTTTTGAAACTATTAAACCTACAAACTTGAAATTAGGCAAATATGCTCCTTTCAAGGATTAGAATTCATTACAGAAGAGGTTTTGCGATAATTTATCCCCAAGGGAGGGGGTTGAGAGGGCTTACAGATAATTATTTCCGTTTTAAAACTATTAAAGACTTGAAATTTGGTAAATATGCTCCTTTCATGGAGTGGAAATGCGCTACAAAAGAAATTTTGTGAAAATTGACCCCCCAAGGGGCGTTGTGGGGACGTCAGGGGCGTTATATATAATTATTTTCGTTTTCAAGCTATTAGACTTAGACTTGAAATTTGGCAAGTATGCTCCTTTCATGGAGTATGAATTTCGCTACAAAAAAGGTTTTGCGGAAATCGACCCCCAAGGGGCATTGCGGGGACGCCAGGGGCGTTATAGATAATTATTTCCGTTTTCAAACTATTAGACTTACAGATTTGAAATTTGGTAGGTAGATTTCTTTCATGGAGTAGAGATCTGCTACAAAATGGGTTTTGCAAAAACCGACTCACAAGGGGTGTTATAATTAAATATTCCTGTTTTTGAAATATGAAATGTCAACGTTTAAAAATTAGTGGATCCTTTCCTTTTACGAAGTAGAAATCCGTTACAAAAGTGATTTTATGAAAATCGAAACATATGGGGCGTTGTGTGTGTGGGGAGGGGAGGCGTTATAGATACTAATTTCCGTTTTTAAACTATTTGCTGTACAGTCTCAAAATTTGGTAGGCATGTTCCTTTCATGGAGAAGAGATCCGCAACAAAATGGGTTTTGCGAAAATCGAACCCCAACCCCCAAAGGGAGCTGTAAGTGCTTAACGGCGTCATGAAAAAATTTTTCCGTTTTTGAACTACTATTAGACCTACCGACATGAAAATTTTTAGGCATGTTCCTTTCATGAAGTAGAGTTCTTCTAAGAAGGGATTTTGCAACAATCAGCCCCCAAGGGGATTACAAGGGGTTGAGGGGAGTTTTTAAAGAGATTTTTTTTTCTATAACTGTTATACTCCCACATACTTGAAATTTGCTCTAGGCATGTTTCTTTTGTTGAACAGACGTCCACTAAAAATGGATTTTATGAAAACAATCTCCTATGCGGGAAGTGGGGAGCTACTGGGGCATACTGACAAAAAATTCCCGTTTTCGAACTACTAAACCAACAATAATGAAATTTGGTATGCATGTTTCTTTTGTTTAATTTAAATGGATTAAAAATGGAGAATCTTTCGGAAATCCACCGTCAAAGTAGGCTACCGGGTTTATTGATATAAAAATTTCCGTCCTTATAGATTTAGACTTTAAATTTGGCAATCATGTTTATTTTGTTGAGACAAGATCCACTAAAAATGGGTTTTGTGGAAATTCATTTTTGGGGAGGATTGATTGATTGAATATTAACGTCACACTGTTCAGCTACACGAGGGCTTTTGGCGACGGACCACGTAATTTAGAACCATGGTCAAGTGACGTGGACGACACCTGATCTGGCACCCCCCTCTCCTAACTACCACACCACACCAACGGGAGGACGTTTCAGCTCTCGACATATTTAACGTGCATCGCTGCCCTACACGGCGGGTCTTTAGTGGTACTGGGCTCGAACTCGTGACAAGGCAAGCCACGATCCGATACCTATACCACTCGGCT
>BMAV01011141.1:65704-97816 GCA_019973955.1 Trichonephila inaurata madagascariensis
CAGTTTTGTCTCTTGTCATTGGCGCACACATGGGGGGGGGGGGCCCAGGGGGCCCCCCCCCCCAACCCTTTTTTTTTTTTTTGTGATTGATTATAATTCTAAGTATACGGTACATAAAATTTAATTTAGTATTTGTTATTAGTGATTAATTTTATTAATTAATGCTAATTATTTATTCAATGATTAGTTTTTTACTGTTTTTGTTTCCGAAAATCCACAAAATCAAAAGGAGCCTGATACAAGAATGGTGGACGCGGTCCTGGACCCCGCCCCCTGAAAAACTCCTGTTTGCACTACTGTCTCTTGTGGATTCAAATATTGGTGCCATAGAAGAACCTTCCATGTAGAGAAGCTGATGCATGTTAAATCTGTCGAGAATCTAAGTCCTCACAATGGTATAGAAGTTTGAAGAGTGTGCTAGACAGGTATCACCCTTGTCCACTTGATCAGGATTCAAAATTTGTCAATAGTCCTCATGCTGTTTCAGAATGTGAAATTAATAAACAATCAATCAACTAGCAATGCAAGAACACAACCATCCATACCCAAAATGAGATCAGGCATTAACCTGCCCTCTAAGCAACTGACTTTATACAGTAGTTCTAAACTGTTTCTCATTTTCACCTATCACCAAAAGTGGAATTGCTCTGCTCCTTCCCCTAACTGTTATTAATCCGTTTTTCAACAAACTTAAACACACATTAAACTTTTTCTGTCACATTTTAACTTGTTTAATAAAATAAGCTGAAGTGTACACAATTACCTCTACACATAAATATATTCTAAGAAAACAATTACTTTATTCAGCCATAGTATTTTTTAATCTATTGCCAACAAATAATGAATTACTGAAGATAAAATGGCCATTAAAAAACAAAACCAGTTTTAAAAGTTACTTTTTCCCTATTTTGGAAATAAAATAGCTTATTTGGTGCATTTATTTCACCAAATTGGCAATATTTTTATTTTGTCAACATAAAGTGTAAATTTGACTAGGAGGGTGAATATAAGATTATAAGAGTTAAATTTCAATTATTGCCCCAATAAATTCTGAGAAATAAATAATTTTTGTAAATAGTTTTGTTTTGAGGAAGTCTTCAAATCAATGTGTAATGTGTACACACCTTGTGAAGTCCAATCCAGATACCCAATCTGAATGATTAAATTAGAGTAAGGAAAATGTAGTCCTTTCAAGAGATATGTTATACAAAAGAAATAAAGATTTCAATCTCAATATATTAGAAAATTAAAAAATTCACATTTAGTTCATTCTCAAAAGATACAACATAATTAACATTTTATCATTAATTTAATAATAAATATTTAAGAATTTTAGTAAAAAAAACCTTTACAAAAGTAAACTAAAAATCAATTAGTAAATCATTTTACTTCTAACATGAAATCTCACAATTTCATTTGCCATAAGCTATATTTTTTATATTAACATCAAATATTAAAAGAGATTGGTTATAAATACTTTAAACTAGGAAATTAAATGTTATTCAATTTCAATGCATAAAAATTTTTCAATTAAAAAAAATAACATTTTTACAATAAAAACACTTTAATTTCTTTTTACTAAGGTTTATATTTGGCAATTTTTATTTTTAATATTTGACAATGCTATCTTGTCACATTGGTTTATAATTAGCATTATACTCAACAAATTTATAATATATGAACAAATACATTGAGCAATAAAATAATTACTGACAAAGAAACATGATATTTTTATCTAAATTATTTATTTTGAAAATCTTACTGACATTGGTGTTAATGAGATTTTATATTATAACTTAGTGCTTTCAACTTAAAAGGGAGAATTATTAGCAAGTTTTATTGATACATTACTTTTAATTAAAATTAACCATTAAATATAAAACCAATTCTGCCTATTTTGTTTAGTGTGTATCATATGTGTAATTTCATTGAACTTTTATTTGAATGACCTGTAACCGACTCTGAAGTTTCATCACAAAAACTGACAAAAATATCACATTAGTAGAAGACAAAACCATAGCCACAATAGATTAATATATATTGATTGAATAGTTGTAATGACAGGTATAGCTTTTAATGTATAAAATATGCTTATTTATGATAATATAATAATAATTTCCTCAAATTAAATTGTATAAAAATTTCAATACTTGTAATATGCAAGATTAAATGTAAAGTTAAAGAAAATTGAAAAGTATATTTTGTTTCATGAAAAAAAGCTAAAAATCTTAAACACTTAATTATAACTCACAATTAACTAAATTTTTTCATCAAAATTTTCTGAAAATGACAAATTACACAATTTTTGGAAATAAACTAATCAAGAAAAATAAATCTGGCAAAAAGATAATATCCAACTATTTTATCATGTGCAGATGATTAAGATTCAAGATATGGATTAAATTTTTTAAAGTAGTCACTTTTATACTTCAAATTGTACTAAGTTTTGAAATCAGATCATAAGCTAAATTAGGATTTGTATTCAGCATAGAATGTGATATAACATTTAATTATTTAAGAAAACTAAAATTATTTGTATGAAGAGTTGTGAATAAAATTTAAAAAAAAAGAAAAAGACCTGAACTTGGGAATCGCCAAATAAGACAATTTTCGGCCACTTGAGATTCATATTTTAATTCCCTATTATCTCTATAAAAAAAGCGTTTTATTCAAATATTTTATTTGTGACAAGCCAATGAAATTGCGCGTTATTATTCATATGTAGTTGCCCAATTTCTCCAGTTAAAAAATTTATAAACGATTTCAAATTGACAATTTCTGATCCCACTTTCGAGTTAAAATCGATTACTGCCATTTCCATGATCAAACAGTGACACATATCTGAAGGTTCTTAAGCATTTCAATTTTTTTTTGTTACCAAACAAAACACTTCTTTTAAAAAACGTAATGTCCATATACTATAAAAAAGTTATTATTATTATCTATTGATGTAAAAATCAGATAACTGACATCAAAATTCAATATCGTCAACTAATGCAAATATCAAAATTCAATATCGTCGAATTAACTTTATCTGTAACTGTATGCTGTCAGCATTCAATGGTTAAGAGTTGTTTTTTCTCTGTTTAATGTTTACATTTATGCAAGTTGGTACTTAGTATGAATGTGAAGATTTACAGTTTACAGAATCATAGTTGTAAATTGAATGCATCGTACATTTCAGAGCATCAGTATATGGCTTTTAAATCTCTGAAATGATTTAATGCTAAGCTGACAGTGTATAATCTAACTCAATGTAATAACTACAGTAGTTTAAACAAAACTTACAGAAGTTGTATCAATAATTAAAGTCATCCATTCATATTATTACCATTACGAGGTAAATAAATGTTTGAAGTAAGTGTAATGCAATGAGATACAGCAATGGAAACATGGAACTATTTGCAGTTTGTGTATATTCGTGGATCATTATATACATATTTTGTTTATCATTCAACTCGAAACTTTCATTGGAACTGATAACAATATAAGAGTATGCTGTGTGTATTTTAAATACGTGGTACAGTATATCTATACAATGAAACTCGCGTTATGTAATCCAAAGGATTAGATATTAATAGATGTGGGATAATTATTGGAAGATAATTATTGGGACTTTAAAGGATCCCCTCTGTGAAGGTTGTAAGCATTTATATAGACCTAGTATTATTATTTACAAGTAAATATGTGCTATTTTTTTATATAAAAATACATTTTCATACATATCATTTGAAAAGAGAATTATTTCTTGACAAAAATCAGCTTTCACTACATATTGCATAACAGAATTGTTAACAAGTACGAGATGTATGCCTTAAAAAATTTCTCTCCAAAAAAACATGATGTAAAAGTTGTGAAAAAATCATCTCCTATAAAAACTCAAGATGGGAAAGATAATTTGATTGGTATGGCAATAAAAAATGATGATCATGTAGCTCACCAAGTAATTGCCTCAAAAAATGTTAACAAAGATAATATTGATGTAAGATCTAAAGAAACACTGCCAAAACAATCACTTAAAAAACTAGGGAAAAGAAAAGAAGAAAAAGCTCAAAATGAGAAAAATAAAAAGAAAGCAAGATCTGAAAACTCTCCTTTGTTAGTAAGTAATGATCATTTGAAAGTTGAGAAAAACACTAAACCTGTAAAGGGAGAAAAGCCAAATCCCAGCTATATTTGCAAGTACTGTTGCCGTAGATTTCGATCTAGTGATCAGCTGCGTGAACATGTAGCTAGTCATGGCAGTAATCCATCATTTATATGTTATATGTGCGGGGCTGAAACTGGAGCTTTTTCTTCATTGATGGCTCATTGTGTGAAGCACTCAAGCAAAAAAAATAGGCTTGATAAATGTACCAAATTTATGATTGAAACTAATAATAAAGAATTACAAATATCTTCTCAAAAGTCCAACATTCGTTGTAACCATTGTAAAATATCATTCCCCACAACAGAAAAATTAGTGTCCCATTTCTGCTCAGTTTCAAGGAAAAAAAGTGAATATAAATGTACTTATTGCGGTAATGTATCATTTTCAGTAGAAGAATACCGTCTACATGTTCTTAGTCATTCTGTTACACCTTATTTATGCATGCATTGTAATTTCAAAGGACCTACTAAAAAACTTCTTGATAAGCATTTAGAAACATGCAAAAAGCGCCCCAAAAATAAGAAAGATGGCCCTATTTTTAAGTGTAAAAAATGTTCCATGGAGTTTATTCATAGAAAAGAATTAAATCAGCATTTCAGATTTTGTAAAGGGATTGATTGTAAAGCCTTTTTCAAAACCTGCTCAAAGTGCAATTGTGTTTTCAATAACAAACGGGATTATGATAGTCATAAATGTAAAGTATTTGAAGAAAATACAAAAATAACACAAAAATCTTCACAAAAGAAAAAATCTATTGATAAAGTTATATTGAGAAAAGAAACTTTTCTATGTTCACTTTGTGGTGATATTTTTGGCAGTCTACGAGAGCACGAAAATCATAAGCAAGTTTGCGTTGATGATCATAACACTTTTAATGAAAAAACTTCTGCTTTGTGTCCTACATGTGGAAACATTTTTCAGTTAGAAATGATGAAAGAACATATGAAGACATGTCTTCAGTCACCTGATAAGTCCATTAGAGATTCAGATGTGGCAAAGACTAGCAGTGATGCAGATTCTCATACCACTAGGCGTAGTGCTAGATTAGTGAGAAGAAAAAGTAGTTTATCAGAAGAAAATTCTAGGTGTAAAGAGGGACGTCCAAAAATAAAGCGATTTAGAAAGAAAGTATTAAAATGTGTTCCAGGTAGAAAGGGACGACAATCCAAACTAGGTAATGAAAATTTCAGGTGTACTGATTGTGACTTAACCTTTTGCAGCAAATCTACCTTGTTGAGACACAAGCGTATGCATTCTGGAAATCCTTACTTTTCTTGCAAATATTGCGGCAAGTTCTTTTTCCGTAAAGATGTTTATACTCGCCATGAAGTTAATGTTCACAGTAAAAGCTCAAAAAATGTTTTTTGTTGTTATTATTGCAGACTATACTTTGCTGATCCACCTACTTTGAGAGAACATGTATTGGCGCTACATAAGGAAAATGCATTTTTACCTGCAAGAACTGAACGCTCACAAAATATCCATCAGCCAATTCAAATTAAAATTGAACCAGATACAAATAACAGTGAAGTAATGGGAAAAACTCTTGAGACAAACTCTGATGCTGTGGATAATGATTTTTTCAAAAACACTTCTTTGACTCCATCTACATTTCCATTAACAAAGAAATGTGGAACTTGTTTACAGTCATTTGGAAACATATCAGACATTGAAAAGCATATGAAATCACATAAGAAAGTACAAGATTCTACAAATTCTGACACACCTTTGAGTAATATATCTAATGATAATGTCAATACATCTTCATTTTGTGTAAATCAGAACACAGAAAGTAGTGTTGATCTTCCTGAAAGTATCGCTAATCACAATAGTTTAAATTCATTTCCTTCAAAATCAACTCAAGAAAAGGAATCTTATGTCAGTTTGCCAAATAATAATGGATCTGATTCCGTAAATACAGATTTAAGTGAACCTGCTAACCAAGATCAAATTTTAAGTTCAGAACCTACGAAATTTAAGTGTAAGCTCTGTTTACAGGAGTTTCAGGATGCAGTTCTTTTTGAATCACATAAAAATTTTGATCATAAACTCATTGATTGGTATCGTTGTTTAATTTGTGAAAGAATTGGACCAAAACAGGATATGATAGATCATATGTTTGCACATATGTGTAAAATTGGAAGTTTTGTTATTAACAATAGTGTAGACAATGTTTTACCTTATTTGTTAGACAAGGAGTCTAAAGAAGTTCATGTGACAGATCACAGTAATTGTATTACATATTCTAGTTCTACTGAAATACATGAAATTATGGACAGTGAATTACCTCCTTTAATTGACAGTAGGTTAGCTGTTTCTGAATGTTCTAAAGATAAAAGTAGTACACCACAATCACAGTGTTTGATTGAAGAAAAGCTCTCTAGCAGTGATGATGTACAAGTTATGCAAGATAATAAATTAACTCATTCTTCTGAGGTAGATAAATGCATCTCATCTCAAAGACAATCACCTAATAAAGAACATTCTAAAAATGAAAATAAATGTGAAGAAAATTCTGACAGCAGTCTTTATGTTGAATCAAGGGAAGATGCATGTAGCTTTCCACAAAAAGCAGTTAATCTCAATGAATCAAATAGCTCTGTTATTGATATTACTTCTGGAGAAAACATAAAAGAAACTTTTCAACAATTCTTACCTAAAGATTCTTTTGTACAAAACAGCATTGAAGAGAATTTATGCTTTTCCAATCTGTCGAGCAATAAAAATATTACTGATAATACTAATTTTTCTCAACTTCGTTATCTTTTAGAGAATTTCAAGAAAAAAACAAACTCTGATATTGATGAAAATACGGAGAAAGAAATTGACCTTTCAACTTTTCAGACTGCTGATAAATCAAGTATGAACACAGATTGTGCACAGTTACGCCATCTCCTTAAAAATGGCTCATCTAATAATTCTTCGAATTTCAATCGTACTCTACAGTCAGTTGAAACACAAACGTGTATGAAATTTTCTGACAGAAATCTGGAATCACCTTTAAAGAATTCACAAGATACATTCAGTAACTTATCCTCTGAATCAGCTATAACTAAAGTACCTGCTAATTTTAAAAGGCTTGTTTCACAACAGCAAGATATGAATCAAAGTATTAATACCTGCCTTAAATTTGATATAAATCAGTCTGGCTGTGAAATGTCTGAAAACTTATCTCCACAAAAGCAAAATCTTTCTAGTTCTAGCAAATTAGGAAGGACCTCTGATATATTTCCAACAAACCAAATACAAAGTAAAATTTTAGATTTTTCTGATTTGTTAAAAATTGCAGATAGTAGTGGTGCAAATGATGATAGTTTATTTTTATGCAATGAACCTTTAAATATATCTAGTAATTTATCCCAAACTGATAGTTTATTCACTTTTAATTGTAGTCCTAAGCATCCTGATATTTTAAAAAGTCCGAGCAATGAAAACTTCAATGAACTTAGTGAAGCTTCACATCATAATTTTTACAAAATTAGCAATGCCTCAAGTATGGGTGCTGCTATGGTAAATCCTAATAAATCCACTTGTGATTCAAAAGGTATGTTTTATGGGGCATCCAACAAGCACAGTATTCCTGTGGAAATTGATTGTACTGAGAATTACAAGGAACCACATCATTTTTCACCTGTTCATGGAATATCACCTCCTGTAAATACACAAACTCCTAAAAAAGGAAAAGTAAAATCATGTTTATCAAGTGAACATTTGGACAACTTTTTACAAAACAAATGTAATAAGTGTGGTAGAACTTTTAGAGACAGAAATGAATGTGTTAAGCATTATGTAAATTGTGTCAAGTCAGTATGGACGAGTAAGAATAATTACATTAATGATGACTTAAAATATCCTGAGACATTGCATTCTTTATTGTCAAAGAGTGAAACAAGGACATCTCAACAAATCATTTCAACTCCTTCAAAATCAGAAAATACATGTGAGGAAATTTCCAATGACAGTGTCTTAAATTTATCTCGAAATTCTTTTAATTCCTGATAAATTATGCTCATGTACAAATAATAATCATGTATTTTTTAAAGGTTGTTACTTAAAATTTTGTTAAACTGGAATGCCATTCAGGATTCTAGAAGTCAGATAATTAACATCTACCTCTGTGTAAAAAGAATACTTTGTGTCTTATTTATTTATCATAGTTGTAGAATTCTTCTCTTGAATTGAGGGAAACTTCTTTTTATTCTCCCTTTATGTACAAATCTCTCCCTTAATTTTATTTAAATAATATAACCAAGCCAACTTAACTCTAAAGCTAAAGCATTTCTCATGTAAGATTGGCTCAAATAAGTATGGCAAGAAGAAACATAGATAAAGTAAAAAATTTCAAATATATTTGGGCAATTTTTCTATTACAATAAGAAAAACAACCTGTTTGATCAGTTTCATGTGTACAAAACTAGCATATTGATTAAAATTCTTATTAAATTAAAAACATCTCAATTTTACTATTAGATAATGTGCTTTTGTTTTGAATTTTTGATAAATATAAGGATTTTAAAAAAAATTATGTTTTCACACTACATAGGTCTTGAGTAAAAATTTTGAAAAAGTTATAAATATTAATGCTTATATACAGTGGGCCACAAAAGTGTTCATACACTTGCAATTTCTTATAAAATTTAATGTTTTCGACTGATAAAAATTAATATATTGTAATTTTTTTAATGATATCTGCAACTTATTCTTAATGGAATGACATAACTAATTTTTTAAAAACAGTATAACTATTTTTTTAAAAAATTAATTATCAAAAAGCTACTAAAAAATTACACCACAAAAGTCTTCGTACACTTAACAAAAATCTCAATTTAGCTTTAAATATTGTATTTCTTTCTTAATTTAGTATTTAGTAGGATATCTTTTAGTGTCCACAACAACTTTTAAGCATCTTGGTATAAATTTAATCAGTTTTTATAGTTTCAGAGTTATAGAGACACCAGTAGCGTACATTGAGAGCAGTGCGCTTGGCGTCATTATCCTGTTAAAAAAAATGAGTCGTTTTTAATATTCAAATTTTGGGCGGATAATTTAAAATTTCTGTTTAAAATATTTAAATAGAACTCATGATTTACAATATCAACAAAAAATACCAAATTACCTAATTCTGAGGCCAATTTACACCCCCACGCCAGAACACCTTCACTTCCATGCTGAAGCATGGAAATGAAGGAGTTCTTGTTCCATATAAATTCATGGGATTAAACTCCTTATTTTTTCAATTACAAGCTATTATAGGCCCATCGGAACCAAAAATGTTGAATTGTCTGCCATCCCAATCAATTTGCTGTCAATTTTGAATTTTCTGAAACTTAATTCCTAGAATCTAGTTGGATCATTAAAACATGGAGTTTGAAGTGTTCTTGCATGGGGGTGTAAATTGGCCACAGAATTAGGTAATTTGGTATTTTTTGTTGATATTGTGAATCATGAGTTATATTTAAATATTTTAAACAGAAATTTTAAATTATCCGCCCAAAATTTGAATATTAGAAACGACTCATTTTTTAACAGGATAATGACGCCAAGCGCACTGGTCTCAATGTACGCCACTGGTGTCTCTATAACTATCCCCAAATTATGAAAACACCGCCTCAATCACTTTATTTAGCCCAGTAGAACATATTTGGTGAGATTTTGATGTAAAAAAAAAAGTAAACACGACATATAAACGCATAATGTGAAGTAAAAACAATCACAGAAGAATTGGAAAATCGATGCAGAAATTACAAAAAACTGATTAAATCTATACCAAGATGCTTAAAAGTTGTTGTGGACACTAAAAGATATCCTACTAAATACTAAATTAAGAAAGAAATACAATATTTAAAGCTAAGTTGAGATTTTTGTTAAGTGTACGAAGACTTTTGTGGCGTAATTTTTTAGTAGCTTTTTGATAATTAATTTTTAAAAACAATAGCTATACTGTTTTTAAAAAATTAGTTATGTCATTCCATTAAGAATAAGTTGCAAATATAAAAAAATTGCAATTACAATATATTAATTTTTGTTAGTCAAAAACATTAAATTTTATAAGAAATTGCAAGTGTACGAACACTTTTGTGGGCCCACTGTATGTAATACTAAATTTTGACATGTTGTTATTATCTAACTATGCATAAAAATCACAAGCCTGTGAAATGTTGAAAAACCTCTTAAGTTGTATTACGAATAAACAGATGGAAGTTTCTAATAAAAAAGCAAACTAATTTGATAATAAAAATGCCTTCTTTTTTAATAACTTTGCTGGCTTACTCATGTCAATTTTACTTTAAAACTATAAGATTTATCAGAAGTAATTAATGTGTGTTTCTTTTAAAAATTGATATATTTGTGATATGCTTCTTTATAAAAGGCATTTTTTTCAAGGTTACCTAATTACCAAACAAAGATAAAAATGTATTTTTTTTAAACCTGTAGGGGTCTTGTCATTTATATTTTAACTTATTCACATTTACAAATGTGGGATAATGGTATGGGGGGGGGGAGAACATTACTTCAGTTAGTCTACTCATTGTAGGTTGTCATAATTTCCTTAAGATTCTTCCTTTTCAGAAGTGGTCTGTGAAATAATGGATTGAAATTGAATAATGAATCAAATCTGAATAACAAAAATACATAACCACTTCTCAAATTAATGTATTTAAGTATAAACATCTATTTCTATATACAAATAGGCAATTTACATTTTACTGAAAAAGAGTGTATTATTTTTTTAAAAAAGAAAGTGTAAATGTGTTTTTAGGACTTATGATCCTGTCATAATAAATATTTTTTTAATTAGTTTTACAAATACATTTTGTATTTTATTTTCCCCTTTACGATTGGCATTATTTATTTTGAATAATATCTTTAAATTTCCAATATCTTGTAGTGATAATCCTTTAATATTACTCAAAATACTTATAAAATACATTTATTGTATACACCTGAATGATATATTTTAATAATTTTCCATTAAGGCTGTTTTCGGTTAATGTTAAAGAATAGGACCCAAATTTGGAACATTTTTTCAGATATAAAAGAAATGAAAAATTAATATGATATTTTGGCTTCACTATCCTTTAGAGAGCAGCATTTTTTATCATACTTCCCATTTTTAAACGAGTTGATTCATTTTTTCTGGTATAAAATGTGTGTTGCATTTTTTATCCTATACCGTAATGTTAAATGGGCTTTGCCTTCATGTATTAAAACAAATAAGAAAGCATTCATGGAATATTTTGAAATTTTTAAAAACACTATATTGTTAACAGAGGTATGAGTTATAATATTGCAAATTTCTATGGAAATTGGGTCATTTTACTGTCTGAAAATGTGCTTTGCATTTAGTTAGAGCTCTCGTACCGAAGACAGCCTTAAAGTCCTTACATTATTTAAGACATCATAAAGATTTTATAATTGAGTATACACACAAAACTAAAAATTCCATTCAAAGCAAAATGTGCCTGTAAAATTCAAAAATATAAATTGTAAAGGTCTTTAAGAGTTTTTTAAATCCAATAATTCTAAATCAAACTTAAATTTGAGTTGTACATTTTTGATTTTCATTGGCTTTTATTTTTTGAGTCTGTTAACATATTTAAAAAATATTTTTTCCTTATCAGGTGTCGTCCCCAAAATAAAAAATTTTAGCTGAAAATAAATTTTAAATAAACCTTACATACTGCAACTTACATAACTTTTTGAAACAAATATGTGTTATTTTAAGAAACATGCTCTCTTGAACCTTTATACTAATCCTAAATAATTAACTTTTATTTTATTGTAGAAAATGTAACTTATTTCTCATTGTTATGCTGAACCTATCATATTTAGTATCAGTAGTTATATTAATATGTACTTGATATGTATAAACTGAATTATGCATATTTTTGTGTTATATATATATTACTCCTCTTTAGATATATGAAAAAATTTCAAAAAATCTTCATTCTCATAAAACAAAATACTCCATAAATTAAGTTATTGACTGAATAATTGACATTTTTTTTATCTCCAAAAACTCATTATATTTATACAACTTAACATTGTTCATAAATTATTTTAAATTTATTTCCTTCCAGAGTAATTTTATAAAAAGGAAGATATATACTTCTCTTTCACAAAATTATAAATTTATCTTGAAGGTTAATTAAAACTGACAACATTATAACAGGAAATCAGAATTATCTATTCAGTTAATAGTTTTGGATCTACTTATTTTCTGCTATACTTTTATTTCTGATCTAATAAATAATTGAATTGCAACAAAATATTATTTGAATTAATATTACAATAGAGCTACATAAAAGGTTATGGGTAAAAATCATAGTTCTAAGCCATGATTAACAAAAGCAACATCAAGGGTGGTACCATATTCCCCACCACTTGAACAGTCTTTTCAACAAAATGCACACATCCTGTTTTTTTCCACAAAATATGGTTTGTAAATTAATTTTTTTAAAAATATATATAACAGCATGCATGATTAATATTCACAATTTCATATAAAGTTTTGTAAATTTTTGTTTTATCTCAATATAAAATAACAGGATGTGTGTATTGATAATTCTTATTTTTTAAAAATAAGTCATGTAAAATTTGATAATGGTTTCTTTTTTCTCTTTGAAATAATTCTAATATGTGTATCAATACTGTGGTTTAAATGTTTTTAGTTTTTTTTAAAAAAATATATTTATTATAATTAGCTTTTGTGGGAAAGGAAATTGTATTAACTGTTTTTTAAGTTTAGTTACTATACTATAGTTTGCGGAATTAATTATTTAAATAGAATAGACTTGAGCTCCTGTAAGAATTTCTGTTATGGACGTATTAAAAGTTGCTGTTCTGTGTCAGATACTTAAGAAATTTTTCTTTTTAGTCTAAACAAAGATTTGTAAATGTTTTATGAAACAAATATTTTTTTCAATCATTTTACCTGTAAATGTAATTATTGAAACTAAGAGTTAAGAAACAATTACAAATTAAATATGTAAAGGTTAGAGAATGTTTTTAATCTTAACTTAATTCCAATATTTAATTTATGAGTTAATACACAATAAATTATTTTCATACATTACATTATCTTAACTCTTTGTCATATTTCTCATTTTCAATATTCTGATGAAATTTTGAGGCATTTTTTAAAAGAATTCATTGTGCTAAAATTCGTTCTGAATCTGCTACAGTGAAAAAAATAATTGGTTATTAATGTTTTTAAATAATTGCATGTGTTTCAGAATCAATGCCATCATAAGAATTATTAACATAGCTCTTTCTACTTTTCTGTTTACTGGGTATAAGTAATAGCTTTGTGAATCAAATCAATGATATGTTAAATTTAAGATGTTTTTCTTTTTGTATAGTCATTCGCACAATGCCATTTTAAGGTTGCATTAGTACTAAAACATTTCTTTAGTTGTGTGAAGAGTAATTTACTGTGTAAACTTAAGTTTTCTTGTAAAAAATCAAATATCACATTAACTTAATAAAAAAAAAATCAGTAATTATTTCAATTTCTTGTATTAATACATCCAGTTTTAAAGATTAATCACACATTTTGCATGGTGCAAGATTACTACCTAATTAACAAAAGAATAACTCTTTCCTTTTAATATTGTGTTTATATATATATATATATAGAAATCAGTTACAAAAGAAAATTAAGTATATTTAATTTCACTTGTTTAGTTCTATTAAAAAAGCTGAGTTTTGGAAAAAAAAAATACATTATACCTATTAAAAATGCTATCATTAATATTGAAGGGAGTGTGGTCAGAGATTTTAAATATTTCACATAAATCCTTTTCAGCATTTTATAGTAAGTTTTTGCTATGCAATGACTGATAGAATTCTGATGGATTCCTAAACTTAAATCTAATAAGTTCAATATCTTTTAAAAAATATTTTTAAAGAGTGAAATTAATGTGGTAATATAACATTGGATTGATATTTCTTTTTTAAAAATAATATTAGAAATCAATTTCCTGTAAATTTTTATTTATATATTGAATTATTAAAAAAGTAATACATGGTAAGATAGGCACATCTTACTATCTGCACATTCTCAATTTTATAAATAAGGTAAGTTAAAATATTTAACTATTACTGTTGCCATTTTTCTGTTTACATTTGGATAAAACTTTGAAACTTGCAATATATTTATTTTTTTCTTGTTAAAAGTACTGTAGTTGAAAAAGAAAATCACATTGTTCAAAATTGTTTCACTGATTTATCAAATATAAATATTGATGCCAAGAATTGATTTGTGACAAAAATAATTCAGAAGCAATGTTTTATGTTAAAATAGGTTTTGTAATAAAAAGTTTTATAATTTTGCTTTTCTTATACAAAACTTGTAATAATACCTAATATGCATAAATTTATAAGTATATTTAAAATTCTGCTTTCAGTTAAAATGGTTATTAATGTATATTATTTTAACATTGTGGTTTTAATTTTTGCTTGAGTTTCATTATAATCTTTTAAAAAATTTATATATTTTGTGTGTCAATTTCTTGTAAATATGGAATGAAGTGATTACATTTTTGCAGTAGTCAGTTTTGGAGCTATAGGTAAAGTCCAAGGTTCAGTCTCGTAGGAAAGACTCTTATGTGAATTTCATGTACTTAAATTATTATGAATATGCTGTTATAAACGAATTTGTCAGCATAATGCAGACCCAACACTGTATACTATGCATTCAACATTGAAAAGGTATCAAACTTACTCTTAAAATACAAATCATGTGCTCATATTAAATATTCTGTACATTTTTTTCCTTCATATACCATTATGTATTTATATAGATTTGTAGAAGCTTGTGTATTTATAAGAATGAATGATGATGCTTGCAAGTAGTTTCTGTATTGCTACAAATTGTCATTTATATGTAATTGAATATGTTTGACAATCTTAAAAGGTTGATAAATAAAATGTTTCCAATTAAATTAAAAGGTATTTTTTTAAATATGCTTTTGTATATTAAAGTCACTTTTATATAACGAGACTTATTTGAAGAACTTGTATATTTTTAGGAAGTTGCAATTTAAAACATCTGGCATCTTAATATAAATTACATAATTCATGTATTTTTTTATTATTTTTTTTACAATTGATATGTGCATTTATAAATTAAAATTTTTAATTACTTTACAAATACAGTTGATTTTTTCTCAGAGATTATTCTAGTGAACTTCCCACAATTTTAATTTAAAATATAGAAAGAGGTTTTCAACTCATGCCTCACAAATACACTAAATAACTTTTAATTTTTAGAAGGTGAATTTCATAAAAAGGTTATGATGTATCTATTTAATTATAACTAAGACTTTTTACAGTTTAATAATTTATAAAAACTTTGCATGTGTTGATTTTTTAAAGAAATAAATTCAAATTCATCTAGAAGTAAATAATGAATTATTAATGATAGATCATATTCAGTTGCATAACATGTTAGTTCAATTTTGATGTAAAAAACAATACCATATGAGAGATTTAAGATCCAGTTGTATCAGGAATATAATTGATCTCCATTATTCAAATGTTTGTAAAGGAAATTTTATTAAGGGGTCTCTGATAAAAGGATGTTTTTCAATTTCATTATTGCACAATATATCAAATCAAAAACTACTTTATAAAACTCTTTTTTTTTTACTTGAATCACTTTTATGAAATCAATATATTTTCTTTTAACAGACAGCATTTTTGTGTCATCATTTCCCAAGAATGTAAATTTGTTCATATACTGCAATGCAAGCATGTAAACAAAACGAAGTTTAATCTCTAAAACATTTGAAAAATAAAACTAAATTTAGTTTGTATAATTACATTAACTATATTTTCATTAATATTCTCAAATATTAAATAATTCACCATAATCTACAGCTATTTATTCCCACAGGTACACAGTTTGAAGAGAATATGTATATAGGAACTGCCTTTTGAAATAAGTATTACATAGAAATTTAGATAAAAAAAGTGTGCTTGAAGTTAAAAAAGAAACACTAAACAAGCTTAGATGAATTTGTAAGAAAATGTAAAAATTATTTTGTTCTGATTCTGTAGAATTAAGTAAATCTATTATTAATGTTCATAATTAAAATGCCTATATACTGTACAAGACAGCAAGTACATGAAAAAAATTTTTTAATAAAAATAACTTAGTTTAATTAACATACACAGTCAATTTAAATACCACAAAATATTTAATAAAACTCTTACAATTTTAATTTTTAAGAGTTAAAAATAAAGCTTTAAAAGTATATATTATCCACTTAAATGTTTTTATTTATGTTTATAAAAATTGTTCATAATTAGTTTGCAAAATTAATGGTATCATCAAAACTTAGTATCATAATCAAGTAATAAAGGCGATACCTTCACCCTTTTAGGAAAACTTCAAGGTCCAATTGATTTCTGCATCTAGTTTGTATTCAAAATAACGAACTCACGAAGGTTTCAGCCTCAGTTGTCATTTTTGTGAATTTGTGGCTAGCGTTGTTTTTGTTACGTCCTAGTACCACTAAAGGCGAATAGTAAATAGTGTTAAATATGTAGTGTTAAATATGTTGAGGCTCGTAAGTCTTGATGTTGGTGTGGAAGTTTAAGAGAGGAGGTACCAGTTCAGGTGTCCTAGTCTCTTATGAGGTTCTTTGCCAATAGCCCTCAGATTGATTTAAAGTGCAACATTAATAAATTATAAATCAACCCAGAAGAGATCTTGCTCAAATGTTTCTGGCCATGAAGTCTACAACCTTAATGAATGGGATTTAATAAATATGTTAATGAAGTTTTACAAGACAGAGAAAAATCATTTCAGAATTTAAATAATTTCCATTTTGTATCAGAGGATTTTTTAACTGGATCAGCATTAAAGTAAATTTGACATATTTGTTTATAATTAAAAAGCCTATATATATAATTACCTGTAAGATAGAAAATTTGGGAAAGATTCCAACAAAAATTTGAAAAATCATATAAGTAAAAAAAAGATATTGCATAATAATTCAATTTGTTAAAATAATTTCAAATTAAAACTATTCCTAAATAACACTAAACGTTAATTATAACTGTGGATAATTCTGAATTATTTTAAAATATTCAAATTTCAGTCACACTATAGTCTTTCAATTTCTCTTAATCTTTGTTAATAAATTTATTGAAATTTCAGGGGGAAAATATGGAGTAAATGCAAATTGCAGTTTATGTCAGCATTAAACCTACCACTACAGGCTAAAGGACCCTTTTTATGAAAAGTTCTTAGAAATAATACCACTCAGCCATTTGAATTTACTGCCTTTATTGACAAATATATCCAATGTATTTTTCAATATTCATCCCTCTTATTATTTTTATACAGAAATGTATGTAATTTGATTTATCTATCACAATGGGTCATTTGACCTGTGTAAGTATTTTTTTTGAAATATATATTTGCATGAATGACTGTGTGTGCCAAATCCATAGGATTACACATTTTTGAATCAAAATATTTTCAACAAAACCTATTTGTTTGTTGAATCTGAGTTTGTTTTATTCCGGATTTGGCGAAATGGTTGAGGAAGAAATTCCTTAAAAATATTTCAAATAATGTTAGTGGTAAAGCAGATCAGTTGCTACAAAGAAATAAAAGCATTATAGAAAATTCACTGTATCACAATTTCATATTGGGTACCATCAAAGAGTTTGCAATATCCTGGGCTTATTACATTAGATTTTGTATGAATATTACAAGTTATAGTATACATACTAAGTGTATATGGTACATATATCAAGTAAATACAGTATTTATACTGAAAGGTCTATCACTTCAAGTCTGAATTCAGGTGCATGAAAAAAATGTCAAATAAGGTATTTGTAGCATTTTATGTAGCACAATTAAAAGCATCTGTTTTGAGTCCAAAAAGTATGTCAATAGAATAGGTTTGAAAATTATATCATATATATATACACATTACTTCAAAACTGAAAATGCCGTACTCCATTTCCATGGTTAAAAGCTATTCAATCTAACATTTACATAACTTATATAATAAAAAATATCACAAATATAATATTCAACAAATTATAGTCCTAATAATGGTGATTGCCAATAGATCTCCTTTAACACATTATACAGAATTTTTTCTGCAAACTGCTCACAAAATTTATGTTTCCTGAACTAAAAAAATAAAACTGCCATTCAAAATCACAATTAATATATTACTACTTATGACGTACAAATATTTTAAGGTACATGAAATAATTAGTACCAATAATGTAGTGAAATAATTAGAACCAAGTTATAGTACATATTTAATATAAATTAAAAAGTAGTTAACAGAAACCACATAAAATCTCAAGAATATACCTCCTTAAAAAAAAAACTGAGCTCTTTCTACTTCATGTTTAATTTGAATTTCACTTTCACTCAAGAAGTAAATAAAAAAAAATCTTAGTATAACTTTAACACACTCTCGCTGCCAGTAAAATTAATATATCCATCCTCAGAATCCGAATTACAAAACAGTGTTTTAATGATTAAAAACATTCCTTATATTTTAGTAGTAAAACCAGAAAAATGGAAAAACCTTTTATTTTCATGTGTTTCACTCTTTTCTAGTAATTCTAATATTTTGGCTTCAGTCAATTTTTTATTTACTTTCCTTTTCTTAGGCTTTGAAGGCCCTGCAATACTTGTAATGTCTATCATTTTTAAAAATGGATATAAAAAATTTAAATACAAAATTTAAAAACCAAGCACTTAAAATATAAAAGTAATGCTTCACTAACATTCCTCAAAAACTTCTTCAAGCTCCATTAAAAATAAAGCATATCACTTATCATAGTCGATCATCATCACAGAGCGGCGCCAGCACATAGGAGGTAGCACCATTCTGACGAGTCAGTGGCAGTGAACGTGTTTAAAAAAAATTTGTGTACAAGTAACATTGCCAACTAATTTGCTCAATTCAACAAAAAGTAAAAATTAATACCTATCTAAATAGAGTAAATTAGCTGAAACCATTGAATGTCATTAAAATCTGGTGTCTAGAATTCATAAACTATAGACAAAGGAGAAACCAATTATCATACATTTAAATAAAATACAAAGATAAATCAAAGGTTTATTAAATGTATACAAATCTTTTTAAAAAGGTATTTTACATGTCAATTAATTAAACTCCATAATTTACATAAGTAATTTATAACAGAACAAAATGTATTAGAAATACAAATATATGAAATAAAAAGACTCTTGCATCTAACCCTCAAGCAAATACTGGGGGAAAAAAGGATTTCGTAAATTCTTCAGAAATACGGAATATTTCCAAGGAATATATATTTTCTGTCTTCCTTGGTTTATTTAAATAACTAAAAAATTTTTTATGAAGAACTATAATTTTATTGCTTGTATGGTCTTGATACACAGACTACACAACAATGAATAAAGATAGTTTATTTTTACATAGAATATATATATACATACTGTAAAATCCGGCGTATAACGCACATCGGTGTATAACGCGCACCCATACTTTGAAGCTGCATTTTTTCATTTTTAGGTATACTTGCCGTATAACACGCACCTCCTTTTTTACAAAGAAATCTGGAATATTAGTATACATTGCTCTTATGTTTTGAAGTCATTTATTTGAGGTATTATCCCAAACTCTTGAAAAAATAGCACACTTCTAGAACTACAACTCTTTTAGTTCATAAGGCAAGTCATTTCTTTTAAATAAGCTATTTATTTCCCATACGTGTAGAAATTAAAATTTTTTTTTTATTCTCATCTCTTGTTATTTTTAAAGCTTTCGTTTTTATACCCAACGTATAATGCACACCCTTAAATTTCTATCTTATTTTTTGTGTTAAAAGTGCGCGTTATACGCCGGATTTTGCGGTACATAAAGTTGTTCAAAAATGAATTAAAAAAACATTACATTAAAATACTTTTAACACATTGCATGTGGGAAATGTACTTATTTATAGTCATGGAAAACAAATATTTAGAAAATTTGTGCTGGAAAATAGGTATCATACAAATACAAATATATATATATATATATATTCATTGCAAGAAACAGAGTAATTCAATTTATTGTGATTTTACTGAAAGACTAAACTCCCTAAAAATTCATGGCCCATATGAAATGTGTTAAGTAGTTGAATTTGGCAAAAACTTAACTTTTATAAAAATCACCATTCGAAATAAATCAGTTTTTAAATTAACAGCATAAAAAATTAATAAGTATAATTCAACTAGACACAACAGAAAATTTCATTATTAATCAGAAAAAGAATAAAGTAGTACTTATTTTATGAAATAAATTGAATGAAAAGCAGAAATCTAACAATGTCAATGTTAGATTTCTGCTTTTCATTTAAGATGTTATTGTTATGTAATGTTATTCAGAATTTAAAAAAAAAAGAGCATTTTTCCTAGGGAGAAAAAAGAAATAAAGCCTCCAATATTAATAAGAGAAACATTGTTTTCTGAATAAAAGATAAAATGTACTTATAAGATATATGATAAAAAATTTGCTTAATGTAAATTGAATTTTTCTATAAATAACTATATGTAAGTAATACATTATCAATAAATCACATTCAATGTATGTCAATATGACATAATTCCCACAATCACCTTAAGCAACATGCAAAGAATGACTGAACTAATTTGCTTAAATTTCATATCAAATATTTTTTAAAAAGTATAATGCAACAAACCAATACTATTTTTATAACATATTTTTAGAAAAAAGTTTAACTTTTTCTATGATCTTAAAAATTAGAAATTTTGAAGTAGATATTGAATTAATGTCATCATAGCACATTAATATAGAATGAAATATACACAATAGAATAACCTTTCTTCTCCATTATGAAATTAAAAACAATCTTTACACACACTATATAATATTCTATACACTAAAAGTGCTTTTTTTTTTGTTTGTTTGAATGAAATCCTAGATGGGTTGAATATATTTACCATCAAAATATAATCAATAAAATTATTTTCAACAAAAATTCAGGGACACATATATAACTGATAATAATATCCAATTTTAAAGGATCTCATCAGGGCTTAAATAATTGCAAAAACTAAAATGTTAGCTCGTGTTTCTAAAAAAGTGAATCAATTCCTTACATAATATATATATATATATATAATCATTAACTAAAATATATTCATAACGCTTGAAATATAAGCTTAAAGTTAAATTGTGATAGATAGAAGTTTACACAAAACTATTGTTTACCCTACTACAAAAATAGTCTGCAAATTAAATTCTAGTAATTATAATGCAGTATTGAAATCAAAATATAAGTTACATATAAAATAATTTTAACACTAAATTTAAATCCTTTTTTAAAAGTAGTATTGTATATCACTTGAATCATTACTTACATATGAGCCTAAATATAACACATTTTTGAATAATCATTTATTTTCCTTTAAAAAATTGATTTGCACTAAATTCGAGGTCTACATAATGAAAAATTCTTTAATTTATTTCTTGTTTCTTCCTTAATATTATCTAATTTTGTTTTGCATCACTTAATTTTATAGTCATTAATATAACCTGTATTATATAATTTATTATTAAATAAATGCTTATTTGATTGAATTTATTTTTGTTGAATTCTTTTATGAAAACTAAATGAATCACATTAAATTCAGACTTTTTTTTCTATAAATATCTTTGTGAAAAATTTCAATGTTGCATTACATTTGGGCTGACATGATAATAGAAACTTCAATGTGAAAAATGCATAATTATATCCAGTGCCAGTTTATCCATTGGGCGCCCAGGGTCTTGGATATAAGCTGGACTTAACCAGATTTTTGGGTTATAAATTTCGATCCATCAGTACCAAATTGGCAGGTAGATTTTTTGTACCCAGGGCCCAAAATGAGCTTAAATCGGCACTGTATATATCAAAATAATGAAATACATAAATAAGAAAGGAGAAAAAGACATTTAGATAATAAAACTTAAGATTAAATTCTATATATAAAATTATATTTTATATTTAGTAAATGTGTTTTGAAATAACATTATAAAAAATTTTAAAATTTATTATTTGATTAATAAGATTTATAGTTTGTATTAGGTAAAAAAAAATACATTTTCCAAAATTTCATAAGTATTCAATTTATTTTTTTAAAAAGCAGATTTAAATTTTACCTATAATTACTTAATTAAGACTTTCTATTAAACCATTATATGAAACATTTATAACTCATCAAACACACTATTTGAATCTCTAAAGATGTTTAAATACCAATCAGCAGTATCAGGACCAGCCCACACATTATCCATTATTAAATATTCAATGTAACCCAAAATTACTCCTAATAACACATCACCAACATGGTGCCTACCAAGCATAATTCTTGAAATAGAAGTACAAAAGCACCACAAGATCAGAATAGGATGCAATAGATACCACTCTGGTGTAGATGCTATTAGCAAATAGGTAAGGAGAACAGCTCTTGAAGTGTGTCCTGATGGGCATGACATCTTATCAACGGAGAAAGTGAGGAACATGTCATTATCTTCATTATTGGATGGTCTTTTTCTCTGAATAGCAGCTTTTAAAAGAGCAACAAATATGATATCTAAAAATAAGGCTAGAAAGGGGAAAATGTATTATGAAAATTGACTATGTTTGGGAATATGTAAACATAACATGCATGGATATTTAACATCCAAATATTTATGAAATATCCCTGCATAAATTCTAACTTACAGTACAGATATCACAAATGTAATTCAAAAAAAATTTACAGCATCAAAATAGAAAAACACAAGACATTTTTAATCAATCAAAAAGGATTGAAATGGATTCATTGCCCTGAGCAAATTTGATATTCAAAAAACCTAAAATTGAAATTACAAACATAAATTCATTAAATTTTAATTTGATATCAAGAAACACACAGAGATTCTAAATAACTAATTTGATATCCGAGTACTCACACCAAGTAGCACTTGTTGTCGAGTGAGTGATATGGAATCCAAGATGGTGGCCTAGTTGTAGCAAACGGTCAGAAAAATAATTTTAAAGAACTGTTTTGAAATGCTTTGCAAATAAAGAATATAGGAATAGATTGAAAATAACCAATATCAATCAATAATAAATATAATAGTATAATATAATTATATATAGTAATCATATAAAATAATTATGTATAGTATATATAATCATATAAAATAATTATATACAGTAATCATATAAAATAATTATGTATAGTATATATAATCATATAAAATAATAATTATATACAGTAATCATATAAAATAATAATTATATATAGTAATCATATATAAATTATATATAGTAATCATATATAAATTATATATAGTAATCATATATAATAATAAGTATATATATAAATTATGTATAGTAATCATATATAATAAAAATCATGTACCATAATATAATAATAATTATTATATAAAATAGTAATTGCATTGCATAATTACAGTATATATAATAAAATTAATCAATAATGAATATCAATTAATTTTGATGATAACTTGCAATATTCCAAAAACTGAGTTTTTGTTTAATGAATTTCAGTGAACACACTAGGAATGTTTAAAAATGCATTATTTAAAAGTAAAATAAAGTGGAAATATGGCAATTTGCTGCAAAAATTAAACCTTCATATTTAAAAAATATATATCTTGGTACTCACCAATGATATTCGAAATATCCATATTCAAAAATAGCACAAAATACAACAGAAGACTGAAAAAGTAGCTGAAACAATTATTGTAATGAAAATGGTTAAATTTTTAAAGAAATTGAATTATAATCGTCTGAAATTAATAGGGTTACTGCAGGTGAAAAGACAATAAAAATTAACTTATGTCATCCCCATTGCAACCATATTACCACATGATAAAAATATCAAGGTAACCATATTGTAACATGATTGCCCACCTTGGTGAACATAAATGTGGTGCATAGCACTCGGATATCAAATGAGCACCTTAAAATTATTTCATAATTTTAATCTGGTTTTAAAAATTTAAAGATAATAAAGTTTATAATTTATCACAGTAAAACTTGTTTTTGCGCAGTCTTTTTTTTATGTGTTTTTATTTTTGTGTGGCTTTTTTTATGTGGTGTATGAATTTCATTGGCATGGACACTACTGTAATGTTTCTTATCAAGTGTAAATATATATACTTCCAAGTCCATTGCCGTAAAAACTTATCACTAACTTTATAGTGCCAAAAAAAAAGAATTAATAGGAATTGTATTTGATAAAAGCGATTTTGAACTAATTCATCATAGGAAGATGCATGATTTGGATTACGATGAGTTGCAGTGTATTATGTATGTGCAATTTTGAAAACTTTTTTCGCATATACAATGAGAAATTAAATGTTTTAAAATTGTTTCTATGTGCAATTGAATTATTTATTTTGTTTGTGAGCACTTTCTGATATACTTTGTAAATAATTGGTGTATTTTTTTAAGTATGACTTTTTTATGCGGTCCCTCCTCGCCGTATAAAAAGAAAACTTCTGTAATCTGTCAACAAAGTTGCTTGTTATATGTAGGTATATATGAAATGTCCAAATACTTTTTGTGCAGTCCCTATCTACAGCACAAAAATAACAGGTTTTACTGTAATACAATCCAAACAAGGTAACATTAATAACATTTTATTGAAGAAAGCCTAATAATTTTACTGTGTTAAAACTTACTTTTCAATGCTTCACACAACATTATGTATATGTATGACTTAATCACAACTGATAAATTATTTGCTTGAAACAATAGGAATCCTATTTTAATTATATTTTCCTATAAACTACACATTTTTCAAAAAAATATGAAAATACATTAGACAAAAAATATTTAATGTGTTATTTCTATTATTTGTATTTAATGGGAAAAACAATAATTATTTGAATATGATAAATGCATTCATAATAAGAAAAATAATAAACAATACCAACCTAAAATTAAATTGAAAAAGAAAGCTTCTCTTTGAAGAGTATTGGAGAACCAAAGACAAATAATACTGCCACAAATCCAAAATACACCATGGCATGAATATTCCAAAGCTTTCATATGTGGACGAAAGTGACCCAAGGGTGAATTTTTCGAGGCAGATAAACTGAAGGACCTGCTGATACTTTTATCTAATTCCAACAGATTATTGAAGACATTCTTTTCTTTCTTAGACATCTTTCTTTAGTTTTTAAATACCTGAAACAAATAAAATATATCATTAAGAGTAAAAAATATTAAAAACTTAAAAAAAAAAACAGATTGTTTTTCCTTTATATGATACTTTTTTAATGTTTCAGTTATGCCTGACACTATAAATTAAATTTTTCCCCTACAGTATTTTTATAAAATCAGATTTGACATTCATAAAATGTACGTGCAATTTTTAGTTAGTAAGGTACTAGCCTTGTGCACTCAACTTTGCGGGTTCAACCTCCACCCAAGTTAGTGGATTTTCATGATGCAAAAAATCGACAGCATCCATGTCATATTATTAAGTGGCATGTTAAGATTCCTAGAGTGCCTGCTTGGCTTGGGTGCTCTTGGCAAAATTAAACTCTGAGAACAATTTCGCATCATCAGAGCTCAGGTGTCTGCCTCTGGGAAGGAAACTGGCAATTGGCAAAATTACACTGTGGCAATTGGTATATACCTACATGGAGCCACACTAAAAAGTGACACCAGCTTTCAGGGAATGCACTAAGTTTTCAATGGCAAAAATACCAATCCACAGTTCCATTTGGAAAAAAAACCACTTATACAGAAAAGTAAAATTATTTTATAATATGCACATGAATTTACTCATGAATGCATGAATGTGTATGTCTTATAAATGATATTTTATCAAGAAATTTCGAATCTTTATTAATAATAATGCTTATAAAAAAGGGGCTTGAAATATTTCAAGCACTTATATAAGAATTTAAAATTATTTAATTACAATTTTTTTCACATAGGAAAAGTCTTATAGAATTAAATTTAATATGAAACTAAACAAAAGACTATAAGATTCCTCAAGTTGGTACTTTTGATACTTAAAAATCTTATGAACACATGCTTTCTCTGTAAACTTCCAATTTTTTCCTTCCCTTAATTTTCTGATACTTGAATACTTTTGTCTTCATAAATAATCTTGTTGACCTTAAAGAAACATTGGTAGCAATAATAAAATTACTCTATGATCAGATAACATTTTTTCAAAAAAAAACTACCATAAATGAGTAGCATAAAGATATTGGATGAATTCCATTAATAAGATTTCAATAAATATATATAAAAAAACATCCTAATGTGAAGTGGTTTAATAAGACCAAATATCAAGAGCTTTTTAACCCCTTACCGGCCGAGGAAAAGTTATGCAATTCACTATCCAGTGCCGACATATTTCAAACAGATGTGGATAATTACAAGGCATATTGGGAGAAAAGAAAAGACATTAGTAAGTATATCCTTTTTTGAAATAAGTAAATCCTTTGAAAACACTGTCATTTTATTACATTCTAAAGTCTTAGGAATAGTTTTACTAACAATAACGCAATGTAAGGGTTCGTACTTTGGAAAAGTGTACATATACGACAGTAGCTGGCTGAGTAAGACATATATATATATTCCTGCAGCAGTTAAAAGGGTAAAAAATTAAAGAAAGAGATGAAGATAACATTTGATACATACATCTGGGAGAAAAAAAATGCATCAACAACAAGTTTCACTTATTACAATGAATATAACACATGCATATGTATTGGCAAGACAAAACTACACCATCAGAGCTAATTTCTTTTAAAAATAAAGATTATAATACAAATAGTAAAACTTTAATAGCAAATAGTGAATGTAAAATTGAGATACATTTTGAATCTGATTAATGCAGGAAGTGAGAATATATGATTAAGAAACTTATATAATGCAATTACCAGATTTGTAGATCATAATTTAACCAATATCGTTGTATAATCATAAGACAGACAAATATAAGAATGAAAATTAGTATTATATATGTTGTGAATTATGGCCCCCTGAGTGAATGGAGCATAGATATCACCACACTCAGACCTCCGTGGTCTATCTCAACGAAAACCATATGTAACGGATTTTGAACTTGACTTCAGCGTTACCAGGTACTGTTGTTTTTCATGGATATTTTTGTAATCTTGAACTTAGCTTCGCCATTATTAAAGTGCTGTTGTTTACTTGGATATATTATTCCATTATTTTCAGTCTAATATTTTAACTTGGTAATTTAATTTGGTTAAAATTATTAAGTTCAGTTTTATTGAAGTTTATCAAATGTTATTAATAAATCCAGGAAAAGACTAACTTGAATTCCAGAATTATTTGAATAATACTAGACATGCACCAGCAGTAATACCAGTATCTATTATTTTATATTAATACATTTTTTCAAACTTGTATTCGGAAAATAAATATTCTTGTGTCATTTTATAACTACATCATGGTTTTCTTTCTTTTATCTAACAACTTTTGTCTTTCAGTTAGAAATTTCCTAAAAAATATCAATAAATAAAAAAAAAATGTAATAAAAGATTAATTATCCTCAAAAGATTATATACTAGTTTGAAGGGTACTTAAGTATCATCGCAACCTATTGCCGACATTATATGAAATGAAGGTAATGGTTGCAAATTCTGCATGAATGACATAGGAAATCGGGGTTGAATTCTATTAATAACTTGGTGAGTTATTAATAGAATTGATGATTGTGTGTTGTGATGATATGGAAGTACCGTTTGAGTGAGTGAGTGAATATTAACATTGTACTGTACAAGGGCTTTTGGCAATATACCTTGCAATTTTGAACCACGTTCAAGTGATGAGGACGACACCTGAGCTGGCACCCCCTCTCCTAACTACCACACCACACCAACAGGGGGATGTTTGAACTCTCTACAGAGATAACATGCATCACTCCCCTACACGGCGGGTCTTCAGTTGCACTAAGCTCTAACTCATGATACGAGTATGTTATCTTAGCCACTAAGTACCGTTTGAAGCAATATTTTAACAAGTGCCAAATTATTTACCCCTTCTATCTTCATTTGTTGTTAAATTTGAGTTTCTCCTCTTTCTCATACCACAAGGATTAATTTTTGATTAAAACATACATAATAATTTTAAAATAATGCCGTGGAAAGAAATATATACATTTAAAATGATTTCCAAAACTACGAAGTAGATACCATGTTTGTATTATTAAAATTACTCACCATATATTCGAAGCAAATACAAATTTTTAATATTACTTATACAGTGGGCCACAAAAGTGTTCATATACTTGCAATTTCTTATAAAATTTAATGTTTTCGACTAATAAAAATTAATATATTGTAATTGTAATTTTTTTATGATATCTGCAACTTATTCTTAATGGAATGGCATAATTAATTTTTTAAAATAGTATAACTATTTTAAAAAAATTAATTATCAAAAAACTACTAAAAAATTACACCACAAAAGTCTTCGTATACTTAACAAAAATCTCAGCTTAGCTTTAAATATTGTATTTCTTTCTTAATTTAGTATCTTTTAGTGTCCACAACAACTTTTAAGTGTCTTGGTATAGATTTAATCAGTTTTTTGTAATTTCTGCATCGATTTTCCTCCATTTTTCTGTGATTATTGTTTTTACTTCACATTTTATGTTTATTTGTCACGTATTCTTTTTTTTTACATCAGAATCTCACCAAATATATTCTACTGGGCTAAATAAAGTTATTGAGGAGGTGTTTTCATAATTTGGGGACATTTATAGAGACACTAATGGCGTACAATGAGAGCAGTGCGCTTGGCGTCATTATCCTGTTAAAAAATGAGTCGTTTTTAATATTCAAATTTTGGGCGGATAATTTAAAATTTCTGTTTAAAATATTTAAATAGAACTCATGATTTACAATATCAACAAAAAATACCAAATTACCTAATTCTGAGGCCAATTTACATCCCCACGCCAGAAAACCTTCACTTCCATGCTGAAGCATGGAAATGAAGGAGTTCTTGTTCCATATAAATTCATGGGATTAAATTCCTTATTTTTTCAATTACAAGCTATTATAGGCCCATCGGAACCAAAAGTGTTGAATTGTCTGCCATCCCAATCAATTTGCTGTCAATTTTGAATTTTCTGAAACTTAATTCCGAGAATATAGTTGGATCAATAAAACATGGAGGTGGAAGTGTTCTTGCGTGTGAGTGTAAATCGGCCACAGAATTAGATAATTTGGTATTTTTTGTTGATATTGTGAGTCATGAGTTCTATTTAAATATTTTAAACAGAAATTTTAAATTATCCGCCAAAATTTGGATATTGGAAACGACTTAATTTTTTAACAGGGTAATGACGCCAAGCGCACTACTCTCAATGTACGCCATTGGTGTCTCTATAACTATCCCCAAATTATGATACACCTCCTCAATCACTTTATTTAGCCCAGTAGAACATATTTGGTGAGACTTTGATGTAAAAAAAAAAGAAAACATGACGAATAAACACAAAATGTGAAGTAAAAACAGTAATCACAGAAGAATGGAGGAAAATCGATGCAGAAATTACAAAAAACTGATTAAATCTATACCAAGATGCTTAAAAGTTGTTGTGGACACTGAAATATATCCTACTAACTACTAAATTAAGAAAGAAATACAATATTTAAAGCAAAGTTGAGATTTTTGTTAAGTGTATGAAGACTTCTGTGGCGTAATTTTTTAGTAACTTCTTGATTATTAATTTTTTAAAAAAATAGTCATATTTTTAAAAAATAATTATGTCATTCCATTAAGAACAAGCTGCAAATACCATAAAAAAATTATAAATACAATATATTAATTTGTATTAGTCGAAAACATTAAATTTTATAAGAAACTGCAAGTGTACGAACACTTTTGTGGCCCACTGTATCTTAAAATTCATTTTTCACATCCTAAAGCGGAAGTTGCCGGTATCAAGAAGTCTTGACAGTAAAGTTCTAGTACAATAAACAATCATAAGAAAAGTTAATTATGTAACACAACCTAGCCCTAATTAATGTACAAAATATTGCAATTTTTATCTGTGAAATGCTTAAAAAAGAATGTTAAGACTCGTACTTCAGAGACAACTTACCTATCTATCTAAATACATATAACTAAACAAGGAGAGGAATCATACCTGCCCTCCTGAAGCCGTTAAAAAAAGGGAGTTTTCTCTCGAAGAGGAAAACAGAAAGAATATAAAGGATAAGTGCATGAGATAAAAGACGCCGCTTAATCCGGATAAACAATGTTTTATTTCTTCATGGCAACGAAGTCGTTAGTTTTCAACTTGCTCAACCATGTCTGGGTTACCATATTTGGCTCTATATAAATTATTGGCTATTTTCAAAGAAATTGCACAAACTGATTTAAATTATATTTCCTTTCATGCATATTACTTACCTATTACTTTTTAACATTTTTAATGCTTCAGAAGTTCTTTTACAAGTGTGACGTAGTTGCAATATACATAATGTCACATCAACTGGAAATCCCATGTAGCATGTGGCGGTCTGCACAAAAGGACCGATTTCCTGTTAGGGAACTAATGATTTCTCAATGGTCAAGTAGCTCTCGCGTAAGAAAGTACTCAAGGCAGGGAGATATCGAAGCTTAAGTTCTAGGGCAAGTCAACTTTTGATCTCCCTTTATATAACCAACAGAGAAGTAACCGGCATAGTTCCGACGCCAATCTCCGGCTTCAAAGTCCACCGCACAAGGGGTGAAAAGTACCAACGGTCAAATAGTAATCCCGGCTATGTCCAAAAAGAAATGATTCTGCGTCACTTGTCTCTTTTGAAGGTGTGGAATATTCCACCTTTAAGGAGACACGAAAAGGCGAAACCCAGGCTCTCCAACAAAATCCAACAGACTCTCCAAGAAATTCCCAGATTTTCTCTCTGCCTGGTTTCCAAACTGGCCTGTAAGCTCTCACACCTACAGTAGCTTCTTAAGGCTCCCGATAACGAGCATTACGATGTGTCTTATGCAGTCTTCACATCAGTAAAGGCCGTATCACACATATTTTTCTTGCAATTTTTTCGTCCAATTTTTGGCCGAATCTGAGGGGGAAGGGTTGCCGTAAACAAAACGACACGCTCTGACGTCAGCCACGCTCTATCTCCACATTGAAAAATTACTCGCCGATTTTTCTGCTTCGGAAAATGAACATCCAAAATTATTTCTTTCATTTCGCTTGCGCAATTGTTGATGGGTGTAAACTAAAAATAGAGCACCGTTCTATTTAAAATATTATACGCCGTTAAAATATTATACACCATTAAAATATTATACGGCATATCTGAAGTGTTAAACGAAACCGGAGCCGCCATCTTGTTTATGACATAGAGCGCCGAAGAACCCCATTGGCTGGAATTTCAAGCAATTTTATTTGGAACAACTTTTTGAGCTCGCTAGCAAAAAATTGTTCTAAAGCGGTTGCTATGGCAACTGAGTAAAAATTGCACGAATTGAACGAAAAATTGCTTGAAATGTGTACGTGTGATACGGCCTTTAACCGATCTTAATAACTACTCTCCAAACATTTATTGATTAAGCAAAACGTCTTTAAAGAGTTTTCTAATGAGCAAGCATATTTATATCATTCTACTGGTGGTTACACAGAACAAATAAAAAGACACCTGAAAAATTGGAAGTATTTAAAGCATATCTAAGGAATGACATCTAACTTAAAATAGCTGTCGATTTAACGTTAGTTAACTAACAGACTTTTTCATCATTCCGTAAAGTTTGCTTTCCATAATTCTTAAGATAAGCTCTGTTTCAAAATTATCAACTTCTATCCACTCCAAAATTGATAAATTTGTAGAGTACTACTCAAATCTGTAGAGTGCTAATTTGTAGAGAGCCATCACGAGCTAAATATGTCAAGCGAGTCATAGGATTTCAATGCCTTA
>BMAV01011141.1:108660-135327 GCA_019973955.1 Trichonephila inaurata madagascariensis
TTAGGACTACAAAACATGTATTTTTAATCAATCAATTAAAATATGCTGATATGAACTTAATTAGGTCCAAATTTCATTATTATACTGAATTGAAATTTACAGTTGTTATTAAAATATAAAATAAGTATTTTTTTTTATTTATATTCAGTTAAGAAAAAATTGATTAAACTGAATGATTATTGCATTTAATAGTTATACAATTTATACTCTTTGGGAAAGGCTAAGGGTTTGTGTTTAAAACATGAACATAAATGTTCTTTGTTTTGTATGAAATATATTTAAAATAACACTTATAGATTAGCATACTTAGATAATTGGCATAAAAAAATACTCTTTTTTATTTTAAAAATGAAACTATTTCAACATAAATTAAACTAGCAAACAATAAAAACAAAACTATCTCAAATTAAGCATATTAAAAAAATATTCATATTTATAGAAACAAAATTTTTAAAACAAAATCCCGTGGAAAATTAATATAAAAATATTACCTTTAAACTTATACAAAGTTTTTTTTTTTCTTGCATTTGTATGAAATGTATTAAAAATATAATTTATGTTTAAACATTCTTAGATAATTTGTTTTAAATAAAAAAAAATACTCTTTTTTATCTTAAAAATGAAACCTGTTTCAACATAAATTAATCTAACAAACAATAAAAATAATATTAACTCAAATTAAGAATATAAAAAAAATATTCATATTTATAGAAACAAAATTTTTGGAACAAAATACTGTGTGAAACTTATAAAATCTTTATACAATATTTTTTAAACTGATTCTTCATAATATTCAAAACAATCAGGTGGATATAATATGTCTTTTACTTCTTAAAATAATATCTAAGCGAAGATTTTCAAAAAATTCTTCAGTTACATAATTTACAGGTTTTAATAATAAAAAGTGTTTATTTTCAAAAAAAAAGATTATTTCAAGAAAACTATTTAAAAAATTGTCGCCATCCTCTCTAAGCATTGAGATAATTTCTGGCGTAGAATTCAGTCGCCGTCTTGTTGAGTCAAGATTAGACAAGCTGAGACAATTTAAATTGTAACCCGTTCCCGCTGATTACGAGTATACTACGTCACGTTTTTCTGAATTATCAATTTACTTTGTATCTTTACTGTGTATGTGTAATCATTATACTGAATTAAAATTTACAAATTATTAAAATAATATAAATGAAATTTTTTTTAAATTTCATTTTAATTAAGAAAATGTCACCATCTGCTTCGCCTGCAAAATTAAATTCATGAGATTATAAACATAAGTTTTCTTCAGGTCTGTATGCCTTCATAGGACAATGGTTAGCGTAACTGAAATCTATTGTCCTAAGGAGACATTTTGTTCTGGGGCTGTGAGTTTGAATCTGGATTTATTATTGTTATTTACTTCAATCATTTTAAAATCTATAATTCGTGTATAGTTTAACCAATAGGTGGCGCCATGAGCACTTTTAACATTCCTATACTTCAATTTTTTGCACATTTTTAAAACAACAACAACAACTCAACTCAGCAACAGGAGAAAACAACTCAATTCAGCAGGAGGAGGAAAACAACTCAACTCCTCTCAACTTGAAAACCAAAAGCATACAAGGAGGGAAACAACTCAATCCAGAAACAGGAGGGAAACAACTCAATCCAGAAACAGGAGGGAAACAACTCAACTCTACACCACCTGCGCCGCCTTCACAGCAGAATCGGCTTTTCTTATCTATTTCGGAAATACACATATCATTTACAAACATGGAAGTAACATTCATAAAATGATTGTTATCATACTTAGTCTTATTTCTATAAGTTTTTCCCATAAGCGTCCAACCTAATTTAGTTTTTATTGCTACAGGACCAGATTTTAAATAGAACATAGTTGCAGTCAGTAGCTTTCCGGCCGCTATCTGATAAATTAATTTTTCTATTTTTTAATTCATTTATCCAAGGACCATGTCTGATACTCGGAACATCATTACATATAATTTCTTGGTCATACACATTTAGGTTACAAGTATAATAATTATCAATATCAGTTAAACAAATTTTATAACATTTATGTCTATACATTTTTGTTTTTGAACCGCCAAACAAAGAATGAATAAACTCTTCTTCTCCTTCATATTTAAATCCTAAATTTTCCGCAGTGGATTTTAAAATATAAGATTTTTGAGATCCGGTGTCAATTAAAGCTCTTACTAAACTCTTATGGTTTCCGTTTTGCAACACAACCATAAGAGTCTGCAAGAGAACTTCAGAAGTGCAAGCTTGATTAGCCAAAACATTAGAGCTAGATGAATTAGCAGTCGTGCTATTCTCAACGCTTGCACTTTCGGTTTCCAAACCCGATCTCAAAGGCAATTTAGAGCATAACACAGCATAATGTCGTTTATTGCATATTATGCATTTAACATCTGATCTACATGAATGTGACCCCTTTTTAAACAAATATAACACACGCCTCTCTTAATCACAGCATTCTTAAATATTTCTCGCAAAAAGGGAAAAAAAAGAAAAACAATTTTTTTTAAAAAAAAAACCTAATTTTTAAGTAATTTTTTCAAACTTTGTACAGATTACGAATAATATCGTTCTACACACGGAAAAAAAGTTTCGTGAGATTATTTCAAAGAAATTATTAAGTATTTAAATAAAATTTTGAGTAGGGTCAGGTGGGGGAAAGTGGGCCCATGGGGGTATATTGAAAAACACCTGTTTTCTCTTTTTAAATAAAGATATTTAGTTATTTCTTTTTAGAGACATATTTTGAGATTATAGCAAATATTTTCATTTTAGTTTCTGAAGTGGGCGACAAGTTTGATGTTTAATAAGTTTCATATGATGATTGCAAATGGAATATTAGTTTAGGTTGTTGATGAACTTTCTTCTAAAATCAATATACGGCCGCGGTAGCCGAGTGGTATAGGTATCAGATCGTGGCTTGCCTTGTAACGAGTTCGAGCCCAGTACCACTAAAGACCCGCCGTGTAGGGAAGCGATGCACGTTAAATCTGTCGAGAGCTAAAACGTCCTTCCGTTGGTGTGGTAGTTAGAAGAGGGGGGGTGCCAGCTCAGGTGTCGTCCACGTCACTGGACCATGGTTCAAAATGACGTGGTCCGTCGCCAAAAGCCCTCGTGTAGCTGAACAGTGCGACGTTAATATTCAATCAATCAAAAATCAATATTAACTGACAAAAACTATTAATTTTAGTTCAGACTTGTAGAGCAATATCTAAGGAAAATATCTACATAAAAAGGCAAAAATAAATTTCATAATTCTATTTATCATCAGTTGTTTTTTAAGTGGGGTAATTTGGGGGTATAGTTAGGCTTAACTATAAGTGTTCTATGTGACAGGAATATTTTTTACCTCTATGTTAACTTTAGCAAATTTCTAATGCTCAATATATATTCTATATAATAAAATGACTAAAACAATTAATTCACTAGGTAATAATTTTAATGCTGGAAAATATTTTTTTAAAAATTTTTACTTCCTAAATTGCTTTAGGAAGAGCGGAATGATAGAGAAAAAACTGAATGTTATAAGTAAGCACTAATAACACTATGAATTACTATTAATATTAATTTTTACATTGTTGTCTTTTATATTTCAAATATGCCAAAAAATTATATTAAGAAAACAAGTATAGCCCAAGGTACACACAAAAGGTTATCAGAAGAAAGCTGTTTTGGAGGTAAAAAATAGATCAGCAATAATTTATGCTGCATCAAAGAAATGTAGTGTTACTGAAGAAACTGTTATAAGATAGGTAGTTAAAAGTCCCTCTCACCAAGGACCAGGCAGATCCTCCTATCTAATAAATGAAGAAATGTGTATTGTGGTAGCTTTACAATTTTTAGGACAATGTGGATTGCCTTTTGATAGAAGAGATGTTTTAACCTTGTTGAATTCTAAGAATACGAATTTAAAGATAAAGCGAAAAAGAGCACTGAGCAAGACTGGTGAAGTTTTAACCTAAGGAAATGTTTTGGAAAGGTTGGCTGCTGAAGAAAATGACCGTAAGAACAAATTCAATCAAATAAATATAAAGGATGTAAACAATACAGAAAGTTTTAAAGTAAAGCAAAGATCACATGGATAGAGGTTGAGTAGCGGTCACAAAAGAAGTCAATCATCCAAACTCATTGGACAAGTGATAGATATTTTAATGAGTTCTATCACATATAATATCTGACCAGGTCACCATTGGGGGACTATTACACTTTTCCTGCTATTGATGATGAAGATCCTGTAGAGTTCAGCGACGTATGCCGCATAGTACTTGAACCTAATTTTGATAGCCCCATGGACATTATTTCTTAAATATGTAAAAAAAAAATTCTCTAATTTGTACCATTAAATATAATTAAGACACATTTATTTCAGTGTATTCTTATTTAAAAAAAAAGGATATCTACATATATATTTAAATATACACCACAATTTTAGAACTACCCCCACCATGGGATAAATTGGGAGATCAAAACATGCTCTTTCAAATGTATCACTGTGAGAATACAATCTAACAAAATTGAATAGCTATGTTTCATGATTAATCTATATGAATACAATGTATATAAAATGCATCAAAAGTTTCATTAAAATAAATTTAAGTTTAATTTTAGGACCTTTTCTAAAAAAAAGCTTGATTTTACCCCCACCTGACCCTATTGCAGTTATGATGAATAGTTTTAGTGTCAGCTTCCTCGTGGTCAGAGCACAGATTTTCATCAATATCAGATACAACTGCATTATTAGTGACGGTAAGAGAATGACATTTCTTGAAATTAACAATATTTTTGTTCATAAATGGTACCATCTCTTCAGTAGACCAGTACAGAATAAAAAAAATCAACGAGAGCTTGTTTGAACCGCATATTTTTTCATTCTTTGGTGAAATCAGATGGTGAAACTTGGTCAGGTCCAATGATGTTTAACTCCAATTGTGTCGAAGGGATCTTTCGTAATCTTTTAACGCGACGGAGAAAAGTATTGATCGAAAATAATATCAAATCTTTTTGCATTTAATTGTGTGACCATGTGTAACTTTTTTCCCCGAAATACTGCTAAACGTTTTTGGGAGAATTTCATAGTGTGAAGTAGGAAAAATCCATCCATATCTATGAGATAAGGTGGATCATGTTCGACGCTTTTTTTCCCCAAACATTTCATTAAAATAATTCTTGAGTCTTATAAATGCCACAGGGAGAATGGAACTGGAGTTATGGGATATGAAATTTTTTTTGCCATATCGAGTGCGCTTCAAAATAAATCTCGTCGATCTGATTCATTAGACCTGTAAATGACTATTAATATTGTCTTTGATAATAACTTCTTTGCGCGTATACGCATAGCGACGCTTTAGGTGTGTCTGGGAGGATGTTTGGCATGGCTGCGTACGAAATATATTGGAATAGTTCACCGAGTATAGAATATAAAATCAAGATTCAGATAAGTAAGGTTACATCATTTTTCAGGAACTTTAACCAGACGCTTTAAAGTTGCCGCCACTGGAGTGAGTGAATATTAACGACGCACTGTTCAGCTACACGAGGGCTTTTGGCGACGAACCACGTTATTTTGAACCATGGTCAAGTGACGTGGACGACACCTGAACTGGCACCCCCTTCTCCTAACTACCACACCAACGGGAGGACGTTTCAGCTCTCGACAGAATTAGCGTGCCTCGCTGCCCTACACGGTGGGTCTTTAGTGGTACTGGGTTCGAACTCGTGACAAAGCCAGCCACGATCCGATACCTATACCACTCGGCTACCGCCGCCGATGGAAAGTGTCTGGCAATATTAATTTTTAACAATATGTTTTAAAGCGTCAGTAAAAATCTATCCTGAGAAATGTGTGAGTACTGTTTTTACCAACCTTTAGCACCTGTAAATTCGCCCTCGGGCCAAGCTAGCAGGCATGTACACTCAAAATTTATTCTAACGCTACTGTATCCTATATATATATATTTTGTGAGAATATAAGCAATGCGTTCGGGGGCCCTGGGATCTTGCTCTATAAGCAGTTTTAGAAGTTAAATCGCCGAGAAAATTCTTAATGTGGAACCGATTCAACGCGAGGGCCAACGATATTATCAGCTAAGACAAAACAGTATTACTAATACAATAATTTTATAGTTTATATTCATAGTGTGTAGCGAACAGTCGCAGGGCTCAAACATAGTTTTATTACGTTTCTTTTAACCCCTAAAATACTACTTTCGATTATCATCTGTTTGACTTTCCAACTTGCTGTGGTATGTTTAACTCAGTCTCTTTTAGGAAAGTTGTAAATACCTTTGGCGAGTTTCTGCGTCGTGCGAAGATAGACGTACATAAGTTTACCTACGAATTTCAATAGTGTGTAGATAAGCGCAAATATAAAACCATACAAAAAAGAAATCAAGGAAATACTTTTGGAAGTGTAGTATCCGATTTCCTATTAAGTATCTTGGTATGTAAGGGGGGTGCATAGATTTGTCCATTGCTCAGTACTTCAGTTCAAATACTTGTTCTTAAAATGTAGAAATGATTGTAATATGGTTTTCTCCCGAATAAGATCAGTTTAACATTTGGTCGAATTCAAACTTTTCCAGACAATGTGCTTCCTTTTTCATAGAATAGATCATAATATGAAGAGAATATTTTTATTATAAAAAAAGTGTTCCTTAAATTCACCTTCTCATTAAATCAACGGAGTAATTTACCTTAAAAAATCAATAACTCTTTTTAAACTTAAAATCTCTCTGTATAAAATTTTTTATATATATGTTAAAACTTTCCGATTTATTTAAGATCCAAACAATTCTCTTCAGATTCTCCATGGCATAATATGGAATAGAACAGAAAATATTTCCTTTATTACAACTATTTGAATGCTTATTTTGTGTGTGCGTATATTTACTCAGAGAATATAATAAATTTTATAAGTAATATAAAATTTGATTTTATTTCAACAAATTTGTGTGTGTGTGGAGTACAGTTTTCTTGTAAAACATTCATTTCTTCATCCACTTCCACTTGTTCAGCCTTCTTCCTTAACGTATAAAAACAGAACAGTTACAAATTTATAGGAGATATACAAGCTACTCTAAAATGGAAAAGAAAGCAATGAAAAGATAACAAATGAAGCCACTTTAATGAACATGAGGAACTGGGATTATATATATATATAGTAATATAAAATAAAAGTGAAGTACTAAAACCTATAGTGCTAATATACAGTGTTTCCTTTATATATATATATATAAAGGAAGATTTTAAGAGTGCACATTTTGAAAAAGCCTCTTAAAATTAACCGAAGTTTCAATTAAATTCATAAAAATGGCATGGTGAATGCCAAGTGATATTTCCATGCAATAAGACTGAAAATGGATTAAATAAAAATACATGTAAAAAGGTTAATTCCATCTAATCCCTGAAATTCTGCAGAATCATCTGCCACAAATGGAACAAAATGTTCAAAGCATAAGCCACATTTTTAAAAATTATCCATAATGAGTTGGCTTATATTTTCTCCACTGGTATTCCTAATCATATCTAATCAAATTGGAAATGGGATGGGACTGAATTCTAAAAAAATTTAATGCCATTGAATACTGCAGTTTTTGTATAATTTTCTGGCTGTGAATATAAAATGATAGGTATGAGCTGCTTGGTATGAGATAATGGGTAGATGATAAAACTTATGAAAATGCGCAAATATAAACGATTTAGGCATAAAAGCACTATGAAAGTTAAAACAGGGATCAGCAACCTATGGCACATGTGCCACATTCTGTACTACTCTACAAATTTGTGTGGATGGAAGTAGATAAATTTGTAATGAACCTTACTTGACAAACATTCTGTGAATCATGGACATTTACGGAATTACTAAAAAAATCTGAAAGATAATTAAAGATAAATTTACTGCTATTTTGTAAATTATTGAACACGCTGCTTTTGGTTCTACAAATCTAAGTAAAAAATCTTTCCTCATATGAAAAATATTTGGAGTCCGACTGAATGCTCAGAATTATGTCACATTTAAAGTCATACATTATACTCCTGATTTTGTGATATGAAAATAGAGCGATGCAAGCACTCGGGTTTGTATGAAAACTTCATCTATATTATTGAACTCTATTTTGTAACTTTGCCAGCATTATCACTGGAATCGAATTGTTTAAAACATATCCTATTGTGTGGAATGCTGAACCATATTGGTAGACTGGTTTTGCACGCCAGAAAGAAAAGGTTGCAACCCCTGAGCTAAAAAGTGTTGTGTACCTCTTTTCTCAATTCAAATTTTACTTTTAACTGTTTAGATAAGAAATTTCACTTGTTGATTAATAAAGAATATATAGAGCATTACCTATACTATCTTTCATAAAAGATTTTTTACAGTAAATCAACATTTCAAATTATATTTATAAATAGTTTATGGGTTGCTTATCAAAAACAACAATATTTAAAAAATAACAATACTGTTTTACCTCTTCAACCCAAGGGTAAAATCTCTTGCTTGCAAATGTGTTTTCAAGACCTAAAAAAAGCAACTTTTTAGTATAATTCTAAAAATATATTAAAAGAAATTTGAGCCAATCATTTATGTACATTAAGATCTCAACTTTGCATTTATTAAATAAAATTAAAAAATTATAAAAAAAAAAAAAAAAAAAAAAAAAAAAATTGCATTAAAATAGCAACATGCAATGCATTTGTAATTATCTATTTAAAAGAAAAATTGAAATGGAAAAATAAGATTTTTTAAATAATGGTACAACATAAAAAAAAAAATAGTAAAAATTAAGAATTTACACATTCTATTTCAAATAGTAAACATAAACGAGTTAAATTCAATTCAAAATAGGACTAACTTCTAAAGATTCATTCTTTCACTTACTGAATAATAAAGCATGAAATATTAACTTACAATCTTAAGTTTATCCATTTCTCTTCTCAAAATCATTTCCTTTCTTAAGGTGTACTTAACTTAAGACCTAAAATTAAAAAAAAAATAAAGCCTTATAAGATACATAGACAGAAGATCAAATTTAAACAGTCAACATAAAATGCAGTGCTCTTAAAGTGTAAGATATCTTTTACATAAAGGGACATATGCTTACATTCTTAGAATTAAAAATATTTAAGATTCATTGTGATTGTGTAGATATTTAATGGATCTAGTTATTAAAGGTTTTTAAATAATTTTAAGGATTTAATTACAACTACAATTTTAGCACTGAATACACAGAAGGGAATATTGACTATTACAAAACTTTTGGAGAATCCTTACAAAAAAAAACTAATTACTAATAGTGACAAAATCCTACCTGGTCAGATGGCAAAAGACTAGTTCTGATTAACTTATTTACAAATCCCAAGCACACACATAATGAACAAGTTATAGAAAATAACTATCTGCTATAGCACCTGTCCTCACAGAAGACTTCCTATTTCTTCAACCTGGTTATTAATGCAAAATCACACTATACTCTGAAATAAAGAAACTGCAAGAAAAGTTAAAGCCCAGCTTTCATAGTTACAGTAAGACTCGTCTCCACATTCTTGACCTGAAAAACCTGCATTTTCCCATAAACATTAACATAACTAGAATATAAAATGCTCAACTCAAATCACTTCACGAAAGAATTTATAAATATTAAGATTCCAATAAGTTTGAAAATAAACATACTTAAAACATTTTAATCCCTCAACTTAAAATATTTGATTATTATAAACTCTTTAAAAATTAAAACTTGTAATCAAAATAAATTTTTAAAGAAAAAAATTATTTAATTTAGGAATCTTTTTTTCTATCCTGCAGATTTAAATAAAAAAATCAAACATTAATACAAAAAGATTATTTATTGAGAGAACAATGTTCTAATTCTACAAAGGGAAGGGGAGAAAAAGGTGGAAATCCTTTTTTTTTTTTGCTGAATTTGTTCTAATATAGCAAAATTATTATCTAAGCAATACTTAAAGTATTAAATGTGAATACATTACAATTACAGAGATACTATTATTATAAAATTAAAATATAGGAAACAATGAATTAAGCAAAAGAATTTCTACAGTTTACTACATATACTAGACCAGAAATATTAAATTTAATTTAAAATTGACAAAAAAATTAATTTTCAAAAATTAACAATTAATATACATAAAAAATATAAGGGTCGAAAGTTTCACAGTCTGTGCTTGGGAAGCAGTGGGTGTCCCAAGTTACTCGCTGGATGACAGAACCTTGAGGTAGATGAAATAACCATAACTGATTGGCTCCTCTGAATTTTTTTTTAGTCAGGGCATATTTTCTGAAGTTGTGACCGAGCAAGGTACAGATTCTTTCTCACCAATCTAACATTGGTATGGGCATTATAAGAACTTGCTCTCTAATAAAGAGAACAGTAAAAAAGAATACCACTTTGAAATTTAGGGCATAAGTACAAGAATTCATGAAAATTTTTGGTCAATAACTTTTAGCTAAAACGACAAAAATATTTTATTTATAGCACTTTTTTTTTTCTAACTGTTGGTACGAGACCTTGTAACTTGTTTTGTGAAAAATGTCTTAACAATAAATTGCAACATTAAAATTTTTTCCATAAAAAAAGGACTGCTTACTATACTGATCATATTAAATAAGCATTTTTAAAACTGCTAGAAAATGAAACAGACTCTTTTATGCTAAAAATATCCATCAATGAATAAAATTTCAATTAACTGAAGAAAAAAAACTGCAAATCCAACCCCAATGCAATATAAACCAATCAAGAAAAACTAAATTTATGACTATTTAAGCCTAACATATAACATGAAGTCAGTTTTAAAATTAGTACATCAACTCCTCTTATTTTACTTGTATGTGTAAAATTTTTTTCTTTTTGACTATCTTCCCAGGTAAAAACTTTTTGGAAATACAAAAATACATATATATGATTAGTATAGGTTATCTTTTAGCCTTTTTCCCCAAACAGACTAACCTACATCAACAAATGTCTAGGAGGGAAAAAATCCATAACAGAACATGCCATTGCACTCAAGCAGGATATTTTTTCTCCATCGCCCTATAATTTAATATCAATAGCATTGCTATTAGATTCAAAATTTTCAATCCAAGCTAACAGAAAAACTAATTAAAATGAAAGAAAAGATTACAGATGGAAAAAGTTGAAGCTTGCTAAAGGAGACATTTTACACAAAATTTATCATAATTATTTACATTTACCATAAATGCTTAAGATGCATCAGGATTCAAAATACATTTATCTACCTCCTATTTTTATATTTTCTTAACATTTTATGTATAAATTATGCAGTACATATTAACCTCATGAACTTGATATCCACATTCCACTCAAGTATTTTAAAACTATAATTTTTTAAAGTTAAACACAGGCAAGTTATAACTCAAAATAATTTGTAACCTATACTTTTAAGAGAAGTTATTTTATTAAAAAAGAAAACAATTTAAAAGAAATAAGTTTAAATAGAATACAAATGCAGAAAAAGATCCAGGACTTAAGAAGCAAGCTTTTATAAACTTTAAATTTTTGTTAAAAATGAGGCTTTTCTACATAAAATTGTTCAAAACCAAACAAATCTTTTAAAAGAGAACTTGACAAAAATTTATTTTAAACATGACTAACTTTTGTCCTATTATACTTGATTTTGAATATTACACATATATATAACAGTTCAAATTACACTTATCAATACCAAAATGAGTTAAGATTAATTTTACATTACTTTTTAATCCACTGGAGGAAAAACACATTTAAATTGAATTATACAGTTAAATTTTTATTAGTCATTTCTCAAATTAAATCAATCAATACATGAAAAACTTTTAACATCTACAAAATCTTGTATACAATCAACAATGTCCAATTTATATTTAAAAATTACATGAGTTTGAAAGTAAATATTGTTAAATGCCACTCTGAGTAATTAATTTTAATAATACATACACTATTGCAACTTTAAAACAGTTTACTATGTATAACTCTTGACAATGTAGGAGCAACATTAAATGAAAAAGCTAGTGTATAATTTAATTACAGTAGATATGAATAATTTTTTTTAAAAAAGCATACATTTATTCCATTCATTAACAAGGAGTAACTTTTTCCAATTTAAAATTTCTAACTTATACAACTAGCTGGTATACTCGTTCTTCGCACGGATGATATTGAAAAATTAAAAATACAGACTGAAGGATAAAGTTTTAATGAGTTAATTTTACATGAATTGTGAATTAAACAAAAAGTTTTTTGCATATCTCAGATGAACAAAAAACCATGTTTGCTAAATTTTAAGTCTGTAGATATAACAGTCGATAAAATTTTTTACGCCCTGCAACTATCTTGAGGGTCGATATTTCAAAATACCTTTCTTCTGCTCAGCAAAAGTAACAATTGTTACAAATTTTGTGTAATAAAAACTTAAAATAGTGTAAATAATTTGTACCTGGATGTGTAATACGTTATTACTTTCTGATGCATTTATTTTATGTTAAATGTTCCCGCGACTTTGTCCACACGGAATTTAACAAAAAAAATGTTTATTCAATTGGCAGTTTACGAAAACTTAATGATTATGTATTCCACATAAAGAAATACCTATGCTATAAGTATGTCATTCTTCTACTTTGTAAATCAATGTTTCTTTAAAATTTTTTTTGTTTCTTGTTGAGCAAGGGATGAGAGGGATGTATGACCTTTGACACTGTCGATGGGGATGAGGACTGTAAAATCATTAGAATCAATAACAGGTCTAAATAGCAGTAGGGTGAAACGAACACAAAGGAAGATTCGATGGGGTGAGGACTGTAAAATCATTAGGAAAGAAATCGTTGAGACAGAAGGCTCGTGAAATAAAATAATCTCTACTTGAATCGGACATTGTTCACTATTTCGTTGGTTTTAATTTTATTCATATTTATCATGGAACCCTAATTCCCCCCCCCTTAAATAAAAGTCTAAAGTTACTCCTTATAACATTAGCCATCTGCCAGTAAAAGTTCCATCAAAATTGGTCCAGCCGTTTCAGAGATTTGCCGGAACAAACAGAGAAACAAAAATTTTTTAAAATGGATTCTTTTCATCTAAGTACCGTATATACTTTTACATGCATTTAGTAAAAAGCTGATCATTTCAAATTACAAACATATACTTCATTTTTATTTATATCTATAGATTTTACGAAAAAACTATATCAAGCAGACAACATATTTGTCTAAAAAAAATTAAAGGTTTCCATTTTCTACCAAACTTATTTAATATTCAAAAAGTTTGAATACAAAAACAGATTCTTGAATTAGTTTTGATTAAATTACTCAATAAATATAAAATACCCTTTGACTAGTTATTTTTTATTTCCCCCTTCAATGCTTCTTTATAACTAAATCTGAACATTACATTGAAACATTTTTATATAAGGGGTTTTTTAATAAATGTGTGATTGATGGAACTTCCTCGATAACCAACTTTTCTTTATTTAAACAAATGAAAAATACAGTGTTAATTTAGTATTGTTGTATCTACACAGAATTAAAACATTCCTGAGCATTTAAGTATTGTATTAAGTAACAAATAAAATGTGCTTATTTCTGAAATGTTTAATTACAGAAGATTATAATCCTAAGACTTATGAAAATTAGATTTTTTAGATATTCTAATGTGCTTCAAGTGGATCAAAAATTCAAAATATTAACTTTTTTTTCCAAATATCATTTGATAATTTATATCTTTAATGAGATAAGTAAAAAGAAAAATAAAGAAAAGTAAAAGGAGGCAAAAGATGAAACACTAAAAAATAAAGTGGTTTTAAGACAAATACACTAACATTAAAGATTTAAACTGAATTCCACACTAAAGATGTACATTTTACAAAAACATGCTACATAAACAGCAATGGAAAAATTGTTTTTCTGACATGTATTGGGTACATTCATAGAAAGTAATCCTAAAATGTATACCTCATCCCCATACAAATTAAATTAACAAACCCCCAGAGTAAAATTGGACATAAAAAATAAGAAGATTAGCTCCACTGACAATTTACATTTATTGAAACAATACAAAAAGAGATGACAAAATGGGAAGAATGATTACAAATACATTTAGAAAAATGAAATTGCTTTGGGATAGTTCGGAAAATATAACCTTAAGGGTTATCGATTACATAAAATGTATCCAGAAGCGTTGATAGACATAAAAACAGGTTTCCCTTCATATCTTCTAACAGCTACACCTACAGCTTACATCGGTGGCTATAATTTTCCGTGATAAATAATCCCTAAATTGAAATGCAAGAAATCATTTTAAACTTTTTCCAATTGGAAAAACCTACAAATAAATAAACCATACATACACTAGTACTGAGAATTAAAATAGTTTAAAAATATTTTATGCTGAAAAGGAAATTTCCACTGAGTAATTATTGAACGAACTTCTGATAAGTTCATCTGAATCTTTTCCCCAACTATAGATTTTTTTTAAAACAAGAAAATATTTTGATAAATTAATTTTTGGTATTGCAGGAATTTACCTAAGCTTTTGAATGCTTTAACAGCTAATAAATTATCAGTAGAAAATTTAATGCTTTCAACATAAAACATAAGATTAGGTATATGGAATTATATATATATATTTGAAACATTACAAAATATGTTGATACTTAAATTTTTATATACATAATACTTGAAAGTTTTATTTGATATTTTTATGTAACTAGAATTTATTTTTAAATTACACATTAAATATTAATTTCTTTAAATCCCTAAAGATTGAAAACTAAGCTAAAAAGCAACACAAACATATATTACTAAATCAAAGGGTAAATATGGGCATATTATTCTATTAATTCAATTTTAATGCAGAACTACAAAATCAACTGCTTTGATGGACATAAAATTCAAGACTATTACAAATTTTTTTTAAAAAAATTGGTTTACACTTAAGTTGTTAAAAATTAATCAGCTGACAGAAAAAACAACAACCTCAATTCTCTCCAATAAAGGCAATAAAAAACACATGCTTTTGTATATGAACAGAGAAACAAATTGTAAACAATACAAATATACACAATTAATAAGCCACTGAAATAAAAGATATGGTTAGAGGATTGGAAGAAATAGCACACTCACCAACAGCATTAAAAATGTGTGCCTTTTCATCGTCTGTAACTTCCACCATAACCACCACCTCTATTGGAACCATAGCCTCCTGAGGTATAAAGCCACACAAGAGTTAAAAAGTCAAAATTTAAAATTATCAAATTACTTAAAATTAATAGAAAGTTTTAAGCATAACATTGTACCAAAAGTATTTAATCTCATATAAAATAAAAGAATGGCTAAAATACAAGAATCAAGTTGGAATCACATTTACACTATTCTCTTTTAAAAGATGTATTAAAAAAAAAAGGAATCTTTTCTCAGGAGAAAATCCAAACTACTCGAATTTTGGATTAAAATAAAGTTTTGTTTACCTCCATAGGGTCCAGAACTTCTGCTGGATGAATAACCACCGCCTCTGCTGCTGCGCATGGGACCACCACCTCCTGAAGAATAACCACCTGAAGATCCAAAGTCACCTCCCCAACCACCATTTGCAGAGCCTTCATTAAACAAAATAAAATTTACAAAAAAATGAAAACAAAAAGGCAGAATACTCATTGAAAGAAGTCATACATACCAGACATATATCCAGGTCCAGAATAGTCATTGCCATAACCACCATCTCCCCAAGCACTAGGTCCACTTCTATTGCCATAATTACCAGCGCCATTTCCATAGCCACCACCATAACCACCTACATGAATATTGAATACATATATTGAAGGGAAAATTTTTTTAAAGCCATATTCATATATTTATGCATGAAAAAAATTAATAAGATGAAAGGAGTACCTTGGTCTCCATAATTATCAGGACCAGCTTTCCATGCTCCACGTCCAGGGCCTAAACAAAAATTTAAATAAAATCCTCATTAATTTTTAAAAAATTGAAAAGTAAAGTTGACTGAATGCGACTATTCACAACAGTGGAGTTTTATGAAAAACCTCTTACCTCCAAAAGATTTCATTTCTTTTTTTCTTTTCAATTCTTCCATTTCTTGTTTTGAAAGAGCTTTCTTAACATCTGCTTTCCTGCCCTTCAGCATATGTTTTTTCACTACAGAAACCCAAATTATTAACATGATGTAACAAAAGACTGAGAAAAATATAAATAAGAATAATAAATGCCCAACTTACAGACAATTTTATCAACAGGATCATAATCATCAAATTCGACAAAAGCAAATCCCTTTCTCTTTCCAGTAGCTTTATCAACCACGATATTGACACCAGTGATATTTCCATAAGATCCAAAATAATCTCTCAAATCTTGTTCCTCAACATCATCTTTCACACCAGCTATGAAAATTTTCTTAACAGTTACCTGAGCTTCAGGCTTACCAGCATCCTTAAAATAAAATCAACATTGTTAGAATGAATTAAAGTTCATGAAATTAGATTTTAACAATGTTGTTTACATTTAATAAACTATACATTAAAGCCACACAATTCAAGAATTTATGAAATTAAATATTCAAATTTTTAATTGACTAATTTTCATCTATTTAACAACAGCTGTGTAAAATTCTTGCTAAACAATAAACAAAATTTAACTAACAGTCCCACTTAAGGCAAAAATTATATGTGTTTAAGGGGACATGGTACGATTTTCGCAAAATTTTTTAATTTCAGGACTTTTAATATTTTTTTGGTTGTCTCCTATGTATGTATACTTTGTTAAACATATTTTGTGCTCAAAATTTCATAAAAAGCTAGCCATGTAATTTTTTAAGGAAAAAACTTGAAATTTTTGAAGTGATTTTAAAATGCTACTCCTCCTACAAAAATTGACGTACAGGCATGAAATGTGATTGACAAGTACGTCAAACTATGTATAATAAAAGTTGGTATGGGTTTTGCGTTAACGTGATTGGTATTCTTACAATACTTTTAATGAACGTTTATCGAAAATTCCTTAAAAAATGTATAAATTCTGTGTTTAATTATTTTTAAAAAAATAAATATTGCTTTGATTCAAAAAAGCATACCAACTTTTGTTACATGTACTATTGGGAATAGGTAAGAAAAATTTCAAAGCATTAGGCGCAATAGAAAAAAGCCTTAGCATTTTAAATGAAGACAAAATAGTTATTTTATCTTTCTGAGATACGGCAGTTTAAAGTTTTGATTTGCCATAAGGATGTGAATAAAAACGGACGTAAAAGCTATCATAATTCTGCCTTTTTTAAGTTTAGAGCTTTCAAATTTTGTGAGGTTATAGAAAAGTATATAAAAAAAATTTAGGCTAAAAAAATTAAATTTGATTTTTTGACCGATTTTGGTCAATTGAATCGTACTGTGTCCCCTTAAGGAATAATAATTTCTTACCAAATATTTTGGCTTGAGTGTAGATTAGTATATCCCTTGGATTTGGCAATGTTCATGGTGAAAAATGATTTCATTTTGACTTTAACAAACGATTCAATGAAACATTTATTCTGATAAGAGCACATGTTTGCTATCATTGATTGCGCTTTGATTTTTTTAAAAACCCCACTTTTTTAAAATAAATATTTTATCGTTTTTGTTGGAAAAAACTTTATTAAGATTTTACTTTGATTTTCATTCTAAATTTATATAATTTTTTCCAGAGTTTATGTTCAGTTGTTTTTCTTGAACAGTATAAACAATACATAATTTTCATTCCTCTAAAAATGAACACAAGGGAAAAATACCTGTGATTCAATTATGCATTGCCCAAAGGTTTGATTTATCAAATGTTCAGTTTGTGAAAGTAAAAAGCATTTGATGGGGAGAATTTGACTGTTTAATTTATTTAGAAAAATTAGCACTAGATGAATGAATGAACAAGCATCAAGAATGGATGGTGAATATGTGGATTCAAAAAGCTAACCAATTTCAGTTCTTTTGAGATAACTGCCTCATAATACATGCTTCTTAGTACATTCAAAACTCAAGCTTTTCATTCAAGATTCAATTTTATTCTGAATTTTTGTTTTAATTTGATATCGGTACGCTATGCACCAAGATGTCATTGACATTAGCCAAGGTGGGTGATAACATTCCAACATATAGCAACCTTGATTTTTAACTTCGGTTCTGCAGTTAACATGATTTTATTTTTCATTACCCATATTATTTATTGTTGTGTACATTTTTTTATTATAGTATATAAAAATTAATTTTTTATTGGTTTATAGTTATGAAGGTATCAATAGCAGACAATTTGAATTCAACTTTTTTTACTAACTTTTCAACTTACAAGCATTTTTATACTCTGCATCGTATGGATAGCAGTTTTTGTCTTCTGTCATTTATTTGAACATGGATATTTCCAACATTATCGGTGAGTACTAGGATTTTTTTTAAAGACAATATATTATGTCTCCACTTCCAATTATTAAAGGATGAAAAGGATTGCCAAATATGCATTTTGCCTTTGTTTTAATTTTTTTCTCTTAAATCCTCATTCTTGATTAAAATTTTGTTTATTTCAGCTAACATGAAATGTTATAAGTGTGGTAGCAAAATTAAAATAGTTTATAGACAAGTTAAGAATTTTGACTGCCGTACGTTTTATAGCGGATCTAACGCTGCAAATTCGCGCAGAAACAATCGTAAATCTATTGGGAAATTAATTTCTTACTGGCAGCAAATTGTAATTTTCCACTTAAATTTTATGAATTCCTTTATATATTGAAAATTATTTTAGTTTTTAACATATTTGAATTTGTATATTTTTACAATACATTGGAGGAATTGCGCAGATTCATAACCTCTCATCAAGTTTTTTACATCCCAATTCCCACCCCTAGCCAGGGAGATTAAAATAACGCACTGAAACTCTGAATCAGAAGACTAACAAATATAGGACAACAAGATTGAACTCACTATTGAAAGATTTATCAGACCTTAGTTGAGTAATACCAGCAATAACAAAAATTACAAATAAAAATTTCACACACAGCTCATTTTATAATTTTCATTAATTCCCATAAAACATGTGCAACTTATTTGTCTCGAAAGAGCTCTTTTAAGAGGTGATAACTTGGGATTATTTCTAAATATTAATTATAATACATTTAAAAGATTAAAATCCCTGCAGGTCAAGTGCCACAATCATCAACATTTTTGATCAGATGAGTTCCAAGGTTTAACTAAAATGTTAAGAAATACAAATATGGTTGATTTGTCGAATCGGCCGCTTTTCTCGCCAAATCGATAGGCGCGCCAAATCTGGTAACCCTTCTAAATTTGTTTTCCAGTGAAGGAGAAGTCGGTTTTTTGGCGAAATTGGACGCATGCGTAGATTTCTTTAATTTTAACAGTTTTAACGATAGCGCGGCTAGCTAGCGCTTACGTAATTCGTTTACAGTTTAATTTTAACCAATGATATTACTTATTACTTTAAAAATTAACGATTCTTAATTTCTGCACATGCGCAGCTTTTTTATAACGGCCGTTAATGAGGAAAAGCTCATTTCTTTTGCTCCGGTTGGGTCAGCTGTCTTTTGGCTTCGTTTTGGGAATTATTTTTACAGGTAATATTTTTATTTCTTTCTCCACATAAATTTCTAAAGATTACCATGATGTCCAGCGATGCTGTTAGGATGATTTTGAATGAATGCATGCCAAAGTATGATGAGTATTCTGAAAGGTTTTTTGCCCTGTTGCCTGTGTTTGGAAAGAAAGCGGTGTTAGAATGGTGCATGAAAGAAGGTTTGCTTGCTGTCATTACAGAATGGGTGTTGCCTGGTACCACAATCATTTCGGACTGTTGGGCTTCCTACAATTGCTTGGAAGATGAAGGTTTCCAGCATTTGAAGGTAAACCACAGTCTGACGTTTGTGTGTCCGGTAACAGGTGCGCATACTAACAGCATTGAGGGCTCGTGAAGTGGAATCAAACGTTTCCTTGGAAATACGACTCATCGCACCGTTATGTGGCGAAGGAAAAAGTCCCATTCCGTTGAAAACGAAGTCTTCAAAACGTTCTTGGCGAGTGTTTTCCCTCCTTTACAACAGGACGTCCCACCGGAGCAGGAAATACCGCATGTTCGGCCGGGGACATCCTCTTAATAAACATAGTTTTTTAAGGTAAGTCAAAAAATTTTCATTTTTAAATGCAAATTTTTGCAGCGATTTTCAATTTCAAACCTTTAAAATAATACGTTTTTGATGATTTCCCTTTCGCCATCTTGAATTTCGCGCTCCGGCGTTGCGTGTTGTGGTAGGGTTGCAACTCCGAAACACAACACGCAAAAACGCGCCAAATTGGCAATTTTTCAAAATTTGGCGGAAAAGCGGCCGATTCGACATTTTCACCACAAATATCAATTTGAACAAGATACATTACCTCTCTGGGAACAGCCCGCTTGGGTTCTACCTCTCGTCCATCAATGGTATGGGGTCTAGCTGCTTGTGCATCATCCACCATGTGTGCACTCTTATACGTGACGAAGCCAAAGCCTCGAGATCTTCGTGTGTTAGGATCTTTCATTACAACACAGTCGACGATTTCCCCATACTTGCTGAAGTACGATTTCAAAGTTTCCTCGGAAGTTTTATAGTTGAGACCACCAATAAAGAGCTTGCGGAACTGTTCTGGATCAACTTGTCTCTGAAAATACAATTGAATTTTTTTAATTATTAACATTATATCAGGCTGTGCAAAATAACATCTTTTATTTCAGTCCACAGCTTTAGTTACTACAATTTTTTGAGAATTGTTGGCAACATATTAATAAGATATCCAAAATAAAATAAAAACAAGTAGGAGCAATTTGATGCTTTCTTTTCTTTGCTGCAACAGGTGTAGACTAAAATAGGAGATTTTAACAAAATCGCAAGACAACAAAATAAGATTTGAATTTTTCCAATCAGCTATTTTCTCACAAATTTAGACAAAGTAAAATTATATACAAAGAGACCAACTCGTGTTTCAGTCTTCAACAAAGAGCGGTCATTAACCGTTATGCTTGATTTCAGAATAATTTAGTAATTTTAAAAACGATTAAAATTGATAAATCATACTGATTTGATGTATCATTTAATTGAATAAGATAGAAATTTTAAACATAACAAATTATAGTACATTAAATATTATCAAATTACTACATTAGCTTTCGGGAAATTCGATGCATCAACAGATGTTATTCTGTTATTTCAAAAGAATGTTTTCAAACTTATTCTCAGCGAATAAAATTTGACAACCCGAAGTAAATTAACAAAATTTCATACAATTTATGTGTACGAAATTGTGCAGCGCTTCTTTTCCAGGCATATAAATTGAAAACCGGCACATAAGGGATTAGCCATTTTGATCCATGGTACCAATTCAATCAAAATTTACTGTCATACTTACATTTGAACCCATTTTCAATGAAAGTCACTTAAAATACTTTTAAAACACTTTAAGAATAAGCCTTCGGGAGGTAAAATAACACTTAGTAAAGTAATTACAACAAAATATTAACAGTGGCAAAAGTACCCAGCCTATCTCAAATGTGAAAGACCAAAGAAAGATGGTGCGTCGGGCTGAGTCGAGTTGAGTTGAATTGATAAGTTGAATGGTTGATGGAGTGCCTGCTTCCCGCCGGGAAGCTTATGTCATGGAAAAAAGTTGAGTTGATTAAATGACTAATTTTGACAAGTATTGAATTCATAGCGGCTAATTCCTCTTACCTGTGAAAAAATACAAGTATAAATTAATTTATTTAAAATGCTTGGTTGTTTTATTTAGCTTTAAATATTTCTATGAATATTTGGAAAAATCATTAATATTACATATTATAAATATAGCCTTAACTGCGACTAATAAGTTGATATTTATTGACGTGTGTCATCGGCAATGTGTGCTGTCTTATTTCGCAGAATTAGATTCGAATTGATATCAGATTTATTTTTTAAATAAATTTTCGTTTATTTGAAGATTGATTTGAACTTTTCGCAATTTTGACAATAGTTTATTTTTTCAAATAATTCATCTCTGTCATTAAATAAATTGAATTTTTAAAGAATAATCAGAATATTGTATTATGTGGCGTTATATATCACTTCGATCACTACAAATATTTACAATTGAGGATTAGGAAAAGTATATTTATCTTCATGGAAATTCTATTATAGAAAATATTTTTTTTGTAAAGACAGCCCAAAAATGGATAAGGTCGCACTGATTAATGTATGGGTTATTTAATGCTTTTTTTATTTTCTGCAATTTTAATACGTGCGATATGTGCGGGTTTTTTTTTTTTTTAAAAATACTCTGTTTTTTTTAGATGGAAAGTATTATGAAAAAAGAAGGTCCTCCGCCTCCATACGAGCCCTCGTTGTCCGAGACTCATTTCGAAGTTCTCTATTCCAGTCAGTAAAATTTTAGTGCATTTCTTTAAAAAACTTTTCTTGGCTTTAATTCTAGAATTAATTTGATGTGTCTTCAAAAGTTTAGAATTTTTTTTTATATATATATAAAGCTTTACGATGAAGATAAAATCAAGTATTCTCTAATTACGAAAGGAAAGCAGAGTATCATGTTAGAAATAATTTTTACTATGAAAAGTCTTCTCTTATTTGTAATTTTAACTAATGTTATAAATAGTGTAGTCTAGTCTAGTATCTTGAAACAATCATCTTAAATTTTGGTATTTAAATTTTTTTCAAATACTAAATGTGCAATTTTGTATTTTGAGGCACAAACTATACAGTATTCTTGAAAATCAGTATAAATTTTTTTTAAATTGTTTTAAGAAAGGTTTTATTAGGAAGAAAAATTATCCTAATTGAAACATTCTTTTTTGGAATCTAATTTTGTGAAACGTTTTTCGAACATAAATTATCCTTTAATAAACAAGAAAAACTTCGTATTATTACAACTGTATTAACAACATTTTATGAAAGAAAGCACATGGTTGCCAATTTAGCACATAATGACACATGTGAATTGGGGTTACTAATTTGGTGGGTTATTTTGAACATTGACATTCTTAAGATATTATGTGGTACCAATAAGAATAATGACTGATTAAGTTCATTTTATCATCATCAACTATATAAATTTTTTAAATAGAAAAAAAAATGACTGATAATAATGACTTAAAATTATTGATGAAAATTGAGTTATTACGGGATTGAGGCTACTTGATTGTTAGTGTGTTAGGAATGTGACAACTGAACTTCTGTGTAGTCTTTTTTCCAGTACATCACAGGTTGTGTTATGTTGAGGTTCAAAACAAGATATTACAATAATTTATATAACAAACTTAAAGATTAATATAGATTAGGTTGATTAACACATGCTTGTTACAGAGAATGCTATTATGTTGCATTCTCTGTATTCAGACTGATTAGAGTTCAGAGCTTGTTAGAGCATTGGAAAGAACCTCTGATACATGCTCTTGTCAAGCATTGGTGAAACAAAGTCCATTGCAAGTTCAGGAGTGAGTCTGAAGATGAAATTTGAGATTTGCTTAATATCAGTAGGGAAGCATAGGCATTCATTTTGTCTCTTGAAAAATCGATTATGTCTTGTCTTCTAAGCAAGGCACATGATGTAGAATGATTTTTGTTGTACATAACCAAAATTACCATTTGACTATTGGTCCCTTGTCACCCATCATTGGTGGGTTTTGATCTTGCATGAGATTTCTGTCAGTTTTTCACATTCCTTGACATATAAAAAGTTAAAGGTTGATTTCTCCTACATATTATGTGTATGTATGTAGGGGGTATCTTTTCCTGGCTCTTTCGCATGAAAAACCAAGTGTTTATTAGGCTTCCTTAAAAAAAAATAGCTTGATCATAGACAGGGAATCAGTTCAGAAGAGGAATTCGCCGCAGGATCAGTCTTATTATAAATAAAATAAAAGGTTGTTTTACTTAAGAGACATGTCTTTTTTAATGAAGGGTACATCATGAGGATTCTCGCTGGTCTCTTGCCATCCAGTCAGATATTTTTGTCTTTCCAATTGCATATTTTTGCTACACTTTACCAAAAATATAATTTAAATTCATTCAAACCTGCATTAATGTATGATTTAAGTGCCATTTTAGTTAAAAGTAACAAAAACAACAACTTGGCGCTATTGCCCCGGATATAAAACTTGCATCAAAATTATAAAAACTGTCTTAAACAGTTTTTCTCCCCTTAAATGGGATAAAGTTGTTAACTTGATACATTTATCGCACCCAATTGGTGACATTCTCGTTACGGCTTATACATACTGGTTATACCAAATCATTGTATTGTAATATATTTATAAATTCAAATAAAAAAAAATATATACATTGTATGAATGGCTGAGCAATATAAATGAAAAGTGAAAAAATATTATATAGTAAAATAAGTAGAATTTAAATCTCGGCAAATTTTGAAAGACAGAAGGAAATCATTTTTACACTGTGACTCTTACATGTCCTATTTGACGCATCAATTTTCTTTAATATTTTTTTAAAAGACAGGATTTATGAGTTATGTATTATATTACTTTTCTATTTTCACATGAAATATTAATAAGAAAGTATTGTTATTTTTATTGAGTATAATTCCTAAATAAAAAATAATTTTAATTGCTTAATTTTTTTATTTATTACCCGTAGGTTATAGCTCTATTAGGTAATTATGTACTATTGTAGCCATCTCAGCAACATTGAATAAAACTGCACATTGTCTAAACATAGAATAATGTTGACAGAAATATTGAGTAAAAATTGTAGTCAAAAAATATCAAAAATTGCTATGTGAAAAATAATTAGAAATAAATAATAATTAAAGAAAAAGAATAACTAATTTTTGTTTAATTTTTTTATTTTATTATAAATTTTATATAAAACTATTATTTTAGAATAATTATAATAATAATTATATTATTAAATTTTATTATTTAAGAATTCAGTAAATCCTCAGTTTATATTTGAGCTTGCTATATCATTGAATAGTTAAGCTTAGAGCAAGCTGAGAAGTATGAAATGAAGCTCGTGTTTGCCAATTTGGCGAGCTGTCTTGAAAGTTGGCATGATTACTATAGTACATAAATCCCCTCTATTATTTCTTAAAGTCAGGTTTTTGTGCATATTTAAAATAAGTCTTACTTTTATACTTTATGAAAAAAATCTGTCTAAAAACCTGTTAAACTGTATTTCACTTTATGAAAACCAAAAGCCGGGTTTTGAAATTTAATCAGGTTTGTGCAAACCCCAAATTCTTATTTAGTTGCCAAAGTAATGCTTTTAGTTAGGATCCTAACTAACTAATTTAGTTGATTGTAGTTTTTGTTTGTGAATCAGCATGTCCATGAAAGTGGGTATTTTTAAAATATTTTGTATTATATTAGGTGTGTGTGCAAGTAGCAACTTGGATATTTTTGTTCAATTCAACTTTATTGAAAAGATACTTGTTACAAACATTAATACAGTGGTGTAATGTACACCCCCTCATTGTGTGGGGGGAGGGCAAGATTCTAGGGGATGCCAATTAGGTATTTGGGCTTGAGGCCTAAGGCCTGACTTTACAGGGGGGCCTTACATTTTCCATTATGCCACTGCATTAATAATCAAAATATTTGGCATTACTCTCTGTGGTCTTTTGTCATTTATTGAATAAATGTCTTTGGGATAGAAACTTGGTAGTTTCGTAGCAATATTATCATCAAGCCAATTTCACACATCTTCAACTTTTGTGAACAGCTTGTCTTTCAGATATGATAACATCAATCTTAAAAAGTAACTATCAGACATTACAGAGCACTTTTTTTAGAAAAATTCAAAGGTGAAATTAGAAAGAATCTTAAATTAAATGTATAAATAATATCAATATTCTTAGTAAACCATTGTGAAGCACAATCAAATGTTCATTTGTGGCTTATATTGAGTGACAAATTCTAATTTGTGACTCATCATCAAAGTACATTTCAAATAATGTTTCTTTTTAACACCTCTAACAATTATTCTGGAAGTTGTTTAGCTGCAATTTTTATTGTTAAAAAAAAGAGAGAAATTTTATATTATGACAGGATTTGATATGCAGCAGTGATTATACTTTTCATGAATTGGGAAAATACTCTGTTTTATTTGAATAAATCATTTTCAGAACCCGCAACGCATATGAACTCTTCAAACTTTTTGAATAAACCTGCTAAAACTTTACCATGGAATCTGAAGAGAGTGCAGGTTACCTTGTTTATAAAAAATCGTTTTATTATTCCTATCTTAAAACCAGATAAAGATCTCACAGTTCCTACAATAATGCCTACTTTTCACCATTTCAAAATGACTTGATGAGACATGTCTATTGTTGATAATTTAATTGTTTTAGACACACAAATAAGATGCTATTATACAGAATAAAAGATGAGATGCTATTGTTAGTTTTATTAGTATTGTAAAGGCTTCAAATACTTGAAGGTTTTTACGATCATGATTTAAGGAAAACCTTGTTAATATGTTTACAAAAATTTTTTGACCATAGATATTTCAGAATAAAATATCTATGCTCTCAGGGACATCTTAAGGCATGTGTCATCTGGACTCAAGGGGATGGGGGGGGGGGGTGGGGGTGGGTGGAAATAAAACAGGTCCCCAACAAAAATTAATATTTTAAAAT
>BMAV01011141.1:135427-157212 GCA_019973955.1 Trichonephila inaurata madagascariensis
CGACTTGATCTCAATAAACTCATGATCCAAGAAAAATTTTAATTTTCAATTGTTATTTCTGGATATATTCTCCAAAAAATATGAATTTTCATTTATGTGTCCACTAGCAACAGTAATGACTGTATTATGTTATGACTGTTATTTGTATCTTGGTCTAGGTTGAGTTGATGTGTTTCTGGGTTTTGTGAGATTGTGTGTCACACACATTTGTTATGGGTTATTTTTTGTACTAGTATTTAACAACATATGTTATACTTACTAAAAAGAGTGGCAGATGAGGCCTATTTTTACTTTAGGGCCCAAAGTCTTAAGACAGCACTATATACTCTATCAAATTTACCTCATATTAATATTCCAAAAGAGGGTGTGCCACAAGGAATTGTTTTGAGTGTCACACTCCTTTTAAAGAAATTTCACATCTGGTCTTGCATTTGTTGATGATGTGCGAATTTCCTTTTAGTTAACCTGTGATCATTCGCATTCTATACACCCCAGCAACAAGAAAATCCTCACGGGATTCTAAAAAGAATGTGCAGAACCACAATTTTTTCTGTAGCTGCACATTTTAGGTCATTGAACCTTCAGGCCTGATGCAATCCCTCTTTCTCGGAATGTAATGACCTTCAAAAGTTTATCTGGGGGGCTGAGAACTCCTGCGAGAAGTTGAGCATTTGTATACAGTCTGCTCTGAATGTTTGCAAAATGATTAAAATATTATTTTTCTACTATCCTTATCTCATTAATTATAAAGTATATTTATTACTGGTATATACGTTTTATATACTGGTTTATGAAAAAATATAAAATTATGTGTTTTAAAAAGAAAATTTTGTATGTTTAGTTTAAATTAATGTTAGTCTCATTTGGATGCAATAAATTTAATAATTTTATTTGTATAATACAAAAAACATCTTGTACTTTATAAATATGTATCATAATGACTTAATTTTATTTTCATAATTAAATACATGTGTTAAAAGTTTGGGGTGTTCTCTACACCCCGTGAGTAACGACGGTAGCAAAAACAGGCGCTAGTGACCACGGGTTAATAGAATGCAAAACCTTTTCACCTTGAATTTGTATAATATGTCTCAAGAGGATTAAATCCAGAAATTTAAACCAATCTTGTGTTTCTATAATATTTTTTAATAATAAGTATGTTAAAAATAGGTAATTTTTCCATTTTTAAGTAAATAGTACAGTAATTTTTAAAATATCCAGTTTTGTCATTACTGAGTCAAACTAAACAAGTACCTAACAATCACAAATAGCAATAATCTTGCCAATAAATGACCTAATAAATTTATTCGATTTCCTTTAACCTTCCAAGCGGTCTGCACGTAAAATTCCGCCATTCCAGAGATGCTTTTTCTGCCTTCAAGCAAGATTCCCAAAAGCGGCCTAGCCGCATTCTTAAAAATACGGCTCAACCGCTTTTGAGAATCCCACCTGAAAGCAAAAAAATATGTGCGGTCTATTTTTGAAGCATCTCCAGAATTTCAAGACTTTAAGATCAGACCGCTTAGAGGGTTAAAGCACCATCTGGTATTTATTTTTGAAAAATCTTTATAATTGATTGTATGTTGTTTAACAATATTTTTGTTTGTTAAAAATGTCAGAAAATAAATTCTTAAAAAAGAGGTTTTTTTATATATGGGAATTGGATTTTGAACTGTATGTATATACTATATATTAATTCTTTATTAAACATTTTTCAGAGGCAACATTCATGATGAAGTATACTTCTCTGGCAACTCTTACCTTACAGAATGCTTCCTTGAATTTGATGATGCGATATGCTCGCATGCAAAAGGAACTATTCATATCCAGCACTGCTGTGCTAATGGCTGAAATCATGAAGCTCTTTATATGTCTTTTCATGATTGGATTTGTTGAAGAAAAAAGCTTCTGGATGCTTCTAAATATTATAAAGAGAGACATTCTAAAGCAACCTCTTGATACTCTAAAGGTAATTTATGATATTTCTGAAATGTTTAGCTGTCAATATATATAATAAAACTTCTTACATAATTCTCATTGTAACAAAAAAAAAAGCATCTGTTAATGATTCAAAGAGAATTAATGTGTTAATGGATCAATCATAGCCAGTTTTATTTTTCAATTTATTGACTGATATAATGGGCTAAATTCATGAAGTCACATGATAAAAACAAACACTTGTTTTCCATTTAATTCAAAACAAACATTAAACTAATTGTACTTGTTGTTCTATTTGTAAAACTCAGATAAAATTTCATATTTGGGTAAAGATGTTTAAATGTTAGGAAAAAAAAATTTCTTTAAAAAGATTTTTTTTTTAATTAAAAAAAATTATTATTTATGTTTATACTTTTAAATAAAATGTATTTTGTATACATATGTACTTTTTAAGAGAACGTTTCTGCAAAGAGCAAAACTTGGCAACACCGGAGCACATGAACTGATTAGCTGGAAACACTTGATAGTTTTTATTGTGTGACTATGAGGTCACATGAGTTTTTAAATTAATTGGCTGGAATCGCATGGCTTTCACTATCATGTGACTATGACATCACATGAATTGAGCCCATTCTGCTGAATTATATAAATCAACACAATAAGGGTAATATTTATATAATTCTGCTAAAACATGATAAAAATTATATTTTAAGAAATTAACAGCTAGTTAAATTATATCAACATAATTTAGTTTTTTCAAGCTTTTAATATTTTATTTTTGTCCAATTGAAAAATTAAAAAAAATTTTTGTTTGACTATGCTAAAATGTATTTTATGACAATTAATCACTAATAACATTACAAAAAATATTACATCCTGTAAAACATAGTCCTTTTCAAAAATGATTTAAAACTATGAGAATGATTGTATTTATCATAATTTCCTAATAGAAATGGTTGTTTTGGAAGTAAAAAAATATTTCCATAATGAATACTCCTTTCTTCTAAGTTTTGCTCATTGTAAAACAAATTTTGTTCTTTCATGAATTAAAATGTTCTTCCAGATTAGGGTTCATTTTGGTTCTGAATTATACATTTGTATGTGTGTTCTTATAGCAACTAGTTTTTTCAAACATTTTGGGTTATTATTTTTTTATTATTATTAGTGTTTAAAATTTAAGATATTGAATTCATATACTTTCAAATGAAAGAAAATTTCAACTTTTTATCTATTTTCAGGATGAAAAATATAGATTATTTGATATTAAAAATATATTTTCTTCTGATAGCTTAGATTTCGATTGAAATCTGAGGAGATTGTTATATTTTATTTTTAGTAAATATTATACTTGAAATATACTCTTAACAAGTTTCATTCTTATACTAGGTTGCCATTCCATCTTTTGTATATTTATTGCAAAATAATCTATTGTATATTGGTGCAACACACTTGGATGCTGCTACATGTCAGGTATTTTAATGCTATGAATTCTTAATGAATAATATTGTTTGGGGGCTTTGTGTGTGTGTGTGTAAAAAGATATTTTTAATATTTTTTTGCTGAAAAGAAAAAAATATATACCATTACTCTTGAGATTAATGATTTATAATTTTTTTAAATTTCAAATTTTAAGAAAACTAAAAGAATTAGACATTGCATGTTTGCATACAAATATTTTAATATCAGAATATATATTTTTTTACTAATAACATATAATTTCCTGATATAGATGATCAATGAAATAATTGTGATTTGGGAGTCTTAAATTTATGAAAAGAATCTGTAATCCAGAAAAAAAAATTTTTTTTTTAGAAAAGGACATTTTATAGGTTTTTTAAGCAAAATTTTTTTTCGTACATTTTGTTTTACAAGTATTCTCTAATTTAAAAAACATCTGTGGTTAAAATTGAAATAAAGTAGCTGAAAATAATTAAATCATGTTGCTTTACTAAATATCCAAAATCTCTTAAACATAATTTTGCAAGTTAAAATTCCTTTGAGTGTTTTAAAAATCTATAGGAATTGCATGTATATATCTGTGAGGTTACTCTGCATTTCTATAGACAGTGCAATCTCATATAAGCAAAAAATGACTGTTAACTAGCAATGCTTTGCATAATGAGCAAAAAGAGAAAGGAAAATCTCTGATTGCGGTCTTGCTACATCAGTCCGTATTTAACACTCATTCAGTCGCCATCTTATTTTTTCTGGTGATTGAATATTTTTCTAGATTTATGTCAGACATACTATATATTGTGCAAAGTTTAATATTCCTTTCAAAAGCATCCTAGAAGAAAAAGCTGCTAGAAAAATCATAAAATTATCGAAAAGTAAGGATGAGATGTGAAAGTGACTGATCTAGTACATACATACAATTGGTTAACATAAACAATGTGCACATTTTTTAGAATATGAAGATAGATGCTTTAAAAAAAAGTCACAAAGTTCCAAAGCAACTGTTACATATTCTCAATGATTTTGAATGCTTACTTTTCATATGAATAGAAATACAAGGTGAAGTTATGCAAGAACATCATTAGGGAGATAGCAGAAGTAATTTTCACTGATGTTGACTGAGAAGCATTTTAGAAAAGCTGTGGCTGATTTGGTATCTTGCAGTGTTGTAAAGTATTATGAAACAGAAAGCAGCATAGAACTTCATTGGTGACTTCAAGAAACTACCAACAGTAACAGGTTTCTGTGATGAATTAGGCTCTTCTGAAAAAAAGATGCTGAAGCAAACTTTTATGATAGTAGAACAATATACATTGTCAGGTCACAGTTTTAAGAAAGACCATTTTAGACTGCAATTTTGAGCCAATGCAAGCAGTGACTTGAAAACTGAATTGCTATTTGTTTACCATTCAGAAACTGAGCTTTCAAGAAGTGTAATCTTAAAGAGCTAATGTGAAGTGGAGCTCCAACAATAAGACATGATTTGACCATTCTACTCTTTTGATCATCAAAATTTTTGCTACTTCTGTGAAAAAATATTTGCTTGAGATGAATCTGCCACTCCTTGTCATTATTATGGACATCATTTGTCTAGGCTTACAAAATGACCTTGAAGATGATAAGAAAATATTCTAAAAGTACTTTTTGAGTATTGTTTTGAGGTGATTGATGGGACCTATCAAACTTATCATTTTTGGAAATACCACCTCCACATTTGTCACCAGTCTAATTATGGCTGAAAATATGTGTGAAGGGTTACCAAGAAAATTCTCACTTCTACTTCAAGACTCTTTGGACAGAGTTTGTGACTTTGAGACAATACTTATGAAGTTTGTATTCAATAAAATTGTTTCAAAGATCATGAAATTGGAGGCAGAGAATAATAATATTGTGGTGAGCTTCAAAAAGGACATAGCCAACGGTTGATTACTTAAAGAGCTTATGGAGCTGAATTGTGTTTCAGTCTGTAGTTGTAGAAGTGAGCTTGGTAGAAAATAATCTTCTGGGCAATGACAAATTCTGAAAGCTTGGGGAACTGTTACATTGTACATTCAGAAACATCACCAGTGGCAGAAGCTATGCATGTTGTAAAGTTATTCAATAATATTTCATATTTTTGCCAAATTTTGAAGCATAGAAAGAAAAACTCTCCCTAGAAATCGATCTCAATTCTTTGTAATAAAAAAATAATTAGATATCAATCATATAATACATTGTTTCGATTTCTGCACATTGAATTCACATTTCAGGTTGATTTATTTTGCTCTAGAAGAAAATTTTTCTTACTCCGTTACAGTGTATATATAATTTTCTTTGGATAAATGCTCAATATAGTACCTTTTTAGTATTCTTCTTAGCATGGAAGCATTTTATTTTTCATTAATTTATATGGGAAATACACTCACTTCCAAAAGTTAAGCACAGAGAGGAAAATGCTAATTTCCAGAAGCCAATCAGAATTGAAGAGGATGCAATTCGCTGCAGAGGTAGATGGAAGTATGCAAATATGATAGGTAACAGCCAATCGTGTTTTCATGTCAAGAAATATGCAAAAAAGGCAGTCTTATAAGATGCCAGCTTTATGAAGGGTTACAGAAGTTGATTGTAAGTGCTGATAGAAGGTGTTTAAAACTTTCGTACAATTTGTTTTCAAGACGTGTTTCTATGACTTTCAGAAAACGAATGGAAGATTCTGAGCGCTGGCGTGCTGTGGTGAGGATTGAAGCAGGACAGTCGATCACAGAAGTTGCTCTTTTCTTCGGCGTTCATCATTCTGTAATTTCACGTTTATGAAAACAATTCCAAACTACATAGACAGTTGTCCGAAGGCCTGTAGGCGGTCACCCAAGGGTTACAACCCCCGCGGAAAATCAATATATTGCTATTGTAGCCAAGTGGAATCTCAGAGCGACCTCCACACATGTGACATCTATGGTTACAGCGTCCATTGGTAAGGCTATATCTGCACCTACTGTACGCTGATGATTACATATGAATGGACTGTATGCCAGGGTACCTCGAGTTTGTGTTCCTCTATCCATCCAATCAAGAGGGGCACGATTAAAGTGGTGCCGGGAACATGGCAATTGGACTGTGTCTGACTGGGGCAATGTCATGTTTACTGATGTGTCAAGATTTGCTCTGGAGCCAGATGAGAAGCGTATAAGAATATGGCGTAAACAAGGAACACGCAATCAGCCCCAAAACATCACGCATTCAGAGGCAGAAGCATTATGGTGTGGGCAAGGATTTTATTAGGATACTGCACATCTTTAAACGGGGTTCTGTGACGGCTTTCCGGTATCAAGATGAAGTCCTAGAACCCATTGTGAGATTGTACGCTGCAGCAGTTGGCCCTACTTTTGTTTTAATGGACAATAACGCACGTACCCATAGAGCTGACATTGTCAACGACTACCTTGAGAGTGAAGGGATTGCACATATGGCGTGACCAGCATATTCGCCGGACCTTAATCCCATTGAAAATCTTTGGGATGCTCTTGGCCATGCTGCATCTTCACGTTTCCCACCTCCAGCCACTCTTATTGAGCTGGAAACTGCTCTACAAGAAGAATGGCAATTGTTTAATTCTGCGGTGGTTGACCACCTAATTGAAAGCATGGTCAGAAGGTGTAAACTATGCATACAGATGAGGGGGGGATCACATTTCCTATTAATGTCCATTTTTTTCATTTTAAGCTGTTTATTTTCACGTTATACATAATTCTGCTTGTCTCCAGTATGATATTATCTGATAACTTACAAAAATTTAATATTGTTTTCATTTTTGTATATAATTATTGATTTTGTTTTATGTATAAATATATATGCTACTTAACTGCCAAATTTTGTGTCAATCAAAGCAGTATTTATTGATTTTTTTGCATTTTACATCTTTGTGCTTAACTTTTGGAAGTGAGTGTATTATTTAACTTAACAAGTATTTTGTATTTAGAGTAAAATTCTGGAATAAATTATGCTCATTGTAGCAAGTTTTCTCTGTCTATAAATGTAATCTGTATTTTATACTCTAGTTAAATCAATTTTATTTATTAAGAATAACTATTATATACTATTATTGTTGCTTCTAATACATAATTAAAAGTTATCAGAAATGTTTAGAAAATATCTGTTAAATCTGATTTGATAAATTTTTTGAATGTGCAAAACTTGATAAATGAAATATACAAATTATTATGTATGCAAGTTACATTCAGTTGATTAGTTTCCTATTATGTACTTAAACTTTATCTAATTGAAGATTTGTTTTTTAATTGAAGCTAAAGAAAACATAAATATTTATCCTAGTTATATTACCTAAATTTCTTTTCCACACATATTAAAACACAAGATCTATTTTTCAAAAAATTTTTTAATTTGAAACAAATGTGGATTGAGATATACATTTCGTGTTCCTAATTTTGTATCCAATGATGCAATTAACCTGAGTGAGCCTTGGTCTTTAGAATTTTCATCCATGTCTTTCATTTATCATTCTTAGGGTAGTGAAATTCCTTTCTTAGAAGTCAATCCATCTGAAGTTGGGTTGATCCCTAGTTTTTGTTTCAGTAGCCTTGGCCAAAATATTTTGTGTTGAACATTCTTTGTTCATTGTGATAACATGGCCCCACTCATGTAATTATTTGGATTTTTATATACCGTATTTTCCTGTATATAATCCGCAAAGCCTTTTTTTTTTAGTAAAAAAATAAATGTTGAATAATCCGTGGCAATTTTTACGGCGAATAATCCAAAATACATAATGCCGATAATGTAGTGTCCTATAAACAAAAAAATACACAATATGATTAAAATTATAAGTAATAAGTTGTACAGAACAAATTTTTTTTTGTAAAATTCTTTTCTCCATCAGACATCTATTGTTACCATAATTTCGATTTAAATATCTAGTTATTCGGATGTCTAAATGCTGTAATTTCTTTGTCAGCCTTGCAGGTGCGGACATTCTCACAGAGATGTGCTTCATTTAGTCCATAATTAAAAAGCTTTGGGTTGCATTTTTGAAAATCAGCCTTGTTTTTTTCCTCCACAATGGAATATTTGATTTGTTAACGTTAAACAATCTTGCAGTTTCCCAATTTCATACTTCGGTAGTTTTTTCAAAAACGTTTAGTTCAAAATCAGCCATGCAATCTACTCGCTTCTCCTACATGATTATATATGAATATTTTCAGAATGAAACAGCTTAGTTCAAGACAGAATGCCAAATAACATTAGCAACTGTAATATCTTTCCGAGGAACTGAATTCGTTCTTGAACAAAACTGATTTTAACTGAAAAACATCAGTCAAGTCGCAGAAGCTTTCAGCACCATCTGTAATTTATTTTATGAAACATAAATACTATTTCTTTCAAAACTTACATTAAAGTTTTTCTGATGGAGAATGTTATTTATGACATTATCTGCGGTGGCATATAATATGCAGAACGAAATTTTAACTTTTTTTCACGTAATCTGCGGATTATATACAGGAAAATACAGTATTTGACTATGTCTGGTTCCCTAAAAACATGATAGAGTTCTCAATTTCAACATCTGAGCCAAATGTCATCAACTTCAGTTTCTCCAAAAATGTGTGGCTCTCTTTCCTAATTTAATTTAATTAATGCATTGTAATTTCTGATTGACTTCGCATCTGAAATTTTTGTATTAACTAATTGTGGCAATATTTTTGTAAATAAGTACTTATATTGTACGTAATTTGTTTTAAACATTTTTGATTTACTTATTTTTCTGACAATTTTGTAGATAAACTAATAATTACAATTAGCATAAATATTATGGTTATTGTTTTTTTACGAAAATCATAAATGTGTTAGTGTTCTTTATAAATTTGATAAATATTTGTAGGCATGCAATTTTTTAAGAAATTTATTTCTAATAATAGCTTCTATTCATTTTAGGTCACATACCAGCTGAAAATCTTAACGACTGCAATTTTATCAGTTATGATGCTGAAAAAAAGGTTATCCTATCCGCAGTGGATCTCATTAGTCACATTATTCATAGGTGTGGCTATTGTCCAGCTGGCTCAACTAAATGCACCATCAAGCGGCCACTTAAACCATGAACAAAAGCCACTTCTTGGAATGACAGCAATCGTCGCTGCTTGTTGCCTTTCAGGATTTGCCGGGGTGTACTTTGAAAAGATCTTAAAAAGCACAGATGAGGTGTCTTTGTGGATTAGAAATATCCAGCTATGTTTCGCTTCCATTCCTCTAGGTCTGGTCACAGTTGCTTTTATGGACTGGGAAGAAGTTTCGACCAAAGGATTTTTCTACGCTTACAATGCTACAGTGTGGATCGTCATCATTCTTCAGGCTGGTGGTGGCATCATTGTTGCTGTTGTGGTTAAGTTTGCAGACAATATCCTCAAAGGATTTGCAACATCACTGGCCATTATCCTCTCTTGTGTTATCTCTGTATATATTTTGAACTTCAAACTGACTGCTCAGTTTGTGGTGGGGGCTACTCTTGTTATGGGTTCTGTTTATTTGTATGGTCGTCCACCATCTTCTACGCATAAAAAATAATATACCAGGCAACCCAAGTTCTATTTCTCAACAGCTGTCTAATAATTGCTACATTTGATACACCAAGGCACCCTTGGATGACATATATTTTGTAGTAATGACAAGATGTATATTTTTGCTACTCTTATTATGCCTCTGATAATCCGGGAGATAAAATTTCTTTCTAGTTGGCCAAATTAAAAAGAAAAATGAATAGTTGCCAAACTTGTGAAATATTTTCCAGTACCTTGAAATAGATAGCTATAATTGTTTGATTTATATAAAAAAATGCATTTAAAGAACAAAATTCCAATCAAGATTAGGTATATTTTAAGCATTCCATTCAAATATTTATGAATATAAATGTATTTTTCGGTTAATTTTAAAGAAGTAATATTTAATACTAAAGTTGGTGGCTAAATATTTGATCTTGATTCCAAAAAATTTTCTTTATGATTTAAACTACATATTTTTTTGTGGACATCAATTATTACATTCAAAGCATAAAAGTGCTCCTGAAATAACAAAATCTATGTTAATAAATTTTCAGTTAAAAGAGGAAATTTAATTCATGGATCAAATAATTCATTGAATTTCATTAAGTATTATTTTTTAGGTAAGTTATTAAGGTACTTTGAAAACAGTATTATATTAGTCTAGTAATATGTGTGTGTTACAATTATTTAAATCTTAAAAACAAATTGCTTGGAAGATTGTTTTCCAATATCGTCTCACTTTGTTTAATGAAAACTTTTTTCACATAGGCATTTATTGAATACAAGAATTTTTCTTAAAAACAAAAAGGACCATGAATACAAATTTATGTATTAAATACTTTTACCAAATATTATATTGAACAAATATTTGATTTATTTTGGTTACAGGTCAGTATTTTACTTTTTTATTCTATCACTTTTAATTTTATTCAATGCTTCTTATTTTTAATAACTGGAAGCTAGCTGGTATGCATGTTCCTGCACTTGTTAAATAAAAAATTACAAACAGTGTGTATTATACTAATTAGAATTTTTGTTATGCTTAGGTAATATGAAATGCATTGTTGATTTTATTCATTGTTGTCACATTATCCCTGCTGAAATTTATATGTTGTCTCTAAAGGGACACTATTTTGGTATACTATAAAATACTTTTAAATTAGTTTAATCTTAATTCTTAATACAATGTTATTACTCATTGATATAATCCATGTTTACTTTGTAAAATTAACACCCAAATATCAGTTGTAGGAATACAGTTTTATATGCCAGAATTTTTATACAGAAATATTGGAAAACATGCCAACATGTCAAAAATATCACAATGTAAATCGTTCATTATATATACTGCCAACGTTATCTATTTAACTGCTATTAGATAACATTACCAGTTTTTTCACTTCTTGGCTTTTGCAGTGGCTTGTGCGGCTTTTTTTGCTTTCACCATTTCCACTAGATCCTGTTAAAGAAAGATATTGCAATAAAGATATTAATTCAATAGAAACAATACTGGCCACTATTAGGAAGACAAGTGCCCTTTTAAGGTTTATATGAGTTTTGCTCGTAGTTATTAGTAATTGTTCAAGATAGATCTAAGAATAGCTAAACAAAAGAAGTCTTCAATTATATCTTCAAAATATTCTTATTAATTTACTTTTTCTAAGATGAAATATTTTAGAACATCTTTGTGCCTAAAAAGTCAGTTTATTAAATTTCCATTTTTGATACATAGTGATGCTATTGTAAATAATAAACATTCAAAGTTTGGTTATGAAAATGGATATCCAGTTTGTTAATTGTAAAAATATTTAGCAGTAAAGAATTTTTAACTCAACACTTTTTCAAAGATTTTTACTTTAATCACAGCAGCAGTCAATTAGACCTGAAAAAGGCCTTTCTTATTTTTCCTTTTCTGATATCTCCTAAAAACTAAAATATTACATGATTATTATGTGTACCTAGAATTACTGCTATAAGTCATTTTGACCATATGCAGAAAATTTATATTTATGATATGTAGATAAATAAACAGGTGAGCTGAAATGGAAGGAAGTAAAAATATTTGCCAGTAATTTTCCCAAATCATCTAACTCGGCTTGCACATTTCTTTTGTGCTAAAACTGTGATGTCTTTTGTATTCTGACTGCATATTTTGTGATCCAAAAGACATGTCACTTTGGAAGCATTGCAAAAAAATCAGAATAATACTAGTAGCATGCATTATCACTGTCTCAAATAATCCCAGAACTTCTGTGGCATGTAAAGTGTAGACTAAACTGTGTGTGAAACTAAAAATAATTTGAAACCTCATTTCAGGAATGATATTTGACATATAATCTCAAAACCCTCAGAATGAAGGGTACTCAGAAAAGTGAAACTTGGTTAAAATTTTATGGGCTGGAAATGCTTATGAACTGAGATTGTAGAATCTGAGACTATGCAACAGCAGTTATAAGTTGATAAACTTGTTAGTATCATAATTGTCTCTTTTGATTCATTAACAGATATCAATATCCTGCAGCAATCAGGATTACTCATTAAGAAAGCTTTTTTTTTTTTAACAAGTATGTATTTTTCTAATTTCCACTCTACTTCATTAGATACTTTGAGGGCCCATTCTATTAAATATGTAGTAGACACCATTGTTCCATAGCATGAGCCTTCTGTTGATTCATTCCTAGATTTCAGTTGACAATTAAAATTATTTTTTTATAATCAAAAATAGCAACATGCATTGATACCAACTATGATTTCTGGATTTGTTATCTATGGAATTGGCTATATAAGTAACATAAATTTGTGGTTACACATGATACTGCTCTTATTCTCAAGCCAATCCAAATATATTATAGGATGTTACATCACCAGAACAGTAGCAATGTTTGACAATAGTTAAATCAGTGTTCCGCAACCCCCGGTCTGCACAAGAAATATTAAGTTATTTCTCTTTTATTTACTGTAGTATATTTTTCTTAGGTTTGGGCTACTTTTTATGAAAATCACTTTATATTCATTTTTTGGTGTAGCTATATTTTATTCAGAAGTCATGATTAAATACAATTAAATTAAAATTATTAAATCAATCAACATCCTCCCCCTCAGCGGGCCGCGGTAAAATTAACAAACGTTGTCTGGTCAGCGGCGATTCAAAGGTTGCGGAGCACTTGTTTAAATGACTGACAATTGTGCAGTAACATTTTAAAGAGTGAAAGTATCCCAGGGTCTTTTAATTAAATGTTACAATAAATTTTTAAGAACCAAATACATGTTTAAAGTTTATTTCAACTTTAAAGATTAATTTGGTTTCTCTTTTTTTGCAATTTATGTTAAAAAATTAAAATAGAGGTCACAAAAGAAAAACTTACTTTATAACGCTTAATGCAATCCTTCTTGTCTCTTCCTGGGACACAAGCTGCTATCTTTTCCCATCGATCTGGGGTATTGTTAGGATAGGTTTTGAGAGCTTGCTCTAGGAGTTGCTGCTCTTCTGTTGTCCAAGCATTCTGATTCTCTTCGGGCCCTGGCAGGAATTAAAAGTATATTCATTGATATTCAGGATGAAGTAGTATACAATTGTTCACAAAATAATAAAAAGGGTATGAATTAGATGAACTGATATGCTATTCATGATGAATTTTAAAATTTCAAACTATGATCATGTATGCTTAATTAATTAGACTAATGTCTTTACACATGATCTTTAAAAAAAATGTTTATTGAACAAAGGATGAAAGGAGTAAAGTGTTCTTTTTGTATAAGATGTCAAATACACTAACAATTAATTACAGAATGATTAAGCTTAACCTTTACTGAAATTAAAACATTCTGTAAATGAGCAATACAAAATGTATAGCAAAAATAACATGGGAAAAGTATGCTTTTTAATATTTAAATTTGAATCAATGTTACACGGCAGTTTAGTCTATTGGTATAAATCAAAATCTACATATATTTTTAAAAAGAAATCATATAATACTTTAGAACTAAAACCTACAAAGTGAATGCAATAAATGATTCATTAGATTAGCATTGAACTGATAACGCCCCTAGAGTGATGTAAAATGCAATTTTCACTGTTAATCCAGTTAACAGTCAAAGGAAAAAACCAGGGCTTTGTTTAAGCTCATTTCACCACTGCAGGTTCATTCTCTAAGGTTAGAAAATTTTGGGTAAGATTTAACCGTACTTGCACAGTGAGCAATTTTTCATGTGTTTGGATATATTCCAGCTCTTATGAAGGATAAAATTAACCCATTCAGGCCCATGATCACACCGGTGTGATTTGAGTTTGGAACATTTTTATATTAATTTTTACAAGGCATTAGATGGAGGTTAAAGTGCAATTTTTTTTTGAATGGTATTTCATAAAACTTTGAACTTCAATATGTGCTTTCAGTTTCTAGTTTTTTTAATTAGATCCAGAATATTTATGAATGTAAAAAACTGCACATGTTTAACTCTTTCAAGATAATCGGGCATTTAAAGGTTCCTGATTTATTGTGCTCTGGATTTCTGTTTATATTTGTTTATATTTCGACTAAGTTGAAAGCTTATTATAGTTTATTAAGCATGAGACATTTGTAATAATAGTTTCAGTATTTATGTTATTTTTGTTTAGTATTACAACAACAATTTTTATTCTCAAAAACGTTTAAAAAGCAGATATTCATAAAAAACAAACATGACTCATTTTTAATGAAAAAGAATAGTTTGTTCTTTCTGAATCTTTTTGTTATCGCAACCAGAGTTGTCATAACCATAAGAACAGAAAATATGATACTAACAAAGCTATAAGGATTAATTAAAAATAAAAATTAGATATATTAGCAGTTATTTAAAAATTTGTATCAGTTCAAGCCTAAACAAGTTTATGTGAGAGTACATTTGGGATTTGTCAGATAGTATATTTGGTAAGTTTTGTGTCTGTATTATATATCATCATGGTGAAAAGAGTATTTTTTTTTATTAAAATAAAATCATTTTTTTTAAATATAGCAAACATTTTTGTACTGTATATTCAGATATTATCAATGATAGTAAATTTTAGTGCATGTGATTGAATTAAAGATTTTATATGAATTTTTAAATGAAATTATAGACTTAGCAGTGAAATTTGTCCGTTCCCATAAGTGCATATACTCTCGGAACGTGCGAGCCTGGGAAAATGTTTTTCTTCTTTCGCCGGTCCTGAAGAAGTTAAGAAATTTCAACAATTACATTACTTAGAAAAATTGAAATCCAGAGGAAAGTAAGAAGAAAAAATACTTTTGTAATAGTGCTGAATTCAAAAGGTAAACAAACCAGTCGAGGTCACAAGATCTATTTTGACCAAAGAAATTGTATCAGTTACTGGAGTTAAAAAATTTTATGAAAATTATAATTTAAACCAGCAGTTTACATTTTCTTGACCTTGGTTTGCTATCTTTGGATTTCATAGTCTGGTCCAGTTAAAGATGGATAAAGAAAATAAGCTTTCACATCAAAACATTTGAGAATTTTAATAAGTCACAAATCCTGCATCGTACCACATGATAAAACATTTGCGAGTATATATGAACAAGTTCACGTCCAAGTCTTAGGCTATCTATCAATTCCTATAAAATTAATATCATCTATTCTACATATTATGAATTCTTTTCTGATAAGTTTAAGTAAAAATTATATACTAATACAACTTTGCTTTTCCTTTATGCAAGTTCCATCCATTCAATAATTTTAGAATTTAATTCAAAGGTGATGCAAAATAATTATCTGAATACTGAAAATATTCTTTTTTCCCTCAAACACAATGTAATTTATTCATTACGAAAAAAAGTTGAATACCATCAAATCTCTCTGTAGGAGCTGACTGATCTTTGACAGCAATAGGCACTTGCTTCTGGTTTTTCTCTAGAGTTTCATAGGCACTTTTATTAATTTCATCTCTAAGTCCACCACCTAGAAATAAATATAATATCAGAAATAGTTATAGATAGTAAGTACATTCCATTTTTTAAAAATGATTAATTTGGGTCCTTGTGAAATAATCTATTCAAGAATATACCTCATACTTGAAATATGAATTTTATACTGTGTAAGTTTGTGATATAACAATAGAAGATAATAATTGTATAAATATTTTATTTGGAACAGAAATGCATGAGCATTGCCTTCAAAAAAGGGATAATTATATTTAAAAAAGAAAACGATAAAAAAAAAAGAAGCATTTTGCGTGGTTCAATACGAAAATAATTCTACAGTTTTATTGGTGTGGTTTTTTCATCCACTGCTGTGATGGCCCTTAAATTCATAAAAATAATCATTATTAAAAATTTGTTCTGTATTTACACAATGAAAACAGCTTTCTTAAGGGTTCGGATCTTTTTACTGGCCATACATAAAATACAATATTAACCACAGCTAGGAAATGAAAAAAACAACAGAATATGTAGTTTACTTGTCTATAAATAATTTATAAACTCCACATTAATTTATACTTTCAGTATGAAATTTAAAAACAAGACCACAACATAAAATTAGTGATATGTTGAACATTAATTTGAGATACTTAATATTTTGATATCTAGTTCAACGAAAGTAATGCTAATTTTCAAGGAATTTTGAAAGTGCTCTAGTCAGATATTTTAATTTTACTTATGCTCTTCATGAGTATTATTCTTGAAAATTAATGTCTCACAAGTACAATTACATAAATAAGGCATGATTATGATAGAAAAGTAATTCTTATTAAATATAGAAAAGAGAGGTGATAAAATGTTAAGTCAGATTGCTACAGAGCATTCCATATGAAAATTGACAGAAGTATGTTTATGAGCACTAAAAGTAGAATTGCAAATACATATTTGAAAACATTATTAGTGTATCAACATGAACATCTCCTAATCATGTTGGCAAAGTCTGAAAACTTTCTTGATAGAAAAAAAAATTATAATTAACAAAATAAAATTTTTTTTTCATTGCATGCATATATATTAGTACAGTTATATCTTGAGTTCTTATTTCTAAAACAATACTTTTTACAAAAGGTTATGTTATTTATTTAAGGGTGGAAATTTCAATTCAATAGATTTTAGAATAGCTTTAGTTATATGTAAATCATACAGCTGCAGAAACAGGCAAGCAACTATTTTCTTATAGTTTCCATCAATGGTCGGCTCGATGGCTTGGAGGTGTGTGTGGTGTGCCTGCCCCGTAAGCCTAGGGGTTGCAGGTTAAATCCCACTTGGAGTTGATATATTTTCTGGGAGCAAAAATCATAGGCATGCATGTCATGATTATGTGGCATGTAAAAGATCCCTTGAGTGTCAATTTGGCTCTGGTACTCTCAGCAAAATTAAATCACAGCAATACTTAATATCTGGCAAGAGCTTAAATTAAAAATTAATTCAAGTGTCAAAAATTTGGTAGCAAGAGCCACCATTAAAATGGTTCTCAAACTTAGGGGGAACTTACCATCTGCAAAGGCTTGCATGCCAAAATGCAGCCTATGAAATTTCTAAAAAATGCTCGTTTCTTTCTGAAATATTATTTTATGGCATGCTAATTTGAAAAAACAATTTCCATTTTTGAGATAAAATGTTGTATTCTTTAAGCCCCTTTATCACGTTTTCTCCAATAGTAAGCAGATCTGATAACTTAAATTTTAGAAATTCAGATCACAATGAATGGAATAAATGAATACATCTCAAAACACTGAACACGAAAAAAATTGGCTAAGTGGTTTGCCTCCAAAACTTGGAAATAACATGTGGTGTTGCTATGTAGCAAAGGGACCAGGTTTCATGCACTACATAACTCTGAAGATTTTCACCAGTTTGATTGTGATAGTATGCTAAATATACTTTCAGCCAAGAGATTTTCATTAAATTTTTTTCTCAAATTCAGGCAATTCATCAAAATGCAAGAAAATTGTTTATTTCAGTTTGAGACTGATTGTTTAATAATGCCCCATTTCAAAGCAACGTGAGAGCTAGTTGCTTAGACATTGCAATTTTGAACCATGGTTAAGTGACAAGGACAATACCTTAGTTAACACATCACAACACTGAGCCTCAACAGATTTATTATGCATCAGACCCTTTACCGGACGGATCTTCAGTGGGATTAGGATTCATCAAAAAGAATGCCAATTAGAAGTTTGTGACCATGACGTTTAAATATCATGGCCATTATTTTAATTTGAGATTGTCACAGTTTAAATTTAATCAGGAATATTATATTTTTTTAATAGTGCAATTATCAATTAATTTTCCCCTTTGAAACACATTTGTAAATGACAGTTAAGTCAAGAGGCGAGTGAGTGATATGGGGCCCTCAAGCTACAGGGGGCCCCATCATAAAATGTTGACATTTTCAACTACATTTTATTAATGTGATTACTTTTATTTCCTAAAAAAGGGCTAACAAGGGATTTTAATCCATGGCCCACTCAGAACTAGCTATCCCAGTGGTTTAAGTCTTAAAGCTAATAGTCTAATCCAGTGATTCCCAAAGTGGTCTATATAGGCCCCTAGGGGTCTATGACGACCTGCAAGGGGTCCACGTCAGCGAAAAAATAATTTGGGGGTCCATGAAGTGTAAATAGGGGTCTACGATAGTGGTTCTCAATAAACCAGATCATGCCTTTAATTTTAAAAGGAAATTTAATCAAGTGGAAACCAGACTTACCTGTTTAACAGATTTATTCACTAAATTTGATGAGGTTAATTTGCAGTTACAAGGCAACAACATAAGTACCACATTTAAGCCTTTCTTGCCAGAATTAAGCTGAGGTAGCATAATTTTGGACGTCGCAAATTTTCCCAGTTTCTTATTGTCACAGACAATCTGCCAGGAAAAAGACGTTCTAACCTATGTTCAACATTTCAACGCCCTTTTTTTAGATTTTGAAACTAGGTTTGAGAATGTTTTGATTATTATAATACCATAGTAGGCAATGAATTCATATGGTCATTTTGAAAAAAAATGTCAGATTACAAGAATTAGACACTAGGAATATGCACTAACGAAGATCTTAAAAAGTAAAGATTAGAAACTGATGTCAACAATTTTGGCTTTAAAGAGATATACATGCTATTTATTCCATATTATGGAATATATTGAGAAAGTTTTTGTTTTTCCGATTGAGAGTGAGTTTTAGTACACTTGCTAATCTCCAAAACATAAAAGAAAAGACTGGACACTATTAACTGAGATATATAGGGTTAAACCTGACAAAATTTATGCTAAATGTTGAAAATTTGTTACTGCATCCCCAGATTCATCCCTCTCACTAAAAGCATTTGCTTGTTGCTAGGTTACTTTATGTAACTTTTAATTTAATAATTAACATGTGTTTTCTTAAGTATTTAACACTATACAGTTAAAAATTTTAATCTTTTAAAGTAAGTAGAGCTCTATACCTGCTGTCAAAAACATATTTAAGTTGATGAATTTGTAAAAATTTAATATTGTTACGAATTTTGTGTAAATAGTGTAAATAATTTGTATTTGAGTGTTTAATGCATTTATATTACTCTATATTATATTTATTTCATGTTAAAATTGTGCTACTCACAAGCAATGCTGCCCCTTACGTTATAATGGCGATTCAATGAGAACTTGGCGAAATATTGGCGGTAGAGCCAAGTTGGCATCATTTTTGGCGACCATGTTGGCGAGTTCGGAAACCTCTGGAATCTTCTAGACAGTAGTGGATCTTTCCACTCCACGTTCAATGACAAGAGCTGTTATATTTCTGGAAGTTTCTGTCGCGCCTATAAAAAGATGCTCACCGTCCCGGCGATGAGTCTGGATTAAACCAGTGAGTAGTGAGGATTGTTTTGACTAGCGATTAGCTCGGCTGTGCTTGTGAATAATCTTTGCTTACATGTTTTTTTTTAAACACTGGTTATTGTGTTTGATTGCTGTTGAAGGTGTGAAGACCTTCGGATATTTACTCTGTGAATATTGCTGCTGAATCCTGTATTTAAAGGATTGGATTTTTGATAATAAATTCGCATCGCTCTTAAAGAACTGTTTATTTTCTTTGTGATTGTTTTGCATAAAATCCTCGAGCCCTCGGATCTACGTAACAGTTTGGTGTCAGAAGTGGGGTTTTATGCCAATAACAACAGCGATAGATGAGCAATTGAAGGCTCTGTTGGAAGGCATCAATGCCTTGAAAAGTGGCCAAGAAGAGACTAAGAAAAGTATGGATAATATGCAGAGAGGTCAAGAAGACCTGAAGAATACTCTTGAAGAGAAAATCAACAAAATGGAGAAAGAAATAGAAAAAGTTAAAGAGCAGGTTTATGAAAGAATGGAAGAAATGTCTCAGTGAGTAGAAGACCTTGAAAAGAAGCTTCTAGCTTGCGGGAAAACGAAGATCGAAAGCAGGTTTGTCCCTGCTGCCCCAGTACCTATACCTGCCTCACCAGTGTCAGTGAAACTGTACACCTATGACGGAAAAACCAACTGGAAGGTGTACAAGATTCAATTTGGTATAATTTCTGAAGCCAATCGATGGACTTAAGAGGTCAAAGCATGTCAGCTAGTAGCATCCCTTAGAGGTGAAGCTGCTGAAGTTTGGCAGACTCTTATCGACACAGAGCTGCTGAATTTGAACTCCCTTTATAATGCTCTGGTTCTTCGGTTTGGCCAGAAATTCTCTAAAGATTATGCCCGCCTGCAGATGAAAACAAGACATTAGAAACCCGAAGAAAGTTTTCAGGAGTATGCCTTTGAAATGCAAAGGGTCACCACCTTAGCCTTTTCAGATTTCTCATTAAATGTGCGAGAAATGATTTCTCTCGAGAATTTCGTGGACGGGCTAAAGGATGAAGAAATCCAGATGGCTGTAAGAATGGCAGATGTCAAAAATCTTAAATCTGCACTGTTATATGCCCTGAAAGTTGAGGCCTCTCCATGGCTAAAGGGGATTGAGAAATTGAGAAAGAAAATTCAAGATTTAATGGCTCAACTTCAGAACCTGAGAAGAGGTAAAATCACGTGTTGGGGGTGCGGTGGAGCAGGACATCTGAGAAGTAGCTGCCCTCGAATAAATAAAGAAGATCACAATGTCAAGTGCTGGGGCTGCGATGGAACCGGGCATGCAAGAAGTAACACATGGATCAATAAGTCCCGAGACTAACAATGAAAACAACATTTTTTTGCAAAAATTTTTTTTTATTCATCAACATAATCACCTTTTAGGGTGATACAATCGTTCCAACGCTTTTCCAATTTTTCAATACCATGTTTATAAAAAAAATTATCTTTCGCTTCAAAATAAGCTTCAGTTTCAGCGATGACCTCCTCATTTGAGCCAAATCTTTTTCCCTGGAGCATTTTTTTAAGATCAACAAAGAGCCAGTAGTCACTGGGGGCTAAATCTGGCGAGTATGGGGGTGGGGAAGCAGATCAAAGCCCAATTCGTTCAATTTTGCCATTGTTTTCATCGACTTGTGGCAGGATGCATTGTCTTGGTGAAAAAGGATTTTTTTCTCTGCATGTGCGGTCGTTTTTTTGCGATTTCCTCCTTCAAACGCACCAGCAAGTCAATATAATAATCACTGTTAATCGATTTACCTTTTTCGAGGTAGTCAATGAAAATCACGCCATGCGTATCCCAAAAAACTGACGCCATGACTTTGCCAGCTGATTGTTGCGTTTTCGAACGCTTCGGACGGCTTTCGCCAGCTGTACGCCACTCAGATGACTGCCGCTTCGACTCTGGAGTGTAGTGATGTATCCATGTTTCGTCCATGGTCATGTAACGACGCAAGAAATCTTTTTTGTTGCGAGTAAATAGCGATAAACAGCTTTCTGAATTATCGACTCGTTGCTGTTTTTGTTCCATCGAAAGCAATCGCGGCACCCACT
>BMAV01011141.1:157312-175040 GCA_019973955.1 Trichonephila inaurata madagascariensis
TTTTGATGGACAAGAGTCCGGGTAACATTTTTCAATCCATTGTTTCGCTTGCACGGTGTTTTTACCCATTAAAAAACAATGTTTTATCAGAACACGAAACTCGTTTTTTTCCATTTTTTAAACAAACTACAAAACGACTTTACTCCAACCTCGATAACTCAGCTGTTTCTGGTCCGATCGACTTAAAATTTTGACACGTTTCAAGCAAAGGTTAGTACTCTAGAAAGACCTGGTTACTGGTTTACTACGAGCGCCATCTCTGGGTTAGTCTCGGGACTTATTGATCCATGTGTTAACTGCCCTCGAGTAAATCAAGAATATCCGCACCGTGCAAGTGTAATAGAGTCAAAGAAATGGGGTAGCCACCGAAAAGGATCAAAAGATGGAAATATTAACGCCCCTTCGACCCTGTCCTGAGAGTTGCAAATACTGCTCGAAAATCGAAAAGAAATTTGGCGTAATAGAACAATAGTCCGCCAAGTTACAACGCCATCAACATCGGCAGTAGACCCGTAGAGTGATGAGAGCGTCCAAAACGATCAACTGGCTGATCCTGAAATAAAACCAATCTTAGAATTCAAAGAGTCGTCTGATGAAAAGCCCAGCTGGCAAGACATTGCCCCTTTCCATCCTACAACAAAGCATTACTGGGCTCTTTGAGATTCTCTCCATCTGAGAAATGGTGTTTTATATCGAAAGTGGGAGTCTGACGACGGAAGAACATTCAATTGGCAATTGATACTCCCAAAGACAAGAGTTTCAACGGTCCTTAAGGAACTCCATGGCAGCCCAACTGGAGGTCATTTTGGTGTTATGAAGACCTTACAAAAAGTTCGTGAGCGCTTCTACTGGAACAATGTGCGGAGTGTTGTGGAAAAGTATTGTCGCACATGTGATCCCTGTGCTGCACGCAAAGGTCCCAGAAAACGCACTAGAGGAAGACTGCAGCTGTATAATGTGGGAGAGCTTTTCGAACGAATAGCTTTCGACATACTAGGCCCAATTCCGAGATCATCAGATGGCAACAACAACATCTTGGTTGTCATGGACTACTTCACTAAATTTCCTGAAGCCTATCCTATTCCCGACCAAGAGGCCTCGACTGTTGCAGAGGTTCTAGTTCAACACAGGATCTCACGATTCGGGGTCCCTCTACAACTGTACTCCGATCAAGGGAGAAACTTCGGTTCTGCAGTTTGCAAGAGACTGTGTGAAATACTCGCCATCGACAAAACCCGGACAACAGCTTTACATTCTCACTCTGATGACATGATAGAGAGATTCAATCGGATCATCCTAAACAGTCTCTCTCTCATGGTATCCAGTAATCAACAGAACTGGGACAAGAAGTTGCCCTTTTTCCTGCTTGCCTACAGGAGTGCTGTTCACGAGGCTACTGACTATTCCCCATCCCAGATGCTCTTTGGACGTGATCTTCGTCTGCCTGCGGATCTTCTGTTCAGCCAACCACCAGATGCTCCCTTGGTGCCTGAGGAGTATGTCGAGAAACTCCAGGCACGGATGAAGGAAATACATCATCTGGCTAGGGAAAGAATCGGCTTGGCTTCCGAGAAGATGAAGACCCAGTATGACACAAGAACAGGACACGACTTCCCTGAAGGTGACAAAGTGTGTTTATGGAATCCGAAACGTCGCAAAGGACTCTCTCTGAAGCTGCAGAGCAACTGGGAAGGTCCTTACACAGTCCTAAAAAGACTGAATGACGTTGTGGTGTGGATACAGAAATCACCACACTCAAAACTGAAGGTAATACATTATAATAGGCTAGCCGCTTATCTTTGCCAAGATGAATAAGATCCTTAAGTTCAGACCATGGTCATTAATTATTTTGTAAATAATGTAAATTATTTCTCTTTTCTAATTCCTTAGTTTTATTTTAATATTGGAATTTATGTTCACATCTCTTCATGTGCTTTGAATTTATTTGTATTGTATATGCTGTGGAGTATATTTGTTACTTTTTATGTGATTATTATGCGAGTAGTTCGTCTGTAAATAGATACCTATCACTCAAGGGTTGTACTGCCTGGGACGTGCAGTCTTTGAGGAAAGGGCAGTGTTACGAATTTTGTGTAAATAGTGTAAATAATTTGTATTTGAGTGTTTAATGCATTTATATTACTCTATGTTATATTTATTTCATGTTAAAATTAAGCTACTCACAAGCAATGCCGCCCTTATGTTATAATGGCGATTCAATGAGAACTTGGCGAAATATTGGCAGTAGAGCCAAGTTGGCATCATTTTTGGTGACCATGTTGGCAAGTTTGGTAACCTCTGGAATCTTCTAGAAAGTAGTGGATCTCTCCACTCCATGTTCAATGACAAGAGCTGTTATATTTCTGGAAGTTTCTGTCGTGCCTATAAATAAGATGCTCGCCGGGACGGCGAGGAGCCTGAATTAAACCAGCGAGTAGTGAGGATTGTTTTGTCTAGTGATTAGCTCAGCTGTGCTTGTGAATAATCTTTACTTACGTGTACTTTTAAACACTGGTGATTGTGTTTGATTGCTGTTGAAGGTGTGAAGACCTTCAGATATTTACTGTGAATATTGCTGCTGAATTCTGTATTTAAAGGATAGGATTTTTGATAATAAATTCGCATCGCTCTTAAAGAACTGTTTATTTTCTTTGTGATTATTTTGCATAAAATCCTTGAGCCCTCAGATCTACGTAACATACAAACGATAAATTTTAATTTAATAATTAACATGTGTTTTCTTAAGTATTTAACACTACACACTTCACTACAGTTAAAAATTTAAATCTTTTAAAATAAGTAGAGCTCTATACCTGCTGTCAAAAACATATTTACGTTGATGAATTTGCAAAAATTTAATATTAGATAAGTAGGGGTCTACCCCAAACCAAAAAACCTGTCAAGGGGTCTATGAGGCAAAACAGTTTGGGAACCTCTGGTCTAATCTATGAGCCAATTTTAATCATCAAGTACCAATATTTTGTTTTTTATTCCAAAAACAACAGATTACATTTCGGAACTCATGAACATTCTTAATACATCAACTTAACCATTTTTATTCCCTCACCAAAGTGAACTAAGCTCACCCATTAAGGGTTTTGAGTACAGAATCAGCCTCCTTATCTTAACCATCTTGTTCTTGAAAAATAAATAATATACTCAGCATACATAAATGTAAAAAAATTCAAGAATGATGATTCAATTCCTTGGAAGTTATGAAATTTACAATCTTGATATTATATCCATTTTTTTCTTTAAATTGCAAGGATTTCATCAGATATAAATTTTGATGACTATTTATATCACTTTTATTAATTTTATTAGTCAGTTTCTTTTACCTATGATTTTCAGGGCAATATCAGTAGCTATACAGAATATGTTCAAAATGAAGAGAGTTCAGAAAGTTTAAATATATTTACACTGTTTCATGTAATTTTTTTACAATGAGACAAACTAATTTTGGATATTTTTTTCTCAATAAGCTACATTTTTTAATAATGCTCAAAAATTAATATAGTGTTTATTTATATAATATATAGTTGCCTTGGGGGTATGGTCCCTGACCCATTTTTTCTATCATGTTTGTAACATATATAATTAGCATTTACAGATCAATACAATTGAGTTTCTTTAAAAATTAGTTGATATACTTTTCTTTCAATTCCACTGTTTTGTACTTAGAATACATAACTCAGTATGCACTAAATTTTTCAGCATGTTCTTTGCATATCAAACAATTTCTAAGTGTTACTAGTTCCATACAAATTAAGATTAATGTACTTCTGCAAAAAAAGCAAACATCTGTCCACTTTTGATTAGACAATTTTTTTCTTAGTTTTCTTGGAAATTATAACTCAGAAAAAAAAAAAATAGAATGACAATTACAACATTCTAGCGACTCATTGCATGCACATAGAGAAAATACAACTATTTGAATATAATTCTTAAAATCCTGCATTATTAAAGAACACATTGTTTTAAAAACTTTCTTGCTTAAAAATTAATAGCAATTTCAATTGTTTTCTTGACCTTCATAATAATATCTTTAGTCATAACATCATAAAATTTATAAGTTTATAATTGTTTAAGTAACATTCTTTTCATAGCCACCTTCGGCTTCAGCTGAGTCACACTTGCATTACAATTCGATTTTATTCTTAATTCTAAAAATCTCAGTATAATATTACATTATTTCATTCTTGAATATTCAACTACTTTAAACTAAAGTAAGAAGTTTACTTTAATCTGTTTAAAGATATTTATATGTTTTTCTTTATCAAGTGTAACAACAAGAGAGGGGGGAAAACAATTATATTACTGAAAACACACCGAAAGTATTTGCAATTCAAAGGGATCAAATAATAATGTTCAGCAAAAGAGGGGGTAGGGCACAGTAATGGAAAGAAACATTTTAGCAGAAGTTATAGGTTTTTAATTAAATTTTTAAGTTAAAAGTAAAAGGAAGAAAAAACCCTATGGTGTCTAATTTTTCAATCTTAAAAAAATCCCCGCTTACTTCGTTTTTGCAAATCTTTGGCTTTTGCAAGTACTTCCTTAGCTGTCCTTTTCACATTTGAAGTTGAATGTTGAGCCATAAAAGCCACAATGACTTCCCATCTAAAAGGAAATACATTTGCATTCAAATTTCGTTTATAGACAACAATGGCATTTATTTTGTTTTCCACATTTTCAATCTTGAAATCTAACATGAAATCATTAAAATATATACTAAGTTCAAGGTTGGCTTTGATGATCTAATTCACAATGCACACAGAAAAAACACATACTTCTAACTATTAGCTAACAAGAACATATGCATAAATTAAAAACCTTAAATAATTATATTATTTATATATAACAAAATGTCATTTAATTCTTATTGCATTTTTTAAAATTTAATACATATACAATTTAATAATAAAATTTAAAGTAATTATATGAGAAATATTTGTCTTTGAAAACTAAAAGGGATTCATAGTCTTTTATGAAAATGAATCATATGACAAAAAAATCAAATCATTAATTGAATTAACCTTAAAATAAATATGAACATGGGATAAACTGAATTTTTTGCATACGGAGGCCTAATTAGAATTGAAATTTAAAACCTTGTAAATTTTCTTTATTTGCAATTGTTACATATCTAATTTTTATTCTTCCTACAGAGTAATCCACTTACTACATTTGATTTTTTTTTAATCAAATCACAAATATTACACATTTTTCTAATCAAAGAAAAATATTTATTTCAAGAATAATGTAATCAGACAGGAATGTCAATAGTTATATGATCATTAGTATTACGTCAGCAGTCAAAGAAAGTACCAAGATGTAATCCGAAGGAAAAATAATTTGCTTCATCAAGATAACGCAAAACATTATAAAAGCATGGTTACTGTTTAGAAACTGTATGAGCTCAGATGGATTCTGATGACCTATCTACAAAGCACAACCCAGACACTGCATATTCTGATTAATTATTTACTTTCCCATTTGTAGCTGCACCTCAATGCAGCAATTTTCATTTCTACTGGGAAGTCAAAAAGGAATTTGATGACTTTCTGGACAAAATCACTAATTTTTAAAGAGAGAAAAGACATTGAAAAAAATGACAATACACTGGGAGAAGATTGTGTGTTGAACTGTATGTGTGATCATCACTGTTATAGTTTATTTTAATGCTATTATTTTTTTTAAATTAATGTGAAGCATTAAATTCTTAAGTGACAAGAAACTTTTCAATCAAACTAATAATACGAATATTCTACCTAAAGATGGATGTTTATTTTATTTAATTACAGACCTAACGGTAAAATATATTCAAATTTTGAATCACAGCCAACTACTATATTTTCTTATTTTCTCAAACACAGAAACTTACAATCCTGTCAAACATAATATTGTCTTCAACAATGAAAAAAAGTTATCACCTGTTATTTGTACCAGCAGGAAATAGATTTACACCTTTCACCAAAAGCTGAAGATCAGCCGGAGACCATGGTTTTTGATATGTTTTCTTATCATCTGTGTTAGAAGCAGAGCGCTGTGCAGAAGCAATGAGTTGCTCTTTCTCCATTTCCATTTGCTTTTTAAGAGATTCCACCTTTGAAATGAAACATGACATTAAAATACATTATAAAACTGAAAGAATAAAAATACAGGAGATAATGTTTATAAAAAAAAATTAAGTTATAATATGATTGGTTTAAGCAAGAGAACAACTCTAGATAGAATTTACAATCTAATCAGAAAAAAAGTGCTATTATTAAGATTTTATGTATGTATCTCAGAAACGGTCTACAATAAATAAATTTTTAAAGAAAAAAGAATAATAACTTATACATATTATTTAGTACATTTAACTTTTGCAAAATCAACATTTGATGTAAGCCAATTGGCTCTTGTTTCTCCCTGCATGGACTTGGTAATAAAAGTAAGGAATGAGCAATTAGATTTTGACAAGAGTATGGTTACTCTTTAAAAATATTTGATAATGTTCATATACTAAAAGGTACCATTTACTATCATTGCGTATGGATGCACACAAATTGTGTAAATAAACTTATATTGTGTTGAGTTTTATTAAAATAGAGTTTACTTTATTTATTTATACTTTGGTTATATAAATTAATTGCTCTGACACATACCTTTATTAGTAGTAAATATTATGATTTTTTAAAAAAAAATATGATTTGTACCTCTTCTAAAAATACATTTTTTTTATTACTATTGTCTTCTTTTTGGAGAGCTGCATTTAAATCTTGAAGCCTGGAATTTAAAAAAAAAAAATCTCATTTAACATTTTAATCAAAATTCAAAAATCAGAATTATAAAAAACTGATTATTCTACATATTGCTTACTTCTGCAAGGAAAGAAGATTACATAGTTTGTCTACTTCCTTTAAATGCGATATTTTTGTCTCTTCATCAGAGGCAAAATAATTATTTTTTTCACAGATCTGTTGCAGCAATTTCTTTTCCCGTTTTTGTTGCTTTTTGAGGGTCTCTTTTTCTTTCTTCTCTTTTTCTCTCTAAAATCAGGAATATTAAAATAAAATACAATGGAATATATAATGATAGGCTTTAATTATTTTTAAATTAGGGCAACACAAAAAATTATTGGATACAACTAAAGATACATCATAAGTTGAACCAATTGACTGCAGTTATAGTTATGTGGAAAAAGTCAACAAAGCTAAAAAAAGTGCAGAATAATAAATTTGTGATTTTTTTCCTTTCAGGAAAATAGAAAGATTAGTCATCAAAGCATCTGGAAGAAAACATGAAATTGATGCATGAGACACTTGAGTTTAATTGTTGTGGGCAAGGATACAATGATGCAGCAGTTATGAGAAGAGCATAAAATGATGTGCAACTACATATAATAAAGTCTTACTCACTCACTTGTGATAACTTTATAAATTATGTACCTCATAATATAAATTCTGCTTTAAAAAAATGCCACATAAAAATGTAGAAATTCGGCAGTTTTTTGAAACAGTGTAAGATGAGTCATTTGGCTAGCATTGTTTGCTGTGAATAGAAACAAATGTACTGAAAAGAAAATTTGCCCTATAAAAGGCATTAAAAGATTTAATCACAACTTAATAGATAGGCAGGATATGATGCAGTTTTTGTTATTACCTAGGATAGTATAGCGTTAGTTCTTTAGACAAACACTTCCTAACAACGCTTGTCAAGTTAGATGTACAGAGTGAGTGGAATGCCCAGATGGGACATTGTAATCTTCCAAAAGAGATCATGTATTCTTCCCTCATGCCTGGGGCAAAATAGGTGTCTCACTGATTCTGAAGACAGCTTTGTTGAAAGCCCACTTCTCCCTTCTCTGACCCTCAGATAAAGTTCAGACACCACAATCTATAGAAAGGATACTCCTGTGAACAGTATCCATTGTCGGGTCCCCTAGCACAAGTGGACCACAAACGATTTGAATGAAACAAAATGTCAGCCTGTTGTGATAAAGATATACCCTGGAGGGTGTCCTCAGAGTCAAAGTGACTGTCATTACTACAATTCAATTTATAAATTGCATTTAAAGGTTCAGCATAAATGAGGCAAAAAAAAAGGGTTTTAAAACTTTTTTATTTAAACAGCCAACCTCTAAATGAACAAGAGCGAATTGGTATACACGACCAATTAGCAACGCGATGACGTCATTTAAAAATACGTCTTAGGATGACGTCATCGGCAGTGCTACTGCAAATTTGCATATTTATTTGTGAGGAACAGGGAAATAAAAAATTCTCACACAACTCGCGTGTTTACGTAAATTATAGAAAGGACATGAGATCTAAATTAAATGGTTTTTCCAACAGTGACAGGTCAATTTATAGACCCTCCATATGGTACACAAGGTAGGGCGACAGAATTTATTTTAGAAGCGCCAGCCTACTGTCTCAAAGAACCAATGGAGTTGGGATGCAGACTACGAGAGCTGAGTGCAGATCCACTATGTATGCTAATCAGAGATCATTGAGGGGGAGGGGTGAAAGAGGCCCACCCATGGGTTTAAAGGGTCAGCTCGAGAGTTGACAAAGATCTCCTTCAATCTTCTGCATCAGTCTGTGTCTTCTTCGAAGACATGCGATAGGAGTTGCGGGGGCAGCCGCACCTCAAGGACTAAGAGAGAGGAACTGCAATGACTTTTTAAAGACAGAGTATCAGAGTCTGCAGAGCAACTGCTTGAGTGAATAGAATTTGGACTAAAACAATGAAAGGGTTTGCAGGGACAGCCACACCCGGAAGCCAGTCATTTCAAGATCTCAAACCTTCTGCGGGACTAAAACTTTTCTCCAGTGAAAGGCTGTGAAGAGTAAAAATTTACTACTGAATTTAATGTTTTATTTAATTAATTTGGAATAAAATGCCTTATGGCAAAAAGCTGTGCGTGTCCTTTTGCTACCAAGTAAGGGAGTAATCTTACTTGCTCACAAAATTACAGCAGCAACTACAAGTTATTTCCTAATTTACTCACTACATTTATGCAGCTACAATGAAATTTACAGTATATCAGTATAAATATGAATTCTGTATTATTAGTATAGTAAATAATAGTAAATACTGGCTTTTTACATTAAAACCTTGAAAAATACTGAGGTAATCAAATTTGTCAACTCATAGTTTTGATACAATGAAATGCTTTCACTGTATAATTCTGAACATTGAAAGAAATTAGGAATGAATCGATATAAAAAAAAGAAAAAAAAATGGAAACATTGACTTTCCCTACTGTTAGTTCCATATTGTCAATCTTTAGGACTACAAAACATGGTTTTAAAAAAGCCTTAGAAATTTGAAACTGTTAATCAGCATATAGATTACAGAAAAATGTCTTGCTTAAAAAATATTGAAATATATAAAAAATAAAAATTGAGGATCTAGATTTTATTACTTCAGTGATTAAATTAGCATTAGAGAATTAAAGAATTTTACTAGAAAGAGGTCAGGAAAGTAAAAATATGATGAATTATGCAAAAAGAGTGATTAACAGATCAAAGTTTTGTTTTAGGATAACTGTGTTTTACCCAATGAGTGATATATTTTATGCACACAGCCTTGTCATTATTTTCAAGGTTTGAAGGACATTCATAATATATAAATCAAACCAAATTAATTTCTCACGAAAATAATTGAAAAAAAAGCAATGACAAAGAAGTTGGTCATGTGTATAAGAGTTTTCAAAGCATGTACCACCACACACACAGCTGTCCCATATCAGTTATCTTTATTTACCCCATTTATGCCCAGTGTGCCATTAATGGAAAGTTAATCACGTTGGAATTATTTATAAACCACTCAAGGCCAGCCAATATCAACAGTCCTAAAACAGTTGTCTGAATTTTTGAAGTTTTGTCCAAAGATATGTAAATATCTTAAAACATTTTGCCCTATGCATGTAATTTTTTATTTATTTTTTTTTTTTTGCTAATTTTTGAATTTTTATTATGTTGTAACTAGAAAATTCAGATACTATTACTCTTGTGCAGTTGCATACACATGAGTGGGGCTTTCAAGTTCAATCTCAAGAGATTTTTAATTATTAGCATAAACATTATGTGTATACACTTTCATCCACATATGTTTTTTCATATCTCATCTACACACCACCCTCTAAATTTCTATACCAATACAACAAAGATTTTGAGCCTCAACAGATTTAACATTAATTAGTTCCTAACACACCAGATCTTCAGTGGCAATAGGACTCAAATTCATGATTAGATAATACTGGCAACGAGTTATAATGACCCCTACAATCATATTAGAAACTATATTTAATAAAAGACTATTTGTGAAACAGTATAGCACAAGAAAGGATCATCATATTAGTTTAGCTCTTATTTATGAATAATCGTCCAAAAAATTAACCTTTATAAAACAATCAATGAATTTGCTTCCTTAAAAGTTAGAAAAAAACAGACTTTTGCATTCCAGGAGTAAAACTAAGTGTAATAATTTGAAATAGTTCAGATATCACTAAATATTTATCATTTTTTTAACTAAATGAATTAAAAATAGCATAATAATATTGTGAAATTTATTAGAACAAAATTTCATTTGATCACAGAGTATAAAGCTGCTTTGATTATTAAAATATTCACACTGGGCTACTTTTCACATAAATCAGTAGATTTTTAGCATATGTGGATTGCAATAATTATTTTTGTAGTTAATATATTTCATTAAAATTTTTGAGAATTATACAAAAGAAGTATTAGTATCATTTTTTAGAATATAAAAATGTAACATTTTTGGTGCTATCCAATCCTTCTTTTGGTCCAGTGAAAGACTTTGTTGAAGATATACAAGCAGAAATCATTATGTTGTTCACGCCATTGACATATATTTGTTCCATATACCTCCATATTTTCTGGTTACTGCTATGTTTCCGTTTTCTTCAGGATATATAATAATCTCCCTTTTCCTACTTATGTCATAGTAAACTCTTCTTGATGCTATTACCAATATCTGTGATGTTTAGGAAATTAAAAGGAAGTGTAAAAACAAAAAAATTCCTAAATGCGAGCAGACAGCGAAATTCAGGATAAGCTTGATACTGAAAATAAACTGCAAAATATGAGTCATCGATGCAAGTGACCAGAATGGATGGTTAGTTTCCCTTTTGAAAGGGGTGAAAACTCAATTTGCTCATTCAACGAATATTTTAGCCTTTGATTCTAGGCCGCACCCATTTATCAGTAGCATTAACACTGGAAAAATAGTTTGGTTTAAATTCGAGTAAATATGGTATATATATAGCATTTCGGTTCTTATCCCATGTGTTTTACACATATTCCTGAGGGAGGTTTCTTTCTAGCTCTCTTTTTTGAACTTAGCATCTTCATTTAAAATATTCTTTAATCCTTTTTTTTTAAGCAGCATTACTATCATCTTTGTCACTTTCCTCATAACCATCTTCTATGCTTTAACAATCACTTGCAATATCTATAACAATTCCTCATAAATTTTATTAAATTTCTCTGTTAGCGTAAGGAACAAAATGCAAATTAAACTTACAAATTGACCAGTATAATGGTACTGAAAGTTTAAGTGATTCAAGAATAACATCTTTAATGCCATTACTCAAAAATTTACCTACCATTATTGAAGAATACTTCAGGAAAGTGCACACTAGGGTTTCTTTCCTGGGAACTTGGATTCCAAGGAAACCATTAGATTTTCATACTTTTTATATCCCCAGGAATTCCTGGAAACATCACCAGGCTGAAATAATTTGAGGTAGCTAGTTTTCATTACACTATGGATTTCGACCTCTGACATAAATTTTATCTGACAGCACGGCTGCAATTTTCGATCATTTACTCCGAATTCCTTGAAAGGAGAAGAGATGCAGAATTCAGAGAATCTTTACAGCTTGTTGTAAGAAAGACTCAGATTTGTCTCGATCAGTTCCTGTTTGTCTGTTGAACATCACCTTTGCTAACTAAAAGTATCTTAGTGAAAAGTAGAATCATGACGATTCTGATATCTTGATTTACGCTGATAACATAAGTACATACACTTGAAACAGTTAATTATTAAATTTGCTATTTTAAAAAATTTTTTGGATGCTTCTCTTTATTATAAACTATTTAATTAAATCAACAGTTTGAAGGGATTAAGCCCCTAAATTGTTTGGGGGAAAATAACTTTTCTTATTTGTCTTTTTTTTTCACCAAACTTTTGTTTGTGAGATTCTTTCATTACTATATTTAGTTATTTTTATGTAACAAAAAATATACCAATTTCATAAACAAGAAATCAGTTGCACATCTTAAATACAAGAATTAATAATTTTAACGGACGTGATGGTTACTCCAGCAGCAAATATTTTCAAGTATTTATATATATATATTAATATTTATCTTTTAGTAGCAACATTAGAAAAATAATTGATTGAAGATTGATTAAAAAATAACTGAAAATCGCTCCTCAAGTATGAAACTGGGCGAGGCTTTGAAAACAATTCCTAAGACATCAGCTAAAGCTGAAAGAACATTTTCTACAGAAGGATTATTCATAATAAAGCTAAGAACTTGGCTGAGTGATAAAAGCATAGATTGCTTGTATTTTCTCAGACAACACTTTAAAAAGGAATTAAAATATTTGATATTTTTTGAATTTTTAGCTAAATATAAAAATGAGTACAAAATTTGGAATTTTTATTTTACGTAATTATTATCAATGTCAATTAAAAATAAGTTTTAAAATTTTTTAAAAATTTAATGTATTTCTGGGAATGGAAAAAGTCAGGAAATCAGAAACCCCAGTGCACAAAATGAAAATTCTCATTTCCTGATGTGAAAGTATTATGATCAACCATAACCATAAAAAAGTAGTTTGGGTTGGGAGAAACGATATAGATAGAGATTATTACCATCAGTTACACTTTTGGGCTTTAAATCTCTAGTGAAGGCCTTGAATGCAAACAAAAAATATCATAGAGTAAATAAAAATAAATGCAAAACAGTATAGTTGCAATTCACTTTTTTTAAAAAAGGTGGAAATATTGAAAAAATACCTTTAACTTGGCTTCCTCCATTTCTCTTTCTTTTTTCCTCTGTTCTTCCTCCAATGCTTCTTGCTTTCTCTGTTGGAAGAAAAAAAATATAATCATAATAACTTGCCTTTTATCTCCTTATACACAGTTTATATATAAATAGTATTTACTAACAATTTTTAACAATACAATGTTCAATATACAGAAGCCTTCAATTGATACATTAATTGAAAGCATTTAAATGTGCACATGATGTTTATCAAGAAGATATTGACAGGCCTTTAGGAAAAACAGAAAAAGAGTGATTAAATCTGCATGCTTAAAGATAAAATGTATTACATTATTTCAGCAAAAAAATATAAAACACACTATATATATATATATATATATATTTTAAATACATATGCCTGCAAATAATAATTCAATTTTTTTTCAGAAGAGTAAATAAATAAGAATACATAATATTCAAACAACGAATTCATTCCAATGAACATAATTTACAAAATATGGCAAGAAATTTGACATCATATGATTTTAAATGATGTATTATTAACTTAATCATGTCCTATTTTTAGGTAGCATATACTATTGTATAAATGACCCATTTTTAGAAAAGGAGAAATTCCCTGTAACAATTTTGTTTTTTAAAAAGTGTATAGTATAGCAAATACAGCATGTTCCATAAGTCTCTTTCCTGCATGCAAAGTCAGTCAGAACCCAGCTAATTTTAGTAACATAACAAAAGAAAATTTTAAAATATCTTCTGTAATGAGTTTAAATCAACACATTAAATATCTTTATTGAAATTTATTCTACAGAAGAATAAATTATAAAATAAATTATTTATTTATTTTCATGTGCACTTCTTTCTTTTCATTGATTCATGAAAAAAAATAAATAATAATAAAAAAAAAACTATGGATAAATATGTGTTTTCTTTTCTCTCTCTATGCACTATTTATATTGCCTAAAAATCATTAGACACTTTACTTTAAGAAGAAAAAATAACCATATGCATGGTAGACATTACTAGCTTGAATACAAAATTTAACCAAGTGATTAAAAATTACACAGGTATATAGTTAAAAGCTTTTATTATTATTATACATCACAATTATTTGATAATTATAATCTTTATGATTTTTAGATCATTTTCTAAATTTTAAGAACATTTCATAGTCTTTTAGATTTTTGCAAATTTTTTTTAATTTAACAGTATGACGTGGTGGGCGCCAAATGATAAGGGACAGATGGGGAAGGGGTTCTTTGCTAAGTCCACTAGTTATTAAAACATGTTTATTAGACAAAACAAACACATTTACATACATAACTAGAGAACTAACAGTTGACATAGAATTGAAAGGGATCGGAGCGCATGCTCATATGTCCTTATAGTTCCAAAACTTGGCCATCACTGAAGATTGTTCTGTTCGCTAGAGGGCACGAAAGTCTCTTTACTGTTGATATGGAAGATTCTAAATAACGGGGGGTTATAATCTCCCCCATGGATTCGACGATGAGCCAGAATCAGAATTAGCTATTGTAGAAGTAGCATTTGTTGAGGGATGAATGATTCTGCTGGAAATGGCTGTTGAAGCAGTGGATGGGCTTGGAACATGTGTATTTTATATTGATGTGGACGTAACTTTTTGAAGTGGAGCTGTAGGAGAAGTGTCCATGTCTTTAAAAGGTGTTAAAGCAGAAGTATGGTAAGTAGCTATCGGTTCAGATGGATTGGTAAGACTTGCTATAACATAAGAAGTGGGTGATTTTTGTGTGAGAATTAAATATGGACCGTCACGCTTTGGCATGAACTTGGAAGTTTTCTTGTTCTTTGCATTACTGATGGGATGTAAAGTCACCCAGACTTTATCTCCAGGAGAATAATAGACTGGACGACGATTTTTATAATATTGCTTTTTTCGTTGGTCTTGTTTTGTTTCTATTCTTTCTTGTATGTCTTCGGTAATAGTTGCAAATCGTTTTAAATAAGGGGTGTTATTTTGGCAACAAAATTGTCATTGTGAACGACGCTTTTGAAATCTTGCACCACATCGTCTACAGTTCGTAACTCTCTTCCGAAAAGTAGGTAAGCAGGAGTGTGACCTGTAGTGTCACAGACAGTTGTATTCATGGCGAAACGAATGACTGGAAGTTTGGAATGCCAATTAGAATGATCGTCTCCGACGAGTATTGCAAGTCGAGGTTTAAGGTCTCTATTTTCTCTCTCTACTGGATTAGACTGTGGTGAATAAACTGGTATTAAGTTTTGACTTATTTTTAACGTAAAGCAAATCTGTTGTAGAACAGCACTGACAAACTGTTCCGTTGTCACTGATAATTCGTCTCGGTATGCCATGACGCATGAAAACTTCTTCTATGAGAGTTGTAGCACATTGGCGTGCACAGGCTTGATTGAGAAAGGGCAAATAACTCAACCCACATTGTGGCACAATCCTCAACAATGAATATCCATTGTTTACCTGAGTCAGTTTGAGGCAATGGCCATAATAAATAAATAGCAATGACTTCAAATCTCTGTGAGTAGACTGGAGTTCTAAGCAAACCAGCAGGCTTTTGGTTTGTAGCCTTAAAACGAGCACATTCTGGAAATATAATCGGATATGTACTTTTTCATGCCTGTCCAATAATATCGTCTTGCGATTTTCTGGAATGTTCCATCTTCACCATAATGTCCAGCCATCGGATCATTATGATGCCTTTGCATTATCAATTCACTTTCAGCAGTTAGGATGACTAACTGAGCTTCTGCGGAATCAGCATCAGGAACATAACGATATAAAACACCTTGATTCATCAAAAATCCACGTTCAGTCCAGTTTGCATATTCTTCAGTTTTCAGAGGGGATTCAAAACTGTCGATGATTTTTTTAAAATTATCTTTAAGCTGCGCCTCGCGCATGTCCTTACAACTTCGTGTTGGCATATCAGCTATCGTGATATTATTGGCTTCACAAAAAGATTCTTCTTGAGTAACTGGGCGGGATAACATGTCTGCAACGACATTTGCTTTACCAGGTATATACTCTACTTTCAGGTTGAAAGACTGGATTTCAAGTGCCCATTTAGCGAGTCGTCCGGTTGGAGACTTGAGGTTTAGAAGCCATTTCAGAGGTTGGTGGTCGGATGCCACGGTTATTTCTGTTTCTTCAATATAGCCACGAAATTTCTTCAAAGCCCATACCACAGCAAGGGCTTCCCTTGCGTTCTGCTGGAGTTAGCAGTCGAATAGCGTATTCTATAGGATGTTCCTCAGATCCTTCTCCTTGAAGTAAAACTGCTCCAAGGGCATAATTGCTTGCGTCTGTTCAAATAATATATGGCTGATTACCATCTGCTTGTTTTAACACAGGAGGTGTTGTAAGACAGTTTTTAAGGGTTTGAAATGCATTTTGTTGGTCAAATCCTCATTGCCATTGGACTTTCTTCTTTTTAAGATAACTTAGTGGACGTGAAATCTTTGCAAAATCTTGAATATATCTTCGAAACCAAGAACAAGTTTGCAGGAAAGATTGTAGTTCTTGGACATTTTTAGGGGGTGGAATATCCAGTATAGAGGCCACTTTTTCTGGATCAACTTCTATTCCTTTTTGTGTAATCCAAAATCCAAGATATTTAACTCGAGAAGAGGCAAAATGGCATTTTTCTCTATTTGCTTTAAGTTTGAAAAGTAAGAGTCTTTCAAAAATAGCTTTAAGATCAAACATGTGTTTTTCAAAAGTTTCTGACAAAACAATTATATCGTCTAGATAAGGTAATGCTAGAATGTCTTCCAGACCATTACAAAAACGGTTCATCAGTCTTTGAAACGTAGCAGGTGCGTTGCGCAAACCATATGGCATCCGTAAGTAACGGTAAGTGCCAAAAGAACATACAAATGCTGTCTTGTCTTGATCTTCAGCATGCACTTTAACTTGGTGATATCCTGCTCGCAGATCTAATGTAGACATGAAAGGAGTGAGTTTTGCTTGATGTAGCAAATTATCCATTCTGGGCAGTGGATATGTATCTGCAACTGTTATTTCATTTAACTTTCTGTAATCAATACAGAGGCGAAATGTTCCATTTGGTTTTGGTATAAGTACGACTGGAGAAGCATACGGAGATTCACATTCTTCTATTATGCCTTCCGCGAGAAGTCTATCGATTTGTTTTAATATTTCTTTCTTGGAAGGATTCATCCTATAAGGTGGCACTGCCACTGGAAGATGATCTCTTGTATTTATATGATGTTCAATAAATGGAGTAGGCTCTCCCCCTGGTTGAAAGCATTCTTCATATTTTTCCAATAGTGAATTTATTTATTTCCGTTGTTTAAGTGAAAGATGAGTACCTTCATTTTCCCGAAGTTGACAAGGATGTGGTTCAGTATTAACAGTGAGAAGAGCATTGATGTTAGGAGGCGCTTTCACAAAATTATATTTTCTGTGGGATGTTTCAGTGAAATACCACTGTTTTCTTTGGAGATCTAAGACGATCCCTGCAGCTGTTAAAAAGTCAATGCCTAGAAGTGTTCTGTTGCCTTTAGCATTTTTCAAAACTATTAGCTCCGTGGGAATGACTTTTCCTTGAATACCAATGTCTACAGAAGTTGTCAGTATTTCTGTGGTTTGCGTACGACCATCAGCTAGAGTCATCTGCATAGTTTTTTCTTCAAAATTCAATCCTTTTTGTTTAAGTAAATGA
>BMAV01011141.1:175440-187708 GCA_019973955.1 Trichonephila inaurata madagascariensis
CAGGTTTTTATAGGATCTTTGGTGTGCCGGGAAAACATCTGCCGAAATTTTTCTGCACTTAATTTAAAGCGTTTTAGTAGAATTTGTTTGACTTTATAATAGTCTTGAGCATCAACAACAGATTCTTTTGCGATTAAATTTGAAACTTCAGTCGGTAAAAGACCAACAAGGTACACCACCCACTGTGGAACTGGAACTTTTAAAAATGTTAATTGCCTTTCGAGGAGGTCTAGAAAAATTGTTACATCAGTTGTTTTTGGTTCAAAAATTGGAAGTAGCTTATGGAGTTCTAACTTTGGCATGTTGTAGTCTGCAAAAGAAGACACCAGTGCAGAGTTTGTAGTTTTAGAAGTATCAGTTGTAATTTGAAGTTTTTGCAGTTCAAATATTCGTTGGATTTCCTTATCTCTTTCAGCTCGCAATTCGAGGTCTTTTCTATCACTAATAATACGATTTAAACATTCTTTAGTAAAATCTACATCATAACCTTCACTTTTTAAGATCGCGTCTTTTATGTCAAGAACTTTGAAATTGTCTGGTATTGATATGTCTAGCGTTTCCGCCAATTCAAGGAGGTCCTGCCTGCGACCTTTTGCTAAATAGGCCATCGTGAAATGTCACTTGAAATTAATTACAAATTTATTCTTTAAACTTTAAATTAAATTTAACCAAATGTTATTATTTAATTAATAATACAGCATTATACCACATAAAATAATATCTTAATCTGTTACAATATGCGATTCGAAAAAGTTTTCATGAATCACAACATAAAAATGTTCGTTCTTTTCACTTTTAATACACAATCAAAGTAAAATTACTATCAAACTTTTAGATAAAAAAAAATCATCAAAATGATCGGAAAACACATTTGAATTATATCATACCACAAAATAAGTAGTAAAATAAAAAATCATATACACATAAATAAAAGTTCTACTTAGCCAAAACAAAATTTCTTATTAATATTCAATAAGAAAAACAAGTTATTACACTTTATACCATAAAAAAACATGCATAGAACTCAGAATTATTTGTTGAACCTTTCGTACAACCTTGAACTGTCTTTTTTTTACCCTATTTTATTTATTTTCGCTTACGCTGCATAAAATATCTCATCATAGTTTCAAAAATGAATCATAGCTTAAAATTAATTCTAGCAAGAGAAAGGAAATGGATAAATATTCTTTTTTCTTTTAAACAACTGAATATTTTATGTAACTGAGGGAAATCTTAAGTAATACACATTTTTCTACCAAAAATTATACACATAAATGATTTTATCAAAAATAGCACATAACAAAACAAAAGAAGTTTCAGAGCATTAATGCTTTTGAACAAAGATTATAATCATTTAAAAAAAAAAAAAGAATACATATGTATATATTGTTTTGAGTTCTCACTTTCGCTTTTAAGTAAACAACGTTATACGCATTTAGCTTAAAACAAGTCAGCATATATTTAAAGAAGATGGAATATAATGTAAACTGTATATTATACTACTGTTCAGCAAATGACATTTCTTAAAATAAGAAAAAGATTTCTTAATTCAATGAGAACAGTTTATATAATTTGCACAGGAATGTACAGAAATGTTTTCTAATACTAAACAATGAGACAATACTTAAAGAATTAAGAATTTAACTAATAAATAATTTCGGATATTAAATCCAATTTGCACTTGGGCATGCAATAATGAAACAAGTATTAAAAGTATAATACTTTAAAGAAAATTCAAGATAGAAAGCTTTACCTGTTCTACGGGTGAGAACTGAATAATTAAACCATATAAGTTGAACAACATTAGTGCTGTTAACCTGAAAATTAATACCGAGCAAGGGCCAAGCTTCTGCAACTAATACACGTTGGGCGTCAAATTGTGACGTGGTGGGCGCCAAATGATAAGGGACAGACGGGGAAGGGGTTCTTTACTAAGTCCACTAGTTATTAAAATACGTTTATTAGACAAAACAAACACATTTACATACATAACTAGAGAACTAACAGTTGACATAGAATTAAAAGGGATCGGAGCGCATGCTCATACGTCCTTACAGTTCCGAAAGTTGGCCATCACTGAAGATTGTTCTGTTCGCTAGAGGGCGCGAAAGTCTCTTTACTGTTCATATGGAAGAGTCTAAATAACGGGGGGTTATAACAATTTTTAGAATGAAATAAATATGAATCTTGGTAGAAAAAAACAAAAAAAATGAGGGCCTAGTTATCATTAAGACAGTAAGGCCCCTAGCTTTTAGATTTAGTTGTGCCTTTTAGCTCATTTGAGAATTCTATGATTAATGCTCAAAAGGATTCATTAATAATAAACAAAATGTTGACAAAAATTAATATTTTTTAATTTCAGAATTATTTGCACATTATTGTATAAAATGTTAAAAATTTATATTTTTATCGAGCACAGAAGTAATTTGAGGAGTTTTAAAATTGTTACCAAAAACAACACAAAATTGTAATTTTTTTAAACAAAGGAAGGAAATTTCTGTAGAAGAAACATTCTTTGATATAAAATAACAAATACACAGACAATTAAATAATTTCTAATCAATTATTGATATACAGAATAAAAAGAAAATTTTAATTTAAAAAATAAAACCGGAAGACCTTGGAATGAGTAAATTTCAGAAAGAAAACTATATTATACAAAACATTTTTTCTTAAATATGTTACAGTTACTTTTAAAATGAAAAATAATTGAAACAGATAATTTGTAAGCAGAAATGCTGTTTATTTCTTTGCTTTAAATACTCACTCGTTTATCTTCTTCAATCTTCTGTCTTGCAGCCTCTTCTTTAGCTTTTTTCTGAGCTAGTTTACGTTGCTTTTCTTCTTCCTTAAACTTGATGATTCTAGGATCACATGCATAGGCATTGTCTGTTGAAATAGTTTCAGAATATTAATTTTTAAACTAAAAGTATCAACAAAAAGAAATTTTTTAAAAACTTGAAATTTTTATAAAATTAATGAAGGTTACATTAAAATATCACACTAAGTGAGGCGAACATTTACATGGACACGAAATTGTTTTCCTTATATATTTTACATGGATTTTTAGACTTGCAGAATAAACTAGATAGGTATAAAAATTTTGATTAAATCTATAAAAATCTTATTTTAGCAAAAGTTTCAAGATGATCTGGAATAAAAATTCTTACCAAAACAATATTTCATTTTCCAATTTAAATAAGCAACTAAGAATAAAATTTTTTTTATTTCTTACCAACTAACTGCCTTATCCTTGCCATTTCATCTTTCTTACGTTTTTGGCGTGCTACTTTGTTTTGTTTTTCAATCCATCTTCTCTCTTCACGGCTGTATAAACAAACATTTGTACATTTTCCATTTTACAAGCACAAATATTTTATTCAAATAAAAAAAAGTTATAGAAAAGCACCTTTTAAAAATTTAGAATTATTACCAATATTACTTAAAAGTCTCATAATGTTTCCATCTATCAAATTAAGTAGCTAGATGAACACAGGCTTTAAATCAATAATGGGTATAATATATAATCTAAATGTGTTTATATGTTTAACACATATTCATTTATTCAAAATTTTTAAATATTATTTTCAAAAATTAAATAAATCATTCCTCTCGCATTAAATCCTTTTCTATGTCAAACAACATATTCCACTAAGAAGTTATAAGGAATACTAATAAGAGTTGCAGTACCTTGGTAAAGAGTACAAAAATGGCTCCACCACTAAGTTATGGCTGAAAATTTTCAAATGTAAAACAAATTGTAAGGTTGGACATCATAACCCTGAAGTATTAGCAATTTTCAATCGGCATCACATTTTTTTCCTGTACAAATGCCATTTTGAGCTGAATAAGAGTCATTTGCAGGAATTTTTGATTTGCTTTAATTTACAGAAATCTCCAGCTGAGGCACATTGATTGCTTGTAGAAGCATATGGTGAGACTGCTTTGAGTGAGAGTTGTAAGGGATTTCAAGTTTAAGAACAGAGAGTTTGATGTCAAAGACAAAGAACATAGCAGAAGGTTTAAAAGTGTACAAAGATGTAGAATTGGAAGCACTACTGGAGGAAGATTCATGCCAAAGGCAAGAACTTACACATACCTTAGGAGTAATCAACAAGTAATTTCACATAATTTAAAATTGTTAGGAATGATTCTAAAGCCAGAAAATTGGGTCCCATACGAACTGAAAGCCAAGAAACATTGAACACAATTTTGCACATGGAAAATGCTGCTTGTCAGGCATAAAAAAAGTTTTTTTGTGTTATATAGTCCCTGGTAATGAAAAATGGATTCATTATAACTTTGAAAAAAGGAAATCAAGGGGACTACATGACCATGCTTCAACATCAACAACCAAGCTGAATATATATGGGAAAAAACGTTTATTTGGTGGGATCAGCTAAGTGTCATGTATTATAAGTTGCTTAAACTACACAAAATCATTACTGGGGCTTTCTACTGAACATAATTGATAATATTGAGTCAAGGATCCCAAGGAAAAATCAGCTCACTACTTCACCAAATGTGACAAAATTGTTTTCCACCATGATAATGCTCATCTACATATTGCAGCACCAATCAAAACCTACTTGGAAACTCTTACCCTACCACCATATTTATCAGACATTGCCCTTTCCAATTATTATTAGTTGTGATTGAGGGCACATGGCCTGTCTGAGCAGCACTTCACATAATATGAAGATACCAAAAATTGGGTTGATTCATGGATAGCCTCAAAAGATGGAGCATTCATATAATGCAGTATTTGTAAGCTGCCAGAAAGATGGGAAAAATTAGTGGCTAGCAATAGACAATACTTTGAATAAAACCTAATGTGCTGTTCTTTCACAATAAATGGCCAGTTTTTTTTTATAAAAAGTGGTGGAAATTTATTTGTATTCCTTATAATGTATACATTAAAAATATTTTACCAAAAATTGAATGTCATATCTTACTTTTCTCCTTTTTCTTTTTCTTCTTCATCCAAATATGAAAATTCTCTCCATGAATCGAAATTATACCTATAAATATGACATCAAACAGGTTCTTATTCACTAATCCACAGAAAAAAATAGATTTTTAATGCACTACAATGTCTAACAGAATTACCAGAAACTATAGAACGCATCAACTTCATCAACAGTAGAATCATCCTTTCCTAAAAGAGGAACTGGCTTTTTGGTGGACCACCTGAAAAAAAGCAAATAATTAAATATAATAAATAACCATTTGAAAAATTTGATATAAAATATAAAAACTACCATTATTTCACAAGAACATTTCTGGTCAAATTAGAACTTTGCTGTCAAACTCGACATTGAAATTTTATAAGATTTTAATATGAGATTATGTAAAACAAGAGGGTGCTGGGAGAGTAATTAAGTATCTTTAAAAAAACTATCTTAAAATATTCAATATAAGTTTAAAAATGTATTTCATAGTAATGTAAATGTAAAATGCATTATATAAATGTACCAATTATATATCTAAATTCTAAAGTGCTTATATTTTTTTCTGGTTTATGAGGCTCTACTTTTGGTCGAAAGAATAAAACTTAAAATTAAAATCAGTACAAGACAATATCTGTTTGAGTGTACTATGCAGACTCAAAAACTACTTTACTGATTTTGCTGAAAATTCCACATTATTATAAGTGCCAAGAGTGCACAAAAAGTGAATGAAATCTATTGGAAGAATATTTAGTAGAATAGAATATAACATAAATAAATAACTATAAAAGTTCCAAATTTTGTATGTGCGTGTATGCCCGCACTTTTTTTCAGAAAAGTTTATATAATGCTTTTAACAATAGAACCATTTGAAAAACTAACAAACATTTCCACAACAAACTTACGATATTTTGATTTGTCCTGTTTTCATTCATGTTTTAACATTTTTTTTAAAAGAAAGAAAACTTTCCTAGCAATGAAATACTATTTTTCAATAAATACATAAAGTGTATCATTCACGGAAGTAAATAGCCTGTTTTTCATGGAAAAAAAAACATTTTTCTTAAGAAATTCTGGTTTTTTAACAATATATTCAAAAATTTTAATACATGATAAAATACAAAATTTCTGGAAAATTTTTAAGTGATTTAATCTATATTAAAGACTTTGAATTTTTTCTTTTTACAATCACAAATATTTTATAGATATCACAAAGAAATTTATTGAGAAAACAAAACACTAAGAAAATTACAGCTCCAAAGACAAATCTAATTTTTTTCTCCAACTTACATATCTTTAATTTATTATCCTTTAGAAAAAAACTACAAAATGTTTAACAAAATAAATGTCTCAAAACAGTAAGAGTTAATACACAATGATATGCACATGAATATTATAACAAATTATACATAAAAAGAGAAAGATCGACTTGTACATAATGAGTTCAGATACTTAAAACATAGCAAAGAAAAAATTGTATACCTTGAATTTATTTCAAAAATAGGACCAAAAACTTCATAGAAGTTTTCTTTGGAATGGTTATTTACAAGAGGCACAATATCATCAAATTCTGGATCCACGCTATCATAAGACTGACGTTTGGTTGGATTTCCAAGAATTTCATAAGCTAAATGAAAACACATAATATATAACTATATATTTGAAATAGAACAATAAAATAAAAATCATTTAACTTGGAGAACAACTGTGAACATTTAAATTTCATTTGGATTTATTCTGAAAATAAAATATATGTCTTTAATAAAATGTTTTATAAAATAGCTAATTCTTTTTCAGTATAAAACACTTCATTAACAAATCAAACTAATCTATCAGACATTAAGGATTAAGTTTAAACTACAAATTAATACAAATTTTAATTTCTTATTATGACAGAAGCTTAATTGTAGTTGACTTACAGATAATTTTTTTTTTATGCAAACCATATGCTAATAATAATTATTTCCAGTAAAATAATGAATTACAAAGATAAAAAGTTATGTTTCAAAACTATAAAATATTATTTCTGAATTTGAAAATGAGGTAGTAGCTTGGGTATCACACCTTTAGTGATACAAGTAAAATAATCATGATCTAAATCCTTTATATTTTCTCCAGCATTACGACGTTTATCTGGATGATGCAGCAAAACTTTTTGGCGATCTAAAAAGATACAAAAATTTCTTTAAAACTTGTATACAATTATTTATTTAAATATTATAAGAATAAGTAATCAATATTTTTATTTCTTATTTTAATAAATTATAGAAAAGCATTTAAGATAAGCACGAATCTAAAACATAACATATTCATAAAAACACACTTCAAAATGTTTAAAATCTTAGGGATCTTAATTTTAGTTTGTCTTTTATCTTCAATATATATATAAGCCTCCCCAAAATTTAACATTTATTTCTTAAATCAAAAGCATCTTTTTTCATTTTAAATTTTCAATTAATTTAAAAATTTTTAAAAAATGCAGTTTTGTTTATTTTTTTACTTTTTCAAATATAATAATAAAATGAATAGTAAAGTTCAAAATTCAACTGCAAATATAATGAAATCAGCATCAAAAATTGTTATAGCATTTTTTTTAAAGATTATTTAAAAAGAGAATAAATAAAGAATTTTATTTACACAAATATTACATTTTGAAATAAAATGAAAAATTATCTTACAAGCTTTTTTAAGCTCACTGTCTGAGGCTAAGAAGCGTTTCGCTTTCAAACCTAAAACGGCATAATGGTCTTGATTCTAGAATGGCAAAAAATATATGGTTTCTATATAAAATTATCCAGCACATATCTTATATAACACAATAAAAAAACCATTCTAAAATAACAGAATTATGACCATTAATACATCAAGCAAAATTACCAGGGTAAAATTTAAGTTTCATTAAAAATTTATAGTAGTAAAATTACTCTGTCAGAAAAACACAAATAACATCTCATATTTCTTTCATAAATATAAATTACGGTATTTATTCAAATCTAAGCCACCATCTATTCTAAGCCGCACCCCAAATTCTCAACATATTTTTATGAAAAAATAAAAGATGTGTAAAATGGTTCATCACTGCTCGACATTTAGAGAATTTTAAAAAATTAAATGAGAACTCATAATAGAATAATTATTTTGATCAGAATTAAAAAATTTTAAATAAATACATGGACCTGCAATTGCCCTAACTGTCAGTATCCTGTTAAATATTCCTCCATCCAACGAATTTTTCCGCCTTCAATTCTAAGTCCCACCTGATTTTTAGTAACATTAATGCTGGAAAAAAAAAGTAGGCTTAGATTCAAATCAATATGGTAATTTCTATTTTTAATTTATATACTTTCAACATTGCAGCCTACATGCTTTACCATAGTCTTAAAATAATAAAATTATCTAATTTTTTGTTTTGTTTTATCCAAGGATATTAGTTCAACAGATACTTTTCTGTCAATTTTCTAAATTTTAAGAAGATAAAATGTTGGCTGTGATACTATGATAAAACATAAAAGCATGTCATGAACTTTAGAATTTTATTTATGAATCAAATCAAGATAATTTCCTTTTTGTGTACTTTTATTTTCTTGTTAAACACACATTGGGACAATAATTCATACAATTACCGTAAAATCTAGCATATAATGCACAACGCTTACTTTCAGGTTGCGGTTTTTTCATTTTTAAGTATTTTTGCTGCATATTGTGCATCCCCTACCTGTGCCAAATATACCAAAAAATTAAAAATACAGCTTGAAAGTATAAGTGTGAGTCGGGGGGTAGCTACCACCGTATCAATGATATGGAGCCTTCAATCATTAGATAGCAAAAGATTGTTAAATGTTAAGAGATCTCAAAAGAGGACCCCCCAAGGCATTTAGATACAGGGCCCACTCAGGACTAGCTATGCCAGTGGTGTGTGTTATACTTCAGTACACGTTACATAAGCTGGATTTTACGTTACTAAAATAATTCTCTGAGAAGCAGTTACTAACAATTTATTCATTTTCATTAAATTAACTGAGAAACTGTGCATGCAAAAGTCAACACAACAAAGAGCAAGAACATAATTTGAATTAAAACAGAAGCTTAAATATACTATTAAAAGATTTTGAATGGCATATGACAACCTTTAACAGTTATGTTTGTAATGTAAGTTTATCTCAGATTACCATAAAACTTCCTCTAGGACAGCTATATCATGTAAATACCAAAAAGTGATTTTTCTTTTAATGTTAAGAAGTCAATGTGTAAAAACAAAAACATACCTTCCAATCTTTTGGATCCAAATTTCTTATATACTTTAAATTATCTTCTAGTTCAATGTATTCTGAAGATTCATCCTCATCTTCATTTTCTTCTGTGTTTCCCAGAGAACAGTGGAGGTCATTTTCATTTGCTTTGATTGATTGGAAGTGTTCAAACCATTTCCCAACAGGTTCAACTTTTACTTTGGTGAATTCTAATAAATAAAAGTAGAATATAATAATCTACCTCCAAAGAAATTTTAATACATCAGAAATTAATTTTATTTTATAATTTGTATTCTTTTTCAATGTAATGATTAGCATACAAATAGTTTGTCAATAAAGAATTCATTGTAGACATGTTTTAAAGACAGATATACTATTCATGTATTCAGATCTACATTTCTCTTGTTTGTTTTGGAATTTAACAACACACTATTTAAAAGACAGATGTAGACATGGTAACCAACGATTGTCATGGTGGCAGTTTTAAAGCCACCATTGTTTCTGATGAGTCATGGGTTTGAGTCTGGTGTCATTAAACAAATATGCAGAAGGGTTGATGCATGTTAAATCTGTCAAGGTTCAAAACTTTTATGTTGGCTTTATGTGGAAACTTGGAGAATAGGGTGTTAGTTCAAGTGTTGTCCCCACCACTTGAGGTTAAAACTTGCAAGGTCCATCACCACAACCTTCTGCTCCTTTGAAGGTTGATGTTAATATTACAATCAATCAACAGATTGACAAAAAAAAATTGTAATAAATTTTACAAGCAAAAGATTTTAATATTCCTTTACAGGTATTTCTTTTCGATTTTTTTTTTTTTTAAATTATATTTTTTAAAGGCCCAACGAAGCTTTTTTCCCCTCAATTTTTATATCAAGCTCAATTACATTCAGAACAAATTACATAATGTATTCCAAAACAGCTATTGTTTAAAATTCCACAATCTTTTCCCTTTTATTTCTCAAAAATATAGCATGTGTTTTTACTGATTTGAATGTTATTGGATTACTTTATGAGATTTTTTTATAAATTTAAATTAAAATTTATTGTGCTCTATTTATAACTTATTCTAAACAAACATGCACACAATTCTATATAATAATTAGATTTCTACTCTGGTTTCGATACATTTTTCACATAGTAATTTTAACAACATTTTAAAAATTTGTAATATTTTGACAAAGAAAATAAATTAAGTATATAAAAATAATTTCTATTGCATATAACATTAAAAATATATCTTCTTGGACATTTATTTAAAAATAAAGTAATGTTTCTTAGGTAATTCATGGAAATGTTTATATTTGGTTAATGTGTAGAATTGGTGACATTTTTTTTAGATTTCCCGGAGTAATAGCAATTTCCTTTTGGCACACTGATTATTTTGGAAACCTTGATACAATGAGAAACAAAATCATTCCAATAGGGTCCAATGTTCTCTTTTCCTGATTGCTATTCATTTTTTAAAATTGGTAAATGTTTAAAAAAAGAAAGATTTCTACAGAATAGATTTTATTGCTTTTGTTGAAAAATTTCATTAGCATTTTGGCTTCAATATTCAATGTATATTTCATAGCAAATTTCTATCATTTATTTTATTTATTTATTTATTTTGAGATCATTGGTTGTTTTTTTGAACAATATGATTTAACAGTTTTATCTGCATTCTTTTTTTTTTTATTTCTGAAGGACAAGGGGAAAATACTTGTGATAGAATGAATTTCACAAAATTTGATTTTGAATAATATCAAGTGTTCTACTTAAGAAAATGTCAAGTGTTTGATCGAGAGGGTTTCAACTTAGGAATTTATGGGGAAAACTCTAAGAAGAATGAATAAGCATCATAATATAAATATATATCCAGAAAGCAAGTGTCCCACATCCCAAAAAAAGAAACAGCATAATTATTCAGAAAGATTTACAGTAAAAGATACAGCATTATTTTAGCTGCTTCTTAACATAATAATTACAAGAATTGTAAGGCCTGTTTTACCATTGCATAAGTTTTTGTAATCCAGGGTCATAGAATGGAAATGCTGTCTGAAAATGGAGCTGATCTTCATCCATGTAAATGTGATGATCAAACAGGAAATGACAGGCTACCGAGTTCTATATAATTGTTAAGTAACACTTCTGCAGAATACACTACAGCCAGGGGCATAGCTGCTGCCATATCAATGATACGGGGCCCCAACATGCGTAACTACAGTTCCATTAATAGGACTAGCATATTTAAAAAAGGGTCCCAAAGAAAGTTTGATACAGGGCCCCCTTAGAGCTAGCTATGCCAGTGACTGCAGCACAAAGGCTGTGGTTCATGATGAATTGCCAGCCACAGCACTGTTTGTCATGAACATTTTTTCTATCTTCAGAAAAATCCCAACATCAATGACGAATCATTTTGCTTGTTTGAAATATCAAGGTTATTTTCTGTGCATTCAAAAACTTTTATCATAAACTTCACATCACAGTCAGTAGGAGAAGAAATGAAAGCCAACATCTTTGAGTATTACAACAATGTTAATGTAAGCAATTATATAGTTACAAGTGCCCTATATTATACAACCCCTCCAAATGTACTTGACTTGTGTCTTTACATTCAATGTCTTTTACCAATGTGAGAGCTTACTTTCTGAACAAATCTTGCAATTACGATCCAGATTTTAATGGTAACAAATATGACTATGAAAAGCAAAACTTTTGTTTTATTTCCTTCAGATTAAGAGTCTCAGAGAGAAGAATCACAAAAATCAAGCTCCTTGAATATTATAAAAACTCAATTACTTCATGTTAAATTCAAATTTACACTAACTTTCTAAGTTCATGTGGCACAGAATGATGCACAAATACAGTAAGGTGAATAAGACATAATATATCTTTCTCAGTGATCTTAAAAAAGTTTATTTTTCCTCAGAAAAATTGGAAGTCTAACAGGTTATTTGTGTTTTATATATAGAAATGTTAGAATTCTTTATTCATGACATTAAAATGTGCCATTAATTCTATAAGTTACAAAATTTCCATTTTTAATGTTGAAATTTGTATTTTAAATTATTATTATTTTGTTTG
>BMAV01011141.1:188108-206824 GCA_019973955.1 Trichonephila inaurata madagascariensis
ATTACCTAAATTTTATATGAATTTCATATTTCTTTTCAGAAGTTCTATTTAACAGCCTCTAGGCAATCACCATATTTGCAGATTTTTTTCACTTTTATGGGGTGGCTGCAGTATCATGATATTATGGTCTTCCTCGCCATGATTTGGATGTGGTGCGTTGATTAGTGAGTATTTGTTGTAGAAATTCGTTATTTCGCACCATTTTCCTAAAATTTATTAGTATTTTTGCTTAATTTTCATAATGGTGAAACGAAAAAATAGAGTTGTGTATGATTCAAGTAGCGATGATAGTGATAGTCCTGACTCAGTCGCGGACTCTGGTGAATTGTCAGATAAAGCGGATAAAGAAAACACGGAAAACAACAAGCAAGAATCTTCAAAACGTTCTGATTCTGATTCTGAGACGTCTGAAAGTGATGACGACTGGACCGTTGATGGAAAGGGGGGTAAGAAAAAGAAAAAACTGAAGAAATCCGTACCCAAAAAAACTACAGATGACAATCAAAGCTCAAGTAGTAGCAGCGAAGATGAGGCTGAAAATGCTCAGAGTTCGGAACCTGAGGAAGGTGAAGTGTCTGATTCCGCAAGTGGGGCGGGTGAGGCTTCGGACAGTGATGACGAGTTTAACGATGGTTACGATGAGGACTTAATGGGTGATGCTGAAGACAGAGCTCGATTAGCACAAATGACTGAGAAAGAGCGAGAACAAGAGATCTACAACCGAGTAGAAAAGAGAGAAGTTCTGAAAACAAGGTTTGAAATTGAAAAAAAATTGAGGTTAGCCAAAAAAAAAGAGCAAAAGATGAAAGAAAAGAAAGAAGAAATGAAGCAGAAGACAGATGCCAGTTCTCGTAGCAAGGAACGTCGAAGAATGGTGGAAGAAAATAAATTAGACAAAAAAGCTCAAGCTATTAAAGATTTAAGAGAACGTAGAGAAAAGAAGAGAAAGTTAGCAGAGCTTCAGCAACAAAAAGAAGCAGATGAAGCTAAAGAAGATGAAGATGCTGATTCCGATGATAAAGACAGTCAACAGCCTGTGAAAAAACTAAGAGCAAGTGACATATATTCAGATGATGATGATGAAGATGCAAGTGGAAATGAAAGAGACAACCAAAGTGAGGCTTCTTACCACTCTAGAAGTGAGGACGAAGATGAACCATGTAGCAAAAAGTCTGAGTTGGTGAGCTCCAAAGAAGATCTTTCAAAAGTACGATTGTCTAGATATAAGTTGGAAAGGTGGGTTCATGCACCTTTTTTTACTAAAACAGTTGTTGGCTGTTTTGTCAGAATTGGAATTGGTGCCAATAATGGAAACCCTGTATACAGAGTTGCCGAAATTATTGATGTTGTTGAAACTGCAAAAATCTATCAGTTGGGTAATACAAGGACTAATAAAGGTCTGCGTCTGAAACATGGCTTACAAGATAGAGTGTTTCGACTTGAATTTGTTTCTAATAAAGATTTCACTGACTCTGAGTTCCGCAAATGGAGGGAAACACTATTGATTGAAAACATAGCTCTACCCACTCTAGACGATATTGAAAAGAAAACAAAAGATATACAAACTGCCCTTAACTATCAATATAAAGAAGATGATATTGAAAATATTGTCAAAGAAAAGGAAAGGTTTAAGAAAAATCCGCACAATTATGCCATGAGAAAAACTCAGTTAATGAAAAATAAAGAAATGGCTGAACTGGAAGGAGACTTGGAAGGTGTCCAGAAATTTCAGGCTGAATTGGAACGTATTGAGGAAAGAGCCAAAGAATTAGATAAAATGAGGACTAGTACCATTAGTAACATAAGTTATATTAATGTGCGCAATCGTCAAATGAACATAATTGAAGCTGAAAAAGCTATCAAAGAAATGGCTCAAAATGGACCTCAAACAAGTGATGACCCTTTTACTCGGCGGCGATGTGCACCTACTCTTGTCACAAAATCAAGAGACCCTACAATTAACTCTACTTTACTTTTAGAATTAGCAAAACAACGGGAATTAGAGAAGAAGCAAAGAGCAGAAGAAGAGTTAGCGAGAAAGAAAGAGGAAGAGAAAAAGAAAGTTTCCAATAATGTGTCTTCAAGTAATCCCCAAGATGAAGATCTATTCACTGCTCATGATTTTGATATCAAAATCGATTTACAGATGCCCAATATAGCATTATCTGCACACACTACTCGGATTTCTGCTGCACCACCTGCAGCTCCTAAAAGGTCCCTTAATCTTGAAGAATATAAGAAAATGAGGGGACTTATTTGATGTTTTGATTACCATAGAAATGATTGTAAAAATTATGCAGAATAGTCTAAAATCATGTTTTAGAATCCCTACTCTTGGTGTGAATGTTAGATAAGCAATCAGTTACCTGTCCATTGTTATCTATAGAAAAACATTTTTCTTTTTTCCTGAAATGGCATTTGTGAAATACAGTGCTTATTTTTTAGGAAGAATATTTTAGTTGATTCATCATACAAAATGGACAGTTATTTTATATGGACTGAATATCATGGAATTTTCCTGTACTTTATTTCATTTTATTTATTAAAAGAAAAAATGAAGTTGCATTATTTCATTATAACTTATTTATGGTGAATGTTTGATGGGTAAAAAGTAAATTTAAATGGTATCCTTTTTTTCTTTCTTTGACTGATTGTGCTTAATTTAAATATGTATGTAATCTATGCAAGCAAAGTTTTATATTTAGTTTAACTGAATAATATTTAATGGGATATGTTTTATTTTGTAAAATATTCATATTAATTTATTTGATATGTTCAGCTCATATATTAGAATTTTTTTAATATAATCAGAATATTTAATGTTTTTAACAAAAGTTTAATGCTTAGTGATATTTATAGTTAATTTCAATTATGATAGTTGTGTATTGTTATTATCTTAAAAATTCAGTTATCATAATTTTTTGAAATTTGTGTATGTATTTTGGAGTAGAAAGGCTTTCTATTTATTTTTGGGTTTTGATATTAACTTCACAAATTTGAACACTGTTATATAGTTATTAATAGTGGGAAAATTCATCTTAACGTTTAAGAAAACATTCAAAATTGGCTTAATTTGATATTGAATTTTTCAGAAGCTTTACTAATGCTTGCTTTTAAATATTTTTAGATATTTTTTTTTTAAATTTATTTTTTTCAAAGGCAATGAGTATTTGATTTTGTAATGCTTAAAACAAAATATTTTTGGTTTTTTTCCCACTGTATTGCTTTTGTGTGTATTTTTTGTTGTAGATATTTTTTTCGGAGTTGCAATTACATTGTGTAGTTTTCTAATATATGTAAAGTATTTCTTTCACATCAAATATTAAAATAACTTCAATATTTTTCCCATTAAGTATTTTATAATAAACCTTGGAATAATTTTATAAAATTCCTTATAAGGTTTTATATTAATTTAACTTCACTGGTATCGAAATGGAAGAAATAATAATTTTCAGGTTACTTATGTATTATCCCAACCTATTGGCAATATTATATGAAATGAAGCACACAGTTGCCTTTTTAAAGTGTACAACACATAAATCAGGGTTGCCAACTTGACAAGTTATTAATAGAGTTGGCAATTTTTGCGATAATACACAAGTACCATTTTCAATTACTTATATGTAGACAGACATATCAAAAAGCTGATTTGAGACAGACATTTCATTTGATCAGTCATTTCTAATGAAATTTTGGTGTATTTCCATTGTATGAGAAAACAAGGAAGGAAAAGAGAATGAGCAAAGTAGTTTTATTAAGTAGTAGTATTTTTATATTGAGAAATAATACCATTAACTGAATTTAGTCGGGATTTAAATATTGCTCTTGGAGATTAACAACAAATAAGTAATATTTTGTAGGTTTTTGCTTACACTTAACTAAAAGACAAATACCCTAATTTTTATTGAATTTGAAGTGTGATTTATATTATATTTTTACCTTTAACTCATCAGGAAAAAAAATGCTAGAATTGGGGGGAAATTTATTTGTGAAATTATTAAAAATGGAGAGATATGACATTACAATTTAAAAAGGATATCTAAATAAGCCATAAAACATTTGAATTTATATCCTGTATTACCTTGCTTATTGTAATTTTATTTTGAATTAATAACTTAAATAGTATCATGTAAGCATTTCTTGACTGTTAAGTCTGTCAAATATTTCAAGAAATTCTTTCCAATATTTGACATATTGATGCTTTTTTATAGGTAAGGAAAATAGGTACTTATGTATTAACATCACCACAGCCAAATTTGCACCATATCATAACTGTAAAAAAGAAAAACAAATCCTCATATTTTATTTGAGAAAAAAAAAAGAAAAAAACAGTCTGATTTTGGTGGAAATTGGCACAAATTTGGCTGCTGTGAGGTTAATATGCAAGTACTGAAAAATACATACATGAATAATTTTGTATGTTGATTGAGATAAAAAATCAACTTGAAATATTTCCTTTCAAGTTAGTTCAATGATTTTTAGCATTTAATAATCAATATATTTAAATCATACATACACATTGTTTAAAGCAGTAGTGTACAGTGACTACTTTTATGTGGAGATACCTTTATGCAAAAGATTAAAAATCTGTTAGTTTTGGGGTAAATCCCTTACCCAAAAACTAACAGATTTTTAATTACCTCCCCTTCCTTGTGTATGCCACTGGTTTAAAAATATAACTTTTAGGTTTTTAATGGTATACTCTCATTTATTATTTTCTCAAAACAATAAAAATATATACATTTTGGATTTAAATGTGTCTGATGTAATTATACTCACCCTTAGTCATTTTGATGTAAGATATTTTCATATAATATATTTATAATTATGATTATTTTAGAGATAAATATTTTATTTACAGCCTTTAATTCTTCCATATAAAGTATATATTTAGTCTAAAAATTATAAATTTTTTAACAGAAAATATAAGTTTAAGTATTTTTTATGTTTAATAGTATTTTTCTTTATATTTTATACTTCAGTATTTGCAGTTGAATATATTTCTTGTATTGTTTTTAAAAATTTTGTTTTGTAGATTAAAAATTGAGTTACATTCATTTAAATGAAATATATAATTGCTGTAAAATAAAAAGCCAGTTGTGCCTTAAAGGTATGTATGTCCTCAAATACTGCGAATAACTCAGATTTGTTGATGTACTATGTTGGAATTAAAAAATACTTAATCTAAGTAAGTTATATATAGCTCATTGTTGTTTTTTTTATTTTTCATTTTATATTTGAAAACTTCTCTTTTCTTAATTTAGAGGAACCAAGCTAAGCATTTGAAACTGAAGTATGTGTGTTTGTTATACATAGTTGATTGTTTAATGGATAAATAAAAATGTAGTTTTATTACAATAAAACTTTTATAAAAATTTGTAATTTTTAGATGTTCTTTAAATTAATGCATACTATTTTTGGTACTTGGAATTAATGTCGCTGCAGCCAAATTTACACTATGCGAATTGCACCTAAGATTTATTGAAATATTTTTTTACACTGAAAAGCAAACAATTGAATAATTAATAGATATAAAAAAAGTCTTGAATTTTTCATAAAATATCTGTGAGCTGAAAAAATCGGTAGTTGTTCATTTAAAAGTTATTTTAATGATTACTATAAATTATACTAAGTCAAAATATATATAATAATAGGAATGCTTTAAGTTTAAATTAAATAAATGAATAAATTTTTTTTTTTTCACATTGATTATCTCAGTACTATTCATTTTCAGGATTCTGGTGTAAACAGTAAATATTTACTAATTATTTATTATATTCATGTTTACATTAATGTACTACAAATTTCATCATATCTACATAAATATGGCTAGTAGACTTCAAGATAACTTAATTAGCTGTCAACCATGCATGTTGAGCAATATTGAACTTGTATGCAAACATATACAAAAAATTACAGAATCAAAGTTATCCTAAACTGAAGTGTACTTGTAAAATGCAAGACAAGTAAAATGATTAAATTTGTTTTTAAATGAATCATTTATTAGAAGGAACTCTCCAACTTTGTTCAGAATTTTACAAATGTTTCTGATTTTAGTGAGGATTGCACATGGCTAGAGATTTGTAAGTTCAATTGTACATGATTGTTTTTCATTGTTATATACTCTGTTTACTTTATCAAATTCAAATTGTGTGTTAAAAACTTAAAGAAAAAGCTACAGGTATTTTAAGAAAAAAGAACATTTTTTTTTTCTGTTCGTACTAAAGTTCTTAAATTTTTTAAAATTACATAGCTATAAAAAAAGTATTTTAAAAATAAGCATAAAAGGGGGGGGGAGATAAATTCACATACAAACTCAATTATAAATCATTAAAATTGCCATATAAATTGTTTTGTTGTCCTTAATAAATATATGGCAAGTTTTTGCTTGGAATATGAGTGGGTTTCTAGGTACTTGTACAAATGCAAAAAATAAAATTTTAATCTTTTAAAATATTTATTTATTGACATTCAAAATATATGTATATGTTACAGCAAAGAAAATTTAATTAAGAGATGGACGTGTGTAAAATGTAATGATGTTTTTTTTTAAAACAAAAACAAGATTATCGATTTAAATAAGTTATGGGAAACTTGTGACACTGTAAGAAAATGATTGACTTAACCCAACATTTTGTGCTCTTATTGATAAAATCTTGTTTACGAGTACACTACCACATTCACTCATCATTAGCAAAAGTTTTTGTAAATTCAGTTGTACTTTAATTTGTTGAGAATACTTATGGATTTATCATGTGGTGTTATTTTTAGTGTTAACTGAAATATAATGTCACCCAAATATTTTTCTTTCCTTTACTCTAAAATTATTCAAGAAAGAAAGGATAAATGTATAGCATTTTAAATATAAATAGGTTATCAACTACCTGTATCATGTTATTTACAGAATTGTGTTAAACTATTCTTATTTCTCAGAATTCCTTTTAATTCTTAAATTCGTGATGATTCGTTTGTATACCCCTTCATTGTTTCAATTATCCTTAAATTCCACAGCATGGAACACCTATATTTGCTAGCTGCTCAACTGTATGAATCAACTCCACTATGAATGAATAAAAATACATTTTCAATTTACTTTGAACTATCATTTATAATTGTAGATGGCAACAGAATAGTCCTTTTTATCTGTTTTTTGCAATGACTTATAAATCCCTGGATTTTCAACAAATTTCGCATAAAACTTTTTTGATACTTGGAAAGTTTTTGTCGAACTATTTTTTGTTATTTTGTTGGCTGTACTCTTAAACTATTTATTCTATATTATTGCTTAAGATTTTATGTGCAAAGCATAGTAAGCACTTTTCATTTTACGGAACTGAATGTGATAATGACAGAGAACATGGGTGCCCACATTTTCCTATTGTCTCTTTTAGGGAGGAATGACTTGAAAATGAGTTAACCCACTATGGTCTACTTTATTTTTCGGGAGAGGTTTCAAACAAGGATTTTATCTGTAATTCGAGTCTCGTCTTTGCTTTGAGCTAACGGAATTTTTTCCTCTCTGTTGAGTTTCGCTAGCGTTTGTTTTATAAAATTTTTGTATATGCCGTTAAATTCGGCGGATAGTACGCACCTATACTTTCAAGCCGTATTTTTTTTAATTTTAAGGTATATTTGCCGTATAACACTCACCCCCTTTTTATAAAGAAACCTAAGATGTACATATGCAAAAATTCAGGGACGTAACGTACACCCCCGCATTGCGGGGGGGGGGGGGGCAGGGATTCTAGGGCCCAAAGCCTGACTTTGCAGGGGGCCTTAATGTTCTCCGTTACGCCACTGGTATTGTTCTTATGCTTTAAAGTATTTTATTCGAGGTATTATCTCAGGCTTTTGAAATAAAATAGTTATACTTCTAGAATTACAACTCTTTAAGTTCACAAGAGGTGTGTCATTTATTTTAAATAAACAGAATTTCAGTATATATAGAAGTCTTTTTTTTTAATGCTCATATCTTGTTTTTATAGCTATCATTTTTATACCCGCGCACCCGTAAATTTCGATCTTATTTTTTGTGTTAAAAGTGCACGTTATACGCCTGATTTTACGGTATATGCTTATTAGTTTTTTTTTCTTTACTATTAATATAATTATAGTTCAATTTTTCCTCAATTATTATTTGTTTTTGAAATAGCGTTGAGAGGATTAACCCTTTCCGAAGTACTGAAAATGCTTCAAAAATTGCACGAAAACCACATAAAACATCGCTATGTGCAAAACCTGCTCTGCTCGTTTATCCTTTAACCAAAAGGGTGTTACGTGCTTTGAAAAATTTCATTAAGCGAAGAATAGACTGATTTTAAAGGACTTGTATGTATAGGAGCTGTAAATATTTATCTTATGATTTTCTATGTATAAATAAAAATATGTACGCGAACTTTTTTTTCTTGAAGGGGTAGAGTAGCAGACCTCCCCATTGTACAACTTGGATCATGTGAAATATAATACAGATATAATAAAACGTTTTTTGTTTTTTTAACTCCTTTAAAAAAAAAAATAGTACTCATTTATGCGTTTAACCTCAATCACTGGCGTAACTAGTTCCGAGTGGGCCCTATATCAAAATTTCTTAGGGGCCCTTTTTTGTTTTAAGATCATTAATTTTGCTACCTGACTCATATTGAACTGTGCAATAACTATATTTACCCCTAGTTTTAGAGTTTTTAATTCCACAAATGTAGATCTTGGAATCACTGACCATAGGGTGTTATTAATTGACTCATTTGGGTTCTGAGTCTTTCCATGTAAACATTTTCTTAATAACATAGGATCACCTAGATCTCTAAAAATTGTCTTCATCTAATTCATTATGGTATATCACACGTGTATGCGCTTATGTTCATAGTGCCTTTTGTTACATTCAGCTTCTGTCATTTGCAACTTGCACCAGGCATGTATAATCGCGGGACACAGTCCATGTTGAAGGCTCTTGTTTGAAGAAAGAAGATGAACAGCCCGAACAGCAGTTTTCATGCTGTGTAGATAATTGATATTATTTCTAATAGCCATACTATAATATCTTTGAATTTTTAAAATTAAAATGTCGCTTACAACCACTTAAGCTTTTTCCATCACTTAACTTTCAGTTTCGCTTTTAAGATCCAAAAGACGTGTACCCATACACTTTTGGATCAGCCCAATGCACTCTCAGAAACCTATACAAGGGGAAACACAGGGGCTCCTGGGAGAGCTCATTTGATTCACGTCAAGGAGTAGCTTCATTTTTAAAAAAAAAATATTTTTTATCATATTTCCTCATATCATTTTAAACAGAAATATTTGAACTTTTAGAAAATGTGAAAATGGATCATTTTTTGAAAATTCAAGTGTTGGACCCCCTTAATGAAATTTATAACCAGAAAATCTGCTTAAGTCCAGCTTATCCGAGCCCCTGGGTGCCCAATGAATAAACCGGCACTGAACCAAAAGTGACAACGGTGTGAGTTTTAATTTCTTCTGACAAATCTTTCCTAACCTAAATTACGCAATCTCTCCCGGAACATACTCGATTTTAAATATTTTTTTTTGAGCTTAGAGAAATTTCTTTCGCCAGTTTTATTAATGACTGGCAGAACAAATGTTTTTCAAGAAGTTGGAAAATGATAAAATTATTTTCAATAAATTGCAAGTTTTTTAAGGTGATTGACTACTTTCGGAAGCTTGATTTTGAAAAAGCGTATAAATGGGTCTTTATTATTTAGTGTCAGTTGTATTTGAAGATGCGTAAAAATTGTTTTAAGAATACTACTACACACAAAGAAAAAATTATTTAATTGTAATTTTTTGGCAAGAAAAAATGACATTTTCAAAACTTATACAGAATTTATAAAAATGAAATAAATCTTTTATAAAGAATGCTTCTGTAATAATAATGATTTGTTTATACATATAGGTAAAACATCTTTTCCGCGAGGTTGAACTAGATTTTTTGCAAAGTTCCCATTATGTTCGGTTACTATCAATTGAAATATTTTTTTTATATTTCTAATGGCAGATTATTAACAGAGTTCATCAGTCTACCGAGTACATTCACCGAAAGCAGGTATCTCTTTTTAATGCTGCGCCCTACAGGCGGATACCACTAACCGCAGGGTCATTTTGACGCCCAGTTTCCTCCCTAGAGGGAGGCACCTGAGCTCTGACGATGCGAACCTGTACTAGGATTTAATTTTGCCTAGAGCACCCCGTAGGGATCTTTTACATACCGTATAATCATACGATATGGCCGCTGTCGATTTTCTGCATCATGAAAATCCATCGACTTGGGCCGGGGTCGAACCCGCAACATTGGGTACAGAAGGCCAGTGACAAACCAACCACGTCACCCAGCCGACTCAATTTAAATAATAACTAGGTTTATTTTATTTCTATTAAAATTTATTTACTCTGACACACTACTGGCCATTAAAATTGCTACACTAGGAAGAAATGCAGGTAACAAAATGATATTTATTGGACAATTATATTATACTAGAAATAACAAGTGATTAAATTTTCAAGAAATTTGGGTGCATAGATCCTGAGAAATCAGTACCCAAAACAACCACTTCTGGCAGTAATAACAGCACTTATATTCCTGGGCATTGAGTCAAACAGAGATTGGATGGTACGTACTGGTACAGATGACCATACAGCTTCGAAACGATACCACAGCTCATCAACTGTAGTGACTGACGTATGGTGACGAGCCTGTCGCTCGGCAACCATAGACCAGACATTTTCTATTCGTGTAAGATCTGGTGAACGTGTAGCTAAGGGCAATGGTTGAACATTTTCCGTATCAAAGGAAGGTCCGTACAATACCGGCAACATGCGGTCTTGCATTATCCTGCTTAAACGTAGGGTTTCGTAGGACTCAAATAAAGGGTAGAGCCACGGGTCGTAACACACCAGAAATGTAACGCGCTTTGTTCAAATGCTGTCAATGCCAAACAGAGGTGACTGAGACGTGTATCCAATAACACCCCATACCATCATGCCAGGTAATGGGACAGTATAACGATGACGAATGCACGCTACCAAAGTGCTTTCACCACGATGCGACCATCTTGATGCCGTAAGCAGAACGAACCTGGATTAATCTGAAAGAAATGACGTCTCGCCATTCGTGCACCAAGTTCGTCGTTGATCACACCATTGAAGACGCTCCTATCTGTGATGCAGCGTCAAGGGTAGCCGCAGCCATGGTCTTCGAGTTGAGAGTCCATGCTGCAGCAAACGTCGTGGAACTTGACCCTCCATCAAGAACCCCCATTTCTTGACTCAGAGCTCGTGACGAGGCTGCACGATCCATTAAGGCCATGCGGGTAACATGTCTCTCTTCTCAGCTGCTAGTGATGGGGCCGTTGAGATCCAGCACGGCGTTCCGTATTACCGTCCTGAACCCATCGATTCCATATTCTGCTAACAGTCATTGGATCTCGACCGACGTGAGCAGCAATACTGTGATACGATAAACCGCAATTCTGATACACTACAATTCAATCTTTATCAAAGTCAGAAACGTGCTGGTACGCATTTCTGCTTCTTACACGAGGCATCACAACAACTTTTCATTAGGTAACAACATTCAAACGACCCCCATGATTTTTTCGGTTGATTATAATCCTATGTATATATTACCTTCTTTGAAGCCCAGTGGCTGAATGGTTAGTGCATCGCGCTTCCCCACCACAGGTCCGAGATTCAAACCCGGGCTGGGCAAGGTTGACTCAGCCTTTCATCCCTTCAGTGGGTCGATAAATGAGTAAGTACCAAGCTTGCTTGGGAACTTAACACTGGGGGTTTCGCGTCAGACTGACCACCTGACCGGAATATCTGCTCATGTACTCAGGCCCCAAGGTCACGTATACTGAATTGGGCCCAAATGGTCTTAGCCCTCACGGGCTGTCGAGCCATTGAGTTAAATTATGTATTACCTTAAAAAAATAATACGGTCTAGCCACTTTTGCCAGTCGACATGCAGTTTGAAATTCCTTGTTTTTCAGAGAATATGTACGGGAATAATACCTGACAATTAAAATTATCCGCGAATCATAATCTTATTAAGACTGAGTAAAGAACGAAAAGAGGCGCGGGCATTAAGACGTCCTTAACTAGACCACCAATTTACGGAGAATACGACTTGTAAAACCATATTTAAACTTGTGCTCTTAGTTAACCGTAACAAAGATTGCAGAAACAAATAAAGAGAATTGCAAAAACAAATAAAGATTCATGGGCTGCTTATACTTCTTTTGTCACAATTCACGTGTTGTGAGTTTCCCATTTTTCTTTGGAGTAAATCAGTGGTCTTCAAATTTTTTCAGCTCACGGAACCCCTAGAACTAGAAATTATTTTCGTGGAACCCTCTCTATTCCACATGTGTACTTAGAATAATACATCTTAAAATAATATTTAAAGTAGGGGTCACGACATTATACATAGATTAATGTAAAGACAATTAAAAAATGATCACATTTATTATTAAGAATTTTTAATGTTCTGTTACGTAGATCCGAGGGTTCGGGGATTTTATGCAAAACAATCACAAAGAAAATAAACAGTTCTTTAAGAGCGATGCGAATTTATTATCAAAAGTCCAATCTTTTAAATACAGGATTCAGCAGCAATATTCACAGAGTAAATCTCCGAAGGTCTTCAAACTTTCAAAAGCACTCAAACACAATTTTCAGTGTATAAAATACACGTATGTAACAGATTATTCACAAGCACACCCGAGCTAATCGCTAGTCAAAACAATGTTGACTCTTTGCTGGTTGAAATCAAGACTGACTGCCGTACCGGCGAGCATCTTTATTTATAGGCGCGACAGAGAAACTTCCAGAAATATAACCGCTCGTGTCATTGAACGTGACACTAGTGGAGAGATCCACTACTTTCTAGAAGATTCCAAAGGGCTCTGAATTCGCCAACATGGTCGCCAAAAATGATGCAAACTTGGCTCTATCGCCAAGATTTTGCCATTATAACGTAAGGGGTGGCATTGCTTGTGAGTAGCACAATTTTAACATGAAATAAAAATAACATAGAGTAATGTAAGTGCATTAAACACTCAAATACAAATTATTTACACAAAATTCGTAACAATACGTACTCGTAATTTACTCATTAGAAGTAATAATCGGTGATCCAAGTGTCATCTACTTATGCATTATGTTTAGTAACTGGCATATATTCTTACATTTTTCCACACAAACTGTCGAAGTCTAGGTCTTTTGAGAATAACTGCAATCGCATTACATATTCTGAGTTTCATTTATTCCAGGGGTCGGCAACCTTTTGAGTCGGAAGAGCCAAAAATTACAATTTACAAAATTTCAAAGTTTTTAAAGAGCCAAAAAATTTTTTCTTGCCAACAATAAATATTACTTGCATATAAATAAAGTTTTTGATTAAAAAAAATTAATCTATTTATATTCATAAGAAAAAATATATATTTATTCATATATAAGTAGTGTTTTTCACAACAAATTAGATAATGTATATGGCATTATTAGACAATTACTAGGGATTACTAGGACAATTACTATATCGGACCAAATGTTCAATACCGGTAATCGGTATTTTTTCGATTTTAATACCGGGGTGCCGGGTTTTAATACCGGTAGTAGAAATTTTAGAAAAAGAAAGAAAACTCAGGGATTTATTTGTCACTTTTACTAGAGAGTGTAAGTATCACAAAAAATAATTTGTAACTTATAAATTATAAGACTATATAAAAAGAAATACAAAAAAGTAAAAGAACATCTTACTTATTTAAGGGCTCATATGACTCTTAAATTGCAAATTTTTCAAAATTTTGAAAAATATAAATTTTACAGCCTCAATATTTCTGAACATTTTGGTATCAAAATTGTGTCGATACTATGAAAACTTCCGAAGTTATTGAGAAATAAGTAGTGAAACTTAAACGAAAACGTTATCTCTATCTTATCTTTAACTTCATTTTTCGCAAAACAAAAAATTTTAGCTTCCGCGCAGAATTGTGACGGGCTCACGCGTCTTTTCTGTAACATAACCTCTGGGTTCTTTGAAAGCCAAGATTAATGGCAAATCTTTTCCAACCAAAATCCAAGAAGTAAAATAGCTTTTAAAAGAACAGAAGTTTCAGTAAGCAGTATGGCAATTTAGGGAGAGTTATGTTTGGAAGAAATACGAGTGTGAATTGACGGCCTATCATAAAGTTACCGAGATATTTAGCCATTGATACAGGGTGCATACCATTGCACGTGCACCCAGACATCTCAGTACCATGATAGAATCTTATTTTGGATTAAGGTAGGACTGATTATTTGATTTTAAGACTTGTAATATTATCAGAATCGAATAATATAATTATTTAGGTAAAGTGATCTAAATTACGTGATTCGGTTTAACTATCGCTGTGTGTTTGGTTTATTAGATTCTCATTTGTATAAATTTATCTAAATTATTAGAAGTTTAAGTTATATTCTTAATAAAGTGATATTAAGAATTTTAAAATATCTTATCACATTTTGAAAATCCCACACCTCCAATTCACGCTGACAATCAAAGATATGGTCACCATAGAACGACCATATCACAGGATTTTTCAGAAACTATTTATGGTATCCATTTGAAATTTTATACACGTGTTCAAAATAAGGCTCTTCATAACTTATACATCAATTTTCAAAAAAAAAATTTAATAGAATATTTTTTATTTGAATTTTAATTCATTTTTTTCTTAAAATTTTAAAATTTTCGTTATAATTGTACTTAAAAAAATTTTTTTTTTCTCTAAATTCCTTAAAAGTGAGTATAACTTCAAAAGTGAACATTTTTATACCAAGTAAAATTACTTTTGTAAATTTCGATCAATTTTGTACTTCAGAATTCTGCGAGGTGTAAAATACTAATTTTGATATTTTTGAAAAATTGTCCAATTTTTATTTCTTTATAACTTTTTAAATTTCTTCACAAACTCTCCGAAATTTGGAGAAAGAATGCATATATATATGATTATCTTGTGGTAAAAATTTCAAATTATTGTTTCATTTTATTGCTAAGTTACATTGGTTTGAAGAAGGATGTCTTTTTCGAGTGCACGGATATCTGTTAATTGTCCTGTGAGCCCTTAAATCACAAGAAAGTTTAAGCATCCAAGTATTTACCTCTAAATACCTTATCTTCAAATAAATCGATTTCTCGCGTTGGATGGTTTTGGATATATCTGATTTCTGTATTGTACTTTGGGGGGTTTGTTGAAATTTTTTTTTGGTTATCGCTAATTCTAATTTTTGTTGAAGAGACAATTCCTTTTCACTCTCGATATTAGTGTCATCATCATCTTCGATAATTGTTCTGAATCCTTCTGAATATGAATAGGTTTGTGTGAAAACAATTTTAAGAAAATTTACTATAAACTTGATCAAATTTGAATTGGTTAGTCTCTTTTCTTCTTTTTCATTCTTCTGTAGGATTGGTTATTCTTATTCATTATTATGGGTTATTATTTATGTGATTATATATATAATGAATTTGAAAAATATTTTGAACCTTAAAGTATGATACGCAAATTCAATGTGAATAACAAACTCATCAATTTAAAAAATATCGAAATATTTCGCGCACACTTTCTTCACACAACTACAACCTTGTTTTCTCAGAATATTAGACTACGAAACCTGCGTGTGTGCAGTATAGCTCTGAGCTGAGTAATAGTAAGGTGAACAATTTTTTTGCGATGAAAAGAAGGACGAAAAATTTACGAAAAAATTACAACATAAATATATGAGATATTTACTAATTAAAACAATAATACACTAATTACGCCTACATCTCTTTTTATTTATTTACTTAAACGAGTATTTTACCATTAAATGAGATTTTTTTATCGACAATATATCATTTTCTAATTTGTCGGAAATTTCGGAGCAAGAAGTATCCTTTTTATTGAATTTCATGGTAAGCGCTGCAGCTACTCCATTCAATCTTGATTTCTCGCTTGTCGAAAACTCAATACCAATTGAAGAAACTCTTTCAACTGCTGCATTAGTTCCAGGGCAGTACAATGTAAATTCAGCAAGAATAACTAAATTTTCATATGGAATGTGTGGTCATTTCTGAAGTGGTTAAATATTTTCACCCATCTTCTACCAATTTCAACATGCTGATTTTCAAATTGTTCTAATTTATCAGAATTTAAATATGTACATACTTGTCTTCTAATTTCATCAAACAGACAATAGTCATCGATTTTAATATCAGACGTTTTTTCCGATAAAAATTCAACACAATTTTCTAAATCTGCCCAATTTACTTGCGATGAAGTCAAAAAACACCATTGAAAACTGTTACTTCCTGTGATATTTGTTTCAGACCATTCTTCGATGTATTGGAAACATGTTTGGTGAAAATTCTGCACTTCTTTGGTAAACTTTTCCATTATGCCCAGATTTGATTCTTCTAAATTTGACAATTTTCTTTTTATTATTAAAAGAATATATATATTTTTTTTCAAATCGTGAGTTTTATTGAAGGACAAAATCGCCCAAAATAAGACTAACTTCTGTAGCTGAAATATGTTCACCCTCACTCTTTTGAATCGTTTTTTGAAAAATAGATGCCTGATTATGTTCAAAATACATAAATATCTCTAATATTTCATACTGTATCGCGGACATGATGCGTAACAGTACGGCCTGGCATCTTTGAATAAAAGGTTTAACATATTAATTTTAAAATATTGAAAAGGAGGACAATTGGTCACCTTAGTAATAGGCTAGTTTTTGCCAACCTTCTTGGATGATTCACATATTTTATCACTTCCCTTGATTGTACGATGCAACTTTATATTCACAGTCTAATCAATTTCGCCCATTCGGGAGGCATAAAATTAAAAAGTATACTATTTTGCTATGTTAGCGATCCCTGAACATATAGCGGAGACAATTTAAAAAAAAAAAATTCTAATAAATACCGAAAAACCGGTATTTAAACTTGTGAATACCGGTATTACAAAATTGTGCAAATGGCTCAAAATACCGTTATTTAGCATACTGGTATTGCAATCCCTAATAATTACATATTATTTAAGTAAAAAATTAAAATAATTAAACATTCACTCTTAAAAACTAATTTGTACTTCAATAACAAACAATGAAGCAAACAAATTCAATGGGAGCGATGACTTTGCATAGTTATTCAAGTAGAAAAAATTTAAACTTTACTAAACAATGTAACTTAAAAATGAAAAAAAATAACATTTGAGCAAATTCAATGGGAGCGTTAGCTTTTCATGGTTTTAGGAAGTTCGGATAAATTTAGTTCATAACTCTCTTGTTGTTTTAAGTTTCAAACATGATTCTGAATTTTCATTTGTTAGTTGGCTTCTTACTTTACTTTTAATTATATTCACGCAAGAGAACGCTTGCTCTCGCACGAACAAGTCGATACGAAAATAGAACTCCAAATGCCAACTTCTTCACCTCACTGTAGCAATCTGGAAGACCATGCGTCGAATATAAGTGCCTCAACTCGCGGCATTTCTTTTAAAGGTGTCAACTTTTGTTGCTTTACGTACACACATTTCTGGATCTCCAACTCTTCCAACTTGCTTTTCAACTCTGTAAATTTTCCCCTCCACAAAGCTTTAATTTTTAAATCGAACAATTGAATTTCTAGAGATCCAGTATCAATTCCAAATGGCTCAATGTGAATTTCGCTACTATTTGTGTTGAGAGGATTTACTATGAATGCTAAAGTGGTTTTGTTGGTTTTGAATTGCTCAAATCTTTCAGCAAATTCGTCTTTAATTTTTTTTATAACTGTGCTGAAGTAATTCGTGTCAACAGTTGCACTGGTTTTATCGCGATATTGCTTTAGAATTTGAAAATGGAGTAATTTACCGCTCTGAATATCTTCTACAAAAAGAATTAATTTTTCTTTGAAACAAACCAATTCTTCTACCAAAGCATAAGTTGGATTTCCCCTTCCTTGCAGTTTTAGATTCAGCTCATTTAATTTCGCTGTGATATCCACCATAAAGTAAAATCTTTGCAACCGTTTGTCGTTCTCTAATTCAGGGTGACTAATGCCTTTTTCATTGAGGAATGTATTTATTTCATTCAAGTACAAAGCAAAACGTTTCAACACCTTACCTTTGGAAAGCCATTGCACTTTAGTGTGAAGGAGGTCGAAATACTGAGTCTCCATTTCGTTTAAGAATTCTTTAAACTGACGATGGTAGAGTGCTTTTGACAAGATGATGTTAACAATCTTGATTACCAAATTCATGACCTCAACTATTTCGGCCGGAAATGTTTGGGCACATATATGCAGTGAAACGTGAGAATTTCATGGTTTATTTTGATCTGAAGAATCATTGTTGCTCCTTTATTTTTTCCTGTCAAACTTCTGGCTCCATCAATTGCTATTGAAACGATTTTATTTAAACAGATCTTATTATCTTCAAGGCATTTTTGCACGGCATTCGCTAAATCTTCCCCTCTAGTGTGTCCCGGGAGTGGAAGGAATCCTAGAAGTTCTTTTGGAAAAGCTAGTACAAGTGGCTGAGAGATAGAAAAGGTGCCTAATCCTCATTAATCGATTCAGTACGAATTTTAAATTTTTTTTGTTCTTTTTTTTGATAAAATAAATAATATTTGCGTATGGAACTAAAGAGCCGCAGGTTGCCTACCCCTGATTTATTCAATTCCTACTACACTGCTGG
>BMAV01011141.1:216107-264578 GCA_019973955.1 Trichonephila inaurata madagascariensis
GGGTCGAAAATCTACCATTCTTGTATCATGCTCCTTTTGATTTTGGGGAGCAAAAAACAGTAAAAAACTAATTATTGAATAATTAATTAATGTTAATTAATAAAATTAATCATTAAAAAATATTTAATTAAATTTTACGTATTATATACTTAAAATTATAATCAATCGGGAAAAAAATCAAAGGCTTTAGGGGGGGTCCGGACCCCTAGGACACCCCCTTGTGTGCGCCACTGAGTGTCATCCATTACAAGTTTAAAAAAATGTATTTGAACTTGAGTGGATAAAAATACGAAGTATTTTATTAACGATTGAAAATTTGATCGAGATATATAAATAAATATATTTAGGGAGAGTATGAACTAATAATAGGAATTGGAAGAAAAAAAATGTAATTTACAATGCACTCCATGCATGATAATAAACAATGAAATAACTACATTGTTTCCAGGATTCGTTCATCGTTTTGAAACCCATTAGCCTGAGAACCCTTGTTTTAGAGAATAGAAATGAATATTAAAAGGCATTTTTTAAAAAATATTTGGTTTATTTACCACTTAAAGCAGTGGTCTCCAATCCCCGGTCAGCGGATCAAATACTACCGGTCCGCACAAGAAACATTAAATTATTTCCCTTTTATTTACTGTGGTATATTGTTCTTGGGTTTGGGCTACTTTTTATGAAAATCCCTTTACATTCCTTGTTAAATCACTTTATATTCATTTTTTGGTGTAGGTATATTTTATTCTGAAGTCACGATTATATATATATATATATATATAAAAACAATTAAATTAAAATTATTAAATCAAAACAGTCTATATAAGCAATCAACGTCCTCCCCCTCAGCGGGCCACGGTAAAATTAACAAACGTTGACCGGTTCGGGGCGATAAAAAGGTTGGGGAACACTGACTTAAAGGAAGATACTTATTTGTAAGCTTTTAAAATATTTTGAAAACTTTTCCTCTTATAAGATTTTTTCACATTTACTCCACAGTTTGCTTACAATAACTTTATTATCATTCTTTTTAATAATATACAAGAGTATAAGTCACAATGTATATATATATACATCACTTTTATATAGCAACCTCACAGGCAATATATAATATTTTAACTTAAAGAAAAGTTTAAACTAGTGTTTATTTTTATTACATAAGTAAAAGTTTGTAGAAAGTCGAAATTTACACCTCTTACGACAAAAATAAATTATTAAAAATAATTTATCTTTTTAGTTTTGCTGAAATAAAATGAAGAGAGATACTTAGATGGAACATCAATGAATACGAAAGTAGTTTAACATATATTTTGCAAAATTTCTCTCATTCTGCTTACATTTTATTCTTAGCAGAATCAAAACCTTCTTTAAGCTGCTGTACTTCGAGAGGTCTTTTCCTACAGTGGTGTAGTTGATGCCTATACATGGAACCACTTTGTGAAAATGTCTTATGACAAAATGTGCACTTATGTGGTCGTTCCCCAGTATGAGTTAGCATGTGGATTTTCAAAATACTTCGAGAGGCAGCAATGTATGAACAGGTAGTACAGCGATACAGTTTGCTACATAAGTTCTGAATTGAATGTTCAGGAAAAGTTTTGTAAATGTCAGGACAGGGTGGCTGGACTGCTTCTGGAAAAAAAAAATGCATGAATGAGTATTCTAAATGTACATGTATAATAATTATATTATATTTGTACTCCCTATTCCTAAAAGTGTAACTAGATGATTAATCTTCAAAAAAAAATTATTATTTAGTTAATTTTTTTTAGAGGAAATTTTAATAAATAGTTGAATTCATAGATGTTATATTTTATATATACTAAATACAAATTGTATTGGTTGTTTTGTATAGTTTCTTTGTTGATCAATGACCAATGTACTCTAGAGTACTTCTTCAACCTATACATACATATTTCAGTATTCCTACTTATAGAGCCAATGTACATGAATAAAAATTTGTTTTAAAATATTCAATTTAGCAGTTATTATATTTTTTCTTTTAAGGGATCTCTACATTCAAAATATAATGCTTAATTAAATTGAAGAGAAAGCTTCTAAAGATATATAACAACAAAAATAAACAGAAAGAGTTTATCAATTTTAATCACAAAGAATTTGAAAAATGAAGATTAAAAAGGGAAGAAAAAAATATTAAAATAAAAACCATATATCAGTAACAAATAGATTCTTTTATAAAGAGAGCATAAAAATTAGAAAATAATTAAGTTAATATCCATTTCTCTTCTATTTTTAATAATGGAAATAATTTAGATTGTGAAATTTGTTTTTGAAAACTTATGAAATACTTCCTATGGGTCAATTCTAATTTTTACAATATTGTGCCCTTATTATTAAAAAAAGTGTGTGCCTTTGAATGTTTTTATTTATTAGTACATTATTAATACATAAATGAACAAAGATAAATACAAATAATTAATCAAACTTTAAATGTTACAAAAAAAAAAAAGATGGCAATATGTAGATATGTGAAATGATGAATAAAACAATGACATTTAATAAATAGAGAAAGCTTTATTTGTCCCATTTCATATTTAATCATGTTAGAATGAAATTTTACAAGATCATACTTTGTACATATTATGTTCTGCAAGAGTAGAAACATACTTCACATTTCTCTTACCTTATTATAAAGGCTTTGTACAGAGTAAAGCTACTGTTAGACATAAAAAGTACTCAAAACATAAAAATAAAATATAAATAAAAAATAAATGGCACCAGATAAATAAAAATGTCATGTGAGATAACGTAACAATTCATTTCTATAATCATTTTGATACTGAAATACTGCACCCGATCAAAATAATCTTTTATCAAATATAGATGTTTACTATATTTTATTTGAAATAAATTCATGTAAGTCAACTGAAATTATTCTATTCGAAAATTATTTGTTGCAAAATATATATGGTTATATATTTTGTTCAGAATTATTTTTTCAAAATACATACCTGTATATTAAATGCAACTTTTTCACAATATGATATAAATAAATAAATGTGTATAGGCAAGATTTATATTTAATACAGCATATATATATCCTCATCACAACATATCTGAAGTCAGAAATAAATTTCAAACTATTTTGTACTATATAGATATTTCATTCCTAAACTCACTAAATCTCCTTTTATTCAGTAGCAAGCACAAAATACATAACTAGTATTTCTTAAAAATTGAGGAGAGGTGACACATGTATTTACTGAAACATTTTTCGAAAAGTTAAAAAATTCTGTTTATAATTTTAATTGAAGTTTTAAAATATTAGCTAACAAAATAATATCAACTTCATACAAATTTAGAATTATTTAAGATAGAAATAAATATTTTTTCCCAAGCAAATTTTTAACTTTGATGAAATGAAAATCACAGAAGGTATTGTGTAATTTCAACCTATGTAACCAAAAGATTTGTCTTCATTTATTCTAGTAATAATTGAAATATTCAATTATTACTTAATTGGCTATTTTTAAAAGGAAAAATTAATTAAAACATTTATCTGAGGGGGAATTTTTCATACTTACCTTTCTAGTTATGATAAATTTATTTTTTCATTCAAATTTTCTATTAAATAAGTTTTGTACTGCTATAAATTTAATGTCACAAAATAACTTTGGAATGAAATTGAAGGTATTATTAAAGAAATTAAAGTAATACTACTTCACAATTAAATTAATTTTTTTTGCAAGTTTTAATTGTAAAATGAGAAGAAATTTTTAGAAAAGTGTAACATAAAAATGGAGAACCTCAGAATCATTTTTAAAATAAACTTCATCTGACCTTATTTTACATAATATTTTGGATACCTGTTAAAATTTGTATATATAACGATGATAGATCCACATGTAAGTAAAGTTGAAGACTTAATTTTACACAGGAGTTGATGTCATACTATGGTGAAAGTTTCAGAGGAATTATACATAAGAATTTTTTAAACCTCACACTACAAAATTTTTTAGAAAAATTATTACAAAAACTTTTGATAAAGTATGCATAACATTGCATAAAATTCTTATAGCAATTTGTTGCATAGTTCATCAAATTGATTTTAACAAGTAATATATATAAAAAAAAAATGTAAGTCAATTCCTACTTAGATCAACAAAGAAAATTTTTATTTTAGCTACTTTTTTATTAAATAGTTACAATTAATATAAATATGTACATACATACGGCAGAATCACAACATTAGGTGGCAATTAATTTTTATTAATTATCATTTAAATATTGTATTGCCATCCAAAACAATCGTGTATATAAAATTTCAGTTCAACGGAATGCTTTAAAATGTGAAAAAAAAAATCTTTTAAAGTTTTGACCCAAGCCGCTAAAAATGAAACCAACATGGCTGTATCTATAATTCTTTAAGTAATTAGTTTCAGTCAATTATTTTTAATTAATTATAATTAAATTATCGTATTTTTACCCAAAACAATAGTGTATAGAAAATTTCAGCTCAAATGAGCGCTTTAAAATGTGAGAAAAAAAATCTTTTCAAGTTTTGACACAAGTCGCCAAAAGGATCGCTAAGTCGCCAAAAATGATGCCAACGAGGCTGTATTTGTAATTATTTGAATAATTAGTTTTAATCAATTAATTTTTATTAAATTACTGCATTGTCATCCAAAATAATCATATATATATAAAATGTCAGCTCAATTGAGTGCCTTAAAATGTATTTTATTAACGATTGTAAATTCCACGAAGATAAATAAATGTATAAAGAGTGTGAGCTAATAGTAGGAATTGAAAAAGAGTATGTTCCATATCATAATCAGTGTATCACCTTGTGTGTCACCACTCCTTAGTATAAATACAACTGCAAACCTTAATCCAATCTGAAACTTTCTATGAGATTTATTGCTGGAAACCGAGTGGAAGAAATTGATTCTAGAAGTGTCTGAACAAGAAATTCACACACTACAGTATATTGGCAGAGAGGAAGAGAAATTGGGTAATCAAAAGCTGCTTCGGTCATAAAATGGATGAGATGAATATATAAAAAAAGTAAAATACAAAGACATGGCATAAAAACCTATATAATTGCATAGGGACAAACTTTCAAAGGAAAGTCACATATTTGTACTTTTCAATTGTTCATACTATTAATCTAATCTACCTATAAAAAGTGCACACATTTTGTCAATGAGCACCTGACTACAAGTAAATTAAATTTGTCTTCTATTTCACACATTAATGAGGCACTAAAATTCAGCAAATGATGTGTGAGTTGAAACAGATTTTTTTTCCCCTCAATTAAAACATCTAGGCCCTGAGTAATTTAAAATTGTAATACATAAAACACATATGGAACTTTGTGTTAAAGGTACATAATGAAAATGATGCAAAAATTGTCTACACTCATGATTTTAAAAACTTTGAACAATTTTAGGAATACAAAAAACAACACAGTGAAGGAAATTCTTATTGCTTTGCACTTAATTACCTGTATTCTAAGGCCTATTTTATAGGTTATGCATTTGTACTTTTTCAGGAGAAAAGATTTGCATTTGACAAAAATATTATCTTGTAATAAATAATGTAATATCCATTATAATATATAACAGTCAGGTAACTTGAGATTTTCTTTTTCAATATTTATATATATAAATAGATATACAAAGTTGTTGGCTTATTTAACATAAAACAAAACTGTGTAAATACTAATACTATGATGGTAGAAGTTTGTAAAAATAAAACATATAACAGCAAAAATACATGACAAAGAAATACTTAATAAATTTTCAAAACATACTTAAGATTAATTCATTAATGAAAGAATATTAAAAGATGGCTGAGAAAAAAAAACAATTAGAAATTATTGAAACATTTAAGGATTACCTAATCAATGATTAACAATCAAGTATTCACATAAAATAATAGCAAAACAATCATAAACATCATGAACAAAATAGAAAAACTAGATTTAAAAAAACAGAAAAATAATTTAAAATAGTTTCATGAAATTAATGAACTTTTTAAAAATTATGAATGTTAAGAAATATTGTTATTTGATTTGTTTATACATAATTTAGAATTATTCTTAAATAATTGCACACAACATATGTTCAAAAAATATATTCAATAAACAGGATTACTCTAATAATGAATTAAAAAAGATTATAGATAAAATTAAGATTTTAATAAATTAAAATGAATTTTAAAACTTGAAGTCAAAATTTTTTTAATTCATATATAAATTGAATTAACAAAACAATCAGATATAGGGTAAAATCCTACAACAAAATTCAAGATAAAGAATATATAAACAATACAAAATTATGTTTAACTGTAACAAAATTAATCAGGGTATTTTATATGAGTGTTTAGTAAAATTCTATTTCAATATAATTTAAACAATCTTCATATTCCTTCATAAAATGAATAAATTTATAAGCTGTAAAATATAATATATATATGATGATAAATAATATGATAAATTAAAAACATTAAAAAAATGTAAAAAAAAATGCTATACTCAGTTTTGATGTATTTGAGATTCTACAAAGACATACAAATTCTTGGTTAAAAATATTAACTGATAATAATTATGGTACTTATATACTATCACAACCTTATTAATGACATATGGAACAAAGCATATGTTACCAGTTCAGCGCCTATGACACATGTGAAATCGGGGTTGCCAACTTGGTGAGTTATCTTGAAAGTCGGCATTGTTGCAATATTATGTAAGTACCATGATTACATTTAAATAATTAATATGATATTCTAGTAAACTGAAAAATTAAAAGACCAAGTGCATCTAAAACAAATCTTATTTAATGTTTTATTGCTAAAAAATATTTGCTTGATTCTTCATCTAATATACATACATTTAATATATATAAAAGGTATTTATTTGATGTTTGGCCATTAAAAGTGATATTTTTATTATTCACACAATGCTCAAACAATATTTGATTGATAAAATTGTGTTCATATAGAATTGTTATGAATAAATATCAATAAATACTTTTTTTTTGTTCTTGGAAAATTTGATTAAAAAATTGTTGCATACAAAATAATTTTTTAAAAAAATTAGGGGTAAACTTTTTTTCTTCAAATTTTCAATTCTAACAGTTTAAAAAACAATTTTTTTAATTACAATTTTACTCTGTAATTTTTTTGAATTTTTATCCTGCAATTAATGTACGAAAAATGTACTTTTCTCTTAAAGCCGTATCATGTATTTTAGTGCCAAATTGGCAAATTTTTGTTTAATAAAATGTTAGTGAAAATAAATAACCATTCAGCATTGAGTCAATCTCTATAATTTTGTTTTTAATTTCAACTTTAATTTTAGAATAAAAAACAAGGAATTATAATAATTATTGCCTGAAAAAAAAACCCAAACCAAATAAGTAACATCTGATATCTACAAAAAAGAAAGAAAAAAAAAAATGCTAGCAGAGCTTTAGCAGAAAAGTACCCAACACAAATTATTTAACTATTAATTTTGTACAAAGACAAAAAAAAAAGCTATTTAAAATTTTATCTTGTCTATTTAAAACACTGTATAAATCCTTAAAAAATTTAAAGAACTCAAATAAAATATTTATTTTAAATGCACATGTTTAGATAATAAAAGCTGTATAAAATCTTTTTAAAAATTAATAATTGCATTTTGGTATGTTATTCCTTATTAAGGCAAAACTTCTCCTTATTCATGAATGGAAGCCATTGAAAGCACAGATAAAAGTTAAAAGGTTATGAAAACGTGACTGATGTAGTTCATAACTAAAGAACTTACAGACAAAAATGAATTGGTGGGCATTGTACTGAGGTAGTTTCTAATGTAGGAATCATTTTACATTTAAGGCAAACAATTAATTCAGGTAACTTGTTTGATTCATCTGATTATAGAATCAAAGTCTCTGAGATCAGAAACTCATTTGAACAACGAATGTATTGCACATTACAAAGATGGCAATGATTCGGAGACAATGTAAGATGAAAAGTAGAAAGCATGCATAGAATACTGCATAAGGCCCGGCTATTAATAGTTGTACTCAGTAGGTTTGTATTACAGTCTTTTAAACTGCCAAGTTATTTTGAACTAATATTTTGTACAAGTATTCATCAAGCTAAAAGTGTAAAATAATAATTTTTAAAAAAATGCATTCATTCTATTAAAAATACAAATATCTAAGTAATGTTTCACCGGTATGATTAATAAATACCTAAATACTTAAAATTCCTCAGACATAGTTAAGATCTTTCTCCCTTTAAATGTAAAAAATGTTTTCAACTAAAATAAGACGTATAAGAAAGCTTACTGTACAAGAGACTCTTTTCTGAGTCAAAAGACAATACAATATAAAATAACATATGTAAAATAAATTAACAATAATCTAAAAATATCTACAAAACAACTAAAGCATATAAGATATATATGGCTTTGAGAGAGGCACTGGTGTATCAAAACACTTTTAAAATATTTTGAACAATCTTCTCCAAAATTATTTCTTAATGTAAAATAGAAAACGAAAGACATGCAAGTTAAATACAAATCAACTTATTTTCACTTTTAAAGTATTTTACTATGATGAAGTAAAATTGATTAATTTTAGTAATTAAGTGATGTAAAAAAATAACCAGCACAACATTAAAGACAAACACAGTTACAGCACTATACAAAGTGCTAAGACAATAATCTCTTTTCTAAAGTTCATCCACAATATTTACATGGTAACTGGCAAGGATGATCTTATTACTAAAGCAAAGAAATTGTATCAATAAGTATATTACATCTTATAAAAAAAGTAAAACATACAGAATAAGGGAGCACAAAGTGGATTACCAAATTTAGAAGGGAAAAAGCAATGTTTAGTTCATTTTTCATTTATAAATTGAATTAACAATATGAAAAGTCCTATATAAATCTTTCTGAAACTATAAAAGAAGGCTTTTTAATTTTGCTAAGTTGTTCAATATTTGTGTATAATGACAAAAAAGTCATTGCTTGCAAGCACATTTATCAGAAAAGAAAAAGAAAATTAAAAAATCAAAATGGCAAATAATTTAATGCAATATGATTATATCTTCACATGCAAAACAAATTTAAGTAAAATTTTGAAAATGTTATATCATGTTCTTGCTAATATTGCATTGAATATCTTCATTAAATAAGAATTCTATATTTTAATACTGTATTTTTAAAGCAAGCAAAAATAAATAACTTGTTTGCTACAAAGAATAGCTGAGTATGTTAAAATAGGCAGAAGTAAATTTTTGAAACATGATGGATATTCAAGTAATCACACATAATAAAAAAATAAATGTAAAAAAAAAAGATATTTCTTATTTTGTTACATTTATTAGGTTTGATTACAATTAACATATATGTGTAAAAATGCATATGTAAAATACATCTGCATTTGGTAATCCCTTTTACTTCCTCATTCAATTATCAGAATTAAAAAAAAGGCAGAGGCTGTCTAATAGCCTTTACTGAATGTGAAAATGCAGGGCCATATGTTGCTGCATGGCAACTTTGTTGTCACATGATTTTCCACATATGTTACAATCTAAAGGATACCGTTCATCATGTTGTTGCTCGTGCTTTTTCATATTTCCTTTCTGGGTAAAACCTCTCCCACAAACTGTGCATTTGTAGGGTCGTTCGCCTGTATGAGCATTTATGTGGTTCTTGAGATTGCTTCGTGTGTGAGCTGCATAGGGACACAGGTGACACTTGTAAGGTCTTTTGGGATCCTCTGTATCAATGTCATTAAAACGGTGGAAAAATCTTTTCAGAGCTACATGTACAACAAATACAAAGATCAGTAAAAAAGAATTATAATTCAGAATTTAATCACAATATAAAAACAAAATGTTAAAAGAAAAGCATTACATTAGTTATAAAATTAATAACAATTACATAAATACCAATTTAAAACAAATCAGTTACAATAAATTAAAAAAAATTAAGAATCATTAGTTTTTAAGAAAAATCACAGATATTTTACTATTTTTAAATTTTATAGAAATTTCAAACAAATGCAGAAATTAATTTAAAGCTAAATGTGATAAGGTACAATATCTCTTTTATATTTATAAAATATAAATACTATATGTATATTTCCTTTGAAAATGGAAATTTGCTATTATATGTACTATAATTATGAAATACTCACAATACTTACAACAATAGTTAAATCTGGTTTTATATAACATAATTATTACTTAAGTAATAAATAAGTTTAAAAACTGTGAATATTATAACACAGACAAATATTATAGATTCATATAAACTAATAATATAATAATCTTAGATATAATTATAGAATGTCATAAAAATAAACCAACTAATTATTAATATAGTACAAGGTTAAAACAAGAAGTGAATTATACCTTATTGTGTAACGATACAAATATATATATAAGAATTTAAAGATGGAAAAATTTGTTTCAATGTTAGAGACCAGATCATAAAAGAAATTAATGAATTAAAATAGTGTAACTAAAAAACAGCAATACTTTATAATACTTATATTCTACAGCTAAAACAAGTAAATGAAAAAGAAATATTTATACATTGTACAAAAATCCATCAGAGAAAATGCAATACTAAAAGCCCAATACTTAATTTTTTACTAAAGAATAATAAAATGTTTCTGATTCAAAAAAAAAAAAAAAAAAAAAATTAATAAACCTGTAAATGTAATTAGTAAACTTAAATATATGTGCTTTAAATTTGTATAATCCCAAAATCACATTTTCATATATAAAAGTTATCAATTTCTTCTCTTTGACAGATTAACAGTTTTTTTTCTAAAATACTGCCAAGTTCAATAAAAGAAATTAAGAATTCATTTTCATTTACGAATACTAATATTCATCACATTTTAATACTTGAAGATAATTTGAGTATAATATACAACAGTTAATTAAAAATTTAAAGTATTGAACCAAATACACACAACATTTTACAATTAACTTTGAAAAAGAAAATAAAACATCAGAAATATTAAATTTATAGATTTTGATTCATTTCTAAATTACATATAATTCTTCAACAGTATCATTTAAAGATTACACATCTCATGATTTTAAATGAATAGAACATCAGATGTGGCAGAACTAGAACATAAAATGATATCAAATGAGAGAATGTCAGTATGACTTTACTGATTTTAAAAATATAAATACAAAACTTTTTAATAAAATAAATTAATATTACAGTAGATTAAATTTGATGACAGGTAAGCATTCATTTATTTATTTCATATAAAGTAAAAATTATACATTTATTTTGCAGTATATACTTGACTGAAATAAAACAAGAATATTTCAGACAATATTACAACATTACAAAATAACTCTTTAAAGCAACTCGGAATAGTTTTTTGGCAGGCAAAATAAAATAAATAACACAATTAAAATTAATGACAATTTGAAATACTTATTTAGTGAAGAAAAATAAAAACTTATCAATATATTACAATGACAAACATTCAATTCTTTGCAATAAATAACCAAAACCTAAACTACATATTATAAAAACAATTTTTAACTAATTCTTTAAAATTTTAATATCTTTTGAATATTGCAAATAATTATATTTTTAATGATAATAAAAAACATAGAATTCGTCAGTTTATAAAATCACACACAACACGATTAAAAAGATTACATATAAATTTCTGACAATAAGAATAAATAATTTATTTTTATATAATATTAGTCTTTTTAAAATTTAACTCGTTCCGAAAATATTTTGTATATTTAAGAAAGAAACTTTATTTATAAGTTTAAAACTTTACAAAATAAGCGAATTAAATTAATAACAGTCTTTTGAGCACACAACATATATAATGTAAGATATCCCATTGTGAAAAAGATATGACATACACAAAAAAAAAATTTAAAAACAAAGATTTCAAAAAACACTCTAAGAACCATGCACTTAGTAAAGAGATTCACGCAACAAAATAAATTAAATTTTCAAAAAATTGTAAAATTAACTTGTTGTACATAAAAAAATGTTAGCTAAGATATGAAGCAATGTTAGGTTTTTTTATTATTTAAATTCTGCGTAATACTTTACTGAAATCCAACACCGATCAAATAACAAAACTAAACACACAACGCTCTGAAAGGCACGCGAAACAAATATTGCCATTCCAAAATTATTGAATAAATTAAAAATTAAAATTATTAATGTTTATTACATTTTTAAATAACAATTTTTAGTTGAAAATTAATAATATTATTATAAGATGTCTTGAATACTTTATCTCTTTTATTACCAAAATGGCATATTACACAGTTTATATGTTTAAAATAATGACATAATAATCGGAAATATTTACATTAAAACCAACTGAAGTGAATAGAAATATTACCAAATACAAATTTTGATGGTAAATGAAACTAAAAACAACTTGAAGATTTTAAACCTTGACAAATGAATACGTAAAATTGACATCGTTTACTAAGAGTTGAATGACATTGTAAGTTTTAAAAGTGAAATTAAGTGAGAAATATATGTCTGTATAAAAGTGAAATTTTAAATTGCATATATCCTTGTCATGCTTGTAATTGCTTTTTGTGACGAATTTGATGGTGTTGACAAATGCCAAACAGATTTTTTTTTTAAATTTGTCCTCTTTCAAAATATATTTATTTGTAGACAATGCTTTATCTTGATCCTTTAAAACTTATGGTGTTTTTGTAATTAGATTGCAATCTATGTGTAATTTTTGTTGTATGCTGAAATAAGATTTATTGTTTTAAAGATGTTTTGTGTTAATTTTTAAAAGATTTGATTGGTTTGAACCTAATTAAGTGCATATCATTATTTATCGATAACAACGAATTACGGTCATATACTCACACACACAACCGAGCTGTTGGCGCAATTCGACATCATTTTATCTCCCGTCCCCACAGGTAAATTAAACTAAGTTTCCCTTCGTATATTAAGTTGGGTACTCCATTTTGGGGGGGCCGTTGTCGACAGTTAATTTTTTCTTTCCTCAAATTATACACCAGACACATGGTTCTCCATTCCTGATTCAATTCTGAAATTATTATTTTAATGAGGAGGCATGAAATTTTTAATGGTTAAAGTGTAGTATTTGGGGCCACTTGGCGAAGTCCTTTTTTTAGGCGACTAAAAGCGGCCGCCAAGGTATTTTATTCGGAATTATTTTTTATTTATTTTAAAATGAATTCATTATCTCACCATGCAATTTAGATAAAAATCGTTAAATCCTAAGTGGCTCTCCTATACTACACTTGATCCTTACATTTTTACGCCTGCACCCTTTGAAATGGAAAAATACTAAGCAATTTGATTGGAAAATATTTCAACCATTTTCCCCTCATGGTAACATGTTTGAAATTTGCTGAATTTTTTTAAAATTATGCTTATATAAATTTCAAATTCTGGGTAAATTTGTGTAGAAAAAGCATACTTTCAGCTTATACAGGGATTGATTTATATTAAAAAATGTAAAAAAATTAAATAAGAATATCAAAGAAAAGTATGTGTTTTGTTGGGTTATTGGAACCTTTATTTCAAATTTAAATACACAAATTCAATTTAGTAGTATGTTTATTAAATTAGTTTTTTATTATTAAATTATAAAATTAGAAACAGTTGTTCTGTAATGCACATTTTTGTAATTTTTTACTATGAATTATAAATAGCAAAGAATTTTGATTGGATAAAAATAATTAACAGGAATTGTTTTTTGATATTTATAACCCTTTGAGTGGAACATCCGTCTCTCAGAGGGGGATGATTTTCTTTGATGCCTGTGGGTAACACTGTGGTGTGATTTTTGCATTGGGCTGCCTGGACATCTTCAGTTGAACTCTACCCAGTGAGAGGATCACATGGTGGTACTTGGCGATTTCTTTCAATTCACGATATATGCAATTTTTCTTATCTGTCACTGTCTTTTAGTATCTATATTCCTGTAGTTTTTTTGTTTTTTGGTATTATTTTTAATTATTTTTACATGAATATAAATAATGGCTCAGTTTTTATAAAAATACTAGTCACAATTCCTGTGATAAATATATTAATATAGAGTGTGCCTCATAAAGACAAATATTAAAAGTTCGGTTGATTTGTCGAATCGGCCACTTCTAATGCCAAGTGTTTTCTCGCCACATCGATAAATGCGCTAAATCTGGTAACCCTTCTGAATTTGTTCTCCAGTGAAGGAGAAGTCATATTTGACAAAAACGCGCCAAATACGTGATTTTTCTAAATTTGGCGGAGAAGCGGCCGATTCGACAATTTCACCAAAAGTTCTATTGAATTTCATGAGTGTAAAGGACATTTAAAACAGTCCTTAAGGTAATAAAATTCAAAAAAGTTTGTGTACCTGTCTGCCAGAGGGATATTTCTAAGAGTGGCAAAAAAATTGGTGTTCCAGCCAGAGGGATAGTGAAATGTGTGGTAAGTTGATTTGTAAATTTAATTGTTTAAAATATGAATTTGAATAAAGATTAATGAAATATAATTTTCTGTCATATTACTAAAAAATATTTGTTTAATAGAAGAGAAATGTATATCCAAGAAAAAAGCATTATTTTTACTTTTTTTTTAATCAAAAATGTTGTCTTTATTTTTTTTATTTATGAAAATTTTACTAAAATAAGAATTTTTAAAAAAATTTTGGCTGCAATATTACATACTAAGAATATAAATAGATTTGGGGAAATAAAACAAATATTTTCATGGAACAAGTATTTGATTTAACACTTTTTTTAATAAGCTGAAGACTGGAATCTAAAGAAGCACTTTTGTATGTTACTTGATAATCTATTACATAGTTAGTGTAAATAATTTTTTTAATCTAACTGAAATATGGTTCATGCTATAATTGTTTCTCACACAATTTCATGGACATAATTTCTTTACTTCATAATAATAAATAGATATTAATGAACTTTGAAAAAAAAATCTTAGTACAAACTGTGTTCATTTGATGTTTTTATTATCTACAAATAATACATTTCTATCAAATTTTGTCTTTAAAGCATTTCATTATTTGATCTTTTGTTACTTATTGATCATAAGGATCATGGAATTAAGTACGATAAGGTAGAAAACTCATGAAACTAGGCTCTACTGTTTGCTGAGATTTTAAATTGGAGGTGTCATTTCCAAATGTTCTCAAGCTTTCAACAGAAGTTGGTTTGAATTTAGTGGCATTGTACTATTAGCTTGATTTTTCTACTATTTTGTTACAATGATGAAAATCAGGAATTTATCAATTTATAAATAAAAATCAGTTTTCTGCAATTGAAGGGAATTTTATAAGAGGTTTTATGACCAATTGTCATGCCATGCCACTAGAAATGTAATATTGTTTGTTGTCAACATGCTGCTGGTCTTCATATGATGAATTATTTGGGGGCATCTAGGATTCTGTTTATGGTGTGCTTTTACTTTATTTTCTGACTGATGTACTTACTTCTTTGTCATGGCAAATTGATTTGAACCCAAAAACAACTAGATTGGTAATATCACTGAAGTTCGTGTTGATGACAACTAAAAAAAACAGTTACCAATTCATAGTCTCTGTATTTTATAAGTTTTGATTTTTCTCACATATTACATTAAAAGACAAAAGACTTTTTTTCCCTTGAAAAAATATTATAGGTTGTTCCTCCATTGTAAGCAAATCCCAAATTGTCGTGTGACCATGGTTGCCTAGTGGTCAACTTCGCATGCTCGTGGCAGTGTTGTCGAGTCATGGGTTCAAGTGGGAGCTTGGTTGGATATCATCCTCGTCACTTTACCGAAGTTCTAAATTATGAGGTCCATTACCAAAAGACTTATTGCAGCTTCAAAGTGCAGCACTAGTAAACATACTCATCCAAATTGCCATTCTAAAGTGTAGGGAATTTAATTTTTCATATACAAATAAAAAAAGATTGCTATGTCAATGAAGGTGATAGAAACTTAAAATGGCAACTTGTGTCCTGCTAACTCTCTCTCCAAACAACTCTAGAGTTTTATTTCATTAAATTTATTTTCATATTAATAGAAAATAGAAATGTTAAAAGTAGGATAAAAAAAATGCCATCAAATGTAAGAATTATTCTATTAGTATTTCTAATTCATTTTTGCTAGAAGGGAAAAAAGACTAGAAGCTTAAGATTATAAATGTTACTTAACTTTTCTGTATAAAATTCAAATCATATGTAACAATCAGTGTTAGAATAATAGCAGCTGATAAAAAGGTACATACAATGGAACCTTGCTTGATGAACACCTCCCATAATGAGTGTTTTGCATTATAAGAAAGCTTTTGAAGGAATTATATGCTTATAAGCAAGTTTCCTCTGTATAATGAAAGAAATTGATTTTTAATATCAAAAACACTAAGAGAACGGAGAAAGATATATATTTTGTGATATAATGAAAGTTCTGATTTTTCCTTTTTTCTTCGTAATAATTGTATACTGTGCATCAATTGCATTTGGTTTTAACTATCAGCTATGTTAATTTTAAAGTACTTAAAAAGTTTTAGAATTAATATTATGCATAAGTATTAAGTGCTTCTTCTTTGTATAGAAAAGTTCCTATAATCTGTACATTATTACAGGGACATTTTCTAGTCAGTTTTTTTTATCATAATTTCTTTAAGTTCTTTTTTCTTTTCCCCCTCCCTTTTTTTGAAACTTTAAGAGGGAAACACTGCCTAACATAATGCTAGGGGGCAGCATTGATGTGCCACTGATTTCAGTAGAAAATTAAATGTATAATTTTGTAAAAAAATATAGAAATGAACATATTGCATAACTTAGGAATAGATGTGTTGGATTTCTGAAGGAGATAAAAGTGAACTGTTTTAAATTTCTTTCATGTCTTTGATGCCTAGACAGTATAGACCAAGGATATTCAACCTTTTTTTCTGCTGGGCCGCATACATATGCCAGCTATTTCATGCGGGCCGCAACACGAAGATGAAGGGGGGGGGGGGGGTCTTTAAGACCAAGGTAACATAGCAAGTTTAAAATGAAGAAAATTGATCAAAATATTATAACTTGTTTTGCTTTTTTTAATTATTTCTTATATTTTTTATTTTTGTCACTAACACTAAATTATAAGCATTTAAGAAACACTTCTTTACAATTTCTGCATTAGTAAATGGTTTCATATGATTACCAATAACATTATTAACTTCATAGGATGTCTTTGTTACCGCTGTGATATTACCACTGACAAAACACTTTGTTGCTGTTGCAAAGGTTATTAAAGAAAGTATTTATCACCTCTTGAAAGAGATTTTTGAGGAAAAGTGAGATTGAATGATTCCTGTTTATTGATATTTTTTAAATACAGCACTTTTGTGACAAATCAAACAATGGGCTCAATTCATGTGGCATCATAGTCACATGATAGTGAAAGCCACGTGATTCTAGTCAATCAATTCAAAAACTCATGCAAACGTCATAGTCACATGATAAAAATTATCTAGTGTTTCCAGCTAATCAGTTAACGTGCTCCGGTGTTGCCAAGTTTTGCTCTTTGCGGAAACTTTCTCTTCAAAAGTACATATGTATACAAAATGCATTTTATTTAAAAGTATAAACGTAAAATATGATTTTTTTTTTTAATTTAAAAAACAATCTTTTTGAAGAAATTTTTTTCCCCCTAACATTTAAACACTTTACCCAAATATGAAATTTGAAATCTTATCTCAGTTTTGCAAATAAAACAACAAGTACAATTAGTTTAATGTTTGTTTTGAATTCAATGGAAAATGCATGTTTGTTTTTATCATGTGACTTCAGGAATTGAGCCCATTACTGATCCATGTTTGTTTTTCACTACAAAATATTCTACCTCCCAATCGTTTTGAAGCGATTTATTTTTTTCGAATATTTTTTGCTTGCAAGATATGAAAGATGGTTAAAAATTAGTTCCATCCATAAAATGGTCACTACTCCACTGTTGTCTGTTATTACTAACCGTAACCATTCCAAATAGAAAAAGAATATCAATTCGCTCTCGTATGACACTGAAAGCAAAAACCAAATTGATATATTTGATTTCTTGATGAAGAATTTTCCAACAAATTTTTAATACAATGTTCTTAAATAAGTAAATTTCTCAGAGTAATGAGCCATATGACCGGGCCACTTAAAAAGGCTCGGTGGGCCGCAGGTTGAGTATCGCTGGTATAGACTTTCAGAGTTTATTTCAATATGTACATGGGAGAGAACAAGAATATTTTTGGAAAAACCTTAAATCTTTCAATTCCTTTTTCATCTCAGCTCCATAACATGCAAATTAATAACACAATATATCTGATGTAGTATTTTTAAGGAGACAATAAAATGTAAGGATGATCCTTCTGGAAAGCTTTTAAAAAGTAATTTTGTTCCTTGGTAGTTCATTATTCTGTAAAGTAGGGTTTTTAGAACTCAACTCAGTGGCGCAACAGCCCATGAGGGCCAAGGCCTACTGTGCCTATCTCAGTATACGCGACCTTAGGCACTGGGGTGCATGTACAGATGTTTTGGCCAAGTGGTCAGTTTGACGCGAAACCCCTACTGTTCAGTTTCCAAGCACAAGCTTGGTACTCATTTATTGACTCACTGAAGGGATGAAAGGCTGAGTCGACTTTGCCCAGCCTGGGATCTGAACCTGTGGTGTGGAAACGTGATACACTACCACTCAGCCACTGGGTGTTCTGCAGGTTGGAGTATTGAACTTCAGAAGGCAAGCAGGGAGGAATATGTAGCTGCAAGTCAGAAGGAACTGATTTCTAGATTCAAAGGCAAGCAGAGTGAAATGTTTTACATACTCTCTTAGAGAATGAGTCCTGATTATGTATATATATATATATATTATTTTCAATTGGTCGATCATCTAAAAAACATTCTAGTTTAAAAAATCAAATAGAATTTGTGTGCTTGAGTTGTTTGCAGCATTGGATTCTGTTATAAATGCATCATTCAATAAACCAAATTGAAGCCCTTTTACGATTAGCAGTTTAGTTTACTTTAATGTAACATGTTTCATTTCACAGCAGAAATAATTTATTAAATAAAAAGAATGATAATATTGATGAATACTTGTTTATTTTTCTTGAGTAATATGAGCATTGTATTAAGAGTTTGTATATTGTACTTTTGTATGAAAGCTTATAGTGATTTTTTTCATTTTCAGGTGTTTTTATCAGCCTAAAAATGCTTGAGGAAGGACCTGACCCAAAGGAAGTGTCTGTAAGTTAGATTTTTAGTACTTATAAATTTATCCATTAAAAATTTAGGCTGCTTTTATTTGTTTCAAGTTTAATTAAGGACTTACACACTCAATCTTTCTTTTTTAATTGTGTAGAAAAACATTTGTTAATAAATTACTTCATGAAATTTAATTCACGTGAATCCTTATGTAATCCTTTATATTTTGTTATAATTAAGTAATGTGTTTGTCATAACAATTAATAGTTAACCAATAATAAAAAACAGACTGAAATTAATACAGGCAATCCAGAATTTCCAAGAATCAAATTATGCTTTTATTTAGAATGTACATATCAAGAATATACTTCTAAGAATATCCAAGTTGTCTCTCTTTCTTTAGCACATCAAGTTACCAATAAAGAATACACTATACATATTCTAATGCTTAATAATGTCATGTTTATTACCATAAACAAGCATTGATAACTTCTTATTCATAGTGTTGCAACTGGCAGTAAATTCATTGCAACTCCTCACTTTCCCTATTGGATGTTCATTAGATGTCAATCATTGTATCTGTGACACACATCTTCATTCTTTTCTGGTTCCCAAATAAATAACAGCAGTATTTATATGGTTTTAAAGCTGAATATTGTAAAATGTTTAAAAACCTTATTTGTATTTCCCCCTTCCCTCCAAATTTTATTTCCTCTATGTGTAAGTTGTAAAGTTTTTAAAGCTTGAAAATGATTTTGTTATTTTTTAGCATTTTCACTTTGTTCAGTTGCGAACTCTTAGACTTGTTAAAGCCAATGAACAGCCACCAGTAGATTCTGTTAATGTGATAGCAAGTGCTAGCAAATATGGATTATTATTTGTGGGTATTTCTAAAGGTAAGATTTGTCATTTTTGTTTTTTAATTAATTGCATACATTTATTTTTTTTGCATATAGTCTGAGAACTTAAATTTAAAGCCTAAAATGTGTCTGAGAAGTTAAATTTGAGTTTATCGACTACCTTCTGTCTTATCTGTTTTTTTTATGTTGAAAAGAAAAATTTTGAAATTATGGTGAAAATGTGTTTAATTTTTGAGAAAATATAAAAATGCAATATGAAAAATTGTTTCTCAAATTACCAAAAATCAATTTCCTAATGCCTGAAACAGCCACTGAAAAATCTTTGTTTTTGCTTGCTTGAATAAAATAGCTTATTTGATCATGGTTTCACAGAAAGCTGATAAACTGATTCCAAATAAATTTTGAAATATTTAAATTATTTGAAAAATTTTGTGCTTAAGATTTAACCTTTTTTTAGATGCAATCTTCAAATAGATAGATTTAAGTTGATTTTTTACTAATGAGATGTGTGAAAAAATGATCAGGAAAACTATGTTAAATGGAATTTAGCTTTAAAGTCTCTGTATAATATGAAGAGGAAGTTCGAAAATTTAGATACCAACTGAGTTGTCAAAATTGAGATTCATTGCAAATAGTCATTTCATAATTCTAAAATAAAGGGAATTGAATTCTAATCTGAAATATAAAGCCTTTTAGTAATAAAAAAAAAATAAGTACCAGTTGAGAAGAAAGTAAATGATATTGAAGATAGAAAGTACAAATGGACACTAACTTTTTTTAAAATCAAAAAAGTTGAAAATAAAATAGATTATGATTATACCTGAATGAAAGTCAATCTTTAAAATTTATTTGCATAATAAATAAAATCATTCTAAATCCATTTTAATCTTCAGGTTTTAAAGTGTTGAAATTAGAAAACATATTGGATTTGGATGAAGATAAAGAAAATAAAAGTCTTGAAGAAAATTATTTCTGCCAAATTGTACCTTGTGATACACCAGTTTTGCTTTCTTTGAGTGCAGACCAAAAAACCCTTGCAGTTTGTGTGGAGAAAAATTCATCTGTTGTGGCTGATTTCTATGATATAGCTGCTTTTGCAGATTCTGTAAGTAACTTTCCATCATTTTCTATTTTTTAAATAATATTATATTGTTATGAATTTTGTGTAATGAATGCTTAAAATAGTGTAAATTTATATCTGGATGTGAAATTTGTTATTACTCTCTGTTGTATTTATTTTATGCTAAAATTGTAATATTCACAAGCCACTCCAATCCTTATATTATAATGACTTATCTTTTTTTGGTGATCATATTGGTGACAGTGACCATGTTGGCTACCATTTTTGGCAAGTTGGCGACCTATGGATGCTTCTGGAAATTACTGGAGAAATCTATTATGATCTTTTTGCCATCTCAAGATGGCCGCCGCCTAGCACTAAAAAAAACATAAGTTGTAAAGAATTTTTTTTTTTTTTAAATTGATGAAGCAAGTGAAAAAAGTAGAATTTCAACCATTTAAAAAAATTTTAAAAGGGAAATAAAAAGTTTATTTATTCATTTTCCATGTAAAATGGCACTGAAAAATATGAATGCTGGAATAAAAAATTGCTAAAAGATGAAAGAAAAAAATTTTTGAAAACAGCTGATGTAGTAAAAGTATATATGTATATATATAAATTATTCAAGGCCACAGAAGAAGAATTGAGTTGTAAGAAAAAAAAATGTGATGAGTTATTGTGGAATGCAAAAAATTATGAAATCATTTATTGAAAGTAAAATGATAGAAATTCTCTCCCAATTTGCCACCATTAAAGTTGCATGAAAAAGTAAAGCACCAGACTTTTTGGCCTTAGTTTTGGAATTACCGTAGGTTTATATCAATATTTTTATATACAGTTAATAATTTAAATCAGTTTTTTTTTTTATTTTGCATGCTTTTTTGTTAAAAACTAAAGTATTTCATTATCATTTTAATTCTATTCTTTAATTCCCTATTTCTTTAATATTTTTATCTTTTAATATATTATTTAGAATATTTGCTCTAACAGGTTTTACATCTACTTTCATCCCCCCCCCCTCAAAAGGTTTGAAAAATGATATGGAACTCTCTAAAAAAAACTTCGATCTATCCAATTTTATTAGATTTTTTTCATATCATCTAAAATTAAACATATTTAAAGTTAAATATTTGTAGTATTTGATCTTTCTTAAAAAAAGTGACTAATCTTTTGTGAAGTTTTATCAAATTCTTTTAAATTTTTTTGTTATTTTTACAATTTTTAGGATAGAAATCCTGTGCCTTTTTTAAACGTTCAATTGTCAAGAGGAGCTTCTAAGTTAAGAGAATTCGTGTGGAATCCTGTTTCTGAGAATATATATGCTTACTGTATGACTGATGGAAGTCTAGGTGTTCAAGAGCTCTCTGGATTGAACTCAAATATACTAGGAAGTCTGCCCAGCGCTAAAGCAACTGCAGGTTTGTTTATATGCTTAATATCAGAAATATTAAAAAAAAAAAAAAGAAATGGTCAAGAGTCAGTTTTTAAAAACCATGTTATTGTAGAGATCGATATATTAATCGTCATCACCTGTTGGTAGAATCTGCAGAACTACATCTGCCAATTATATTATGAACTCAAGAAGGTGTGTTCATTGCATACTATTTTGATCTGTTCCATCAGCTATTGAAGACTTTATTAAGACTTATTATGAGTTTTAGTTTAAATTTCTATTATGTCTAATTAATTTGTTAAATTTACTATTTTTTTGAGGTAATTAGTGTTAGTGGAATTACAAATACAGCTACAACACAGCACTAAAATATCATTAAATCAAAACAGTACACTCTCTTTCATTCATTCTTAATTTGAATATCATCTTTGCTCTAAGTATTAATTACTTCTTCCAATATATATTTTTTTAATTTAAAAGAGGAAATTCATATTTATTTTGCATATATGTTATGCTTTTTTAGATACTTTTATTACAACTTTAACTTGTTTCAATTCATATGTAATTTGCTACTTATTTAATAGAATTAAATTTTTTTGAGTAAATTTCATTATTCTTTAAAATTTATACTTCCCCCCTCCCCCATTTCTATCATTGCAACTTCTGACAAATTTCAATAACTTTTTGTTTATGTTAGAAAATGTTTAGGATAGCATTGTCATAATTCATGAAATCTTTGATGATTAATCTCTAATGATGAATTGCTAGTATGAAATTAACTTGTAATTTCTATTTATTCAATTGCAGTGAACTAGAAAACTATGTTCTCTAAATTTTTTGTAAAAATTACCTTCTTGAAATTTTTATTTAATCACTGTTTTAAACTGTTTCTTAAGTTTAAAGAGTTAATCAGTTGTAAAAAATAGCTCTTATCATATTTTGATTTTACATTTAAAAGCAATAAATAAATAAAATTAAAAAATGAGTTGAAGTTATATTAAGTTGGCATATTGATTAGTTGGATGCCAGATCTCTTTGTCTCTTTGGGTAATATTGGAATTTTATTGATGGAAATTATGTTGAAAAGATGAAATATTACCTCCCCCCAAAAGTGATATATGAACAGTTTATCATGTTATTATGGAATAGGGCTGAAAAGCAAAATAATTATATATTTATTTTTATCCACAAAAAGTACTTACTAGATAATTTTGATCTTGGAAAAAGCTATATAATTTTGTGAATAACTAGCATATTTCTCCAGCCTAATTTTTGTTCTCATTCTTAATAGCTGTATTACTCCATAGCAAAACTTATAAGCACGCTCATTTATTTGTGTAAATCTGTTAAATATACTATTTATGACATTATTTTATCAACCAATTATTTATTCATTTTTTGTTGTTAGCCTGTTGGAGTCCCAAGGGCAAGCAGTTAGTTGTTGGTAAAAGAGATGGATCTTTTGCTCAATACAAGCCAAATCTGCAAGAAGTAAAAAGTATTCCTCCTCCAAATATAAATGAAAAATTATTGGGTAAGAATGTAATCAACATACACACATATTTCTATTTGGTAAAGAAATATTTGTCTTTAGAATTTATATAAAGAATTGATGAAACAAAGAAGTTGCAAGATTGAATTATTTACACTTATAGAAAAATGAATAGATGTAGAAGTTATTAATTAAAAATGAATTCTTCCACATACTTATTATTTTATCTATCTGATATTGAACAAAATATTCTTAAATATAAATCTTTCTCCTTTCTTTTTATTTTTTCAGTTGCTAATATATGCTGGCTTTCTACTGCACAGTTTGCTGTTCTCTATATGCCAGAAGGCAAAAATGTCTCGCCGTATTTGTTTATAGTATCAACTCCAGTAAGAATTTTTTTTAAAATTTGTTTATTTTAAAAACTATACAATGTATAGATAAAGCTTCAGCCAATTAGTTTTGTAAATAAATTTCTTCAATTTTATTTTTAAAGTGACTTTTTAATTAGTTTTTTATTCTTTAATGTACTTATTTTTCAGTAATTATATTGTATTAAGCATAATAACATCATTTTCATTATTTTTTTTTTGTTACAGATTTTAATTTCAAAACTTCAGTATGTTTTTACATGTTTCCTAAATATTTAGTATCATTTCATGTGAAACCATAAAACTTAAATATTTAATCCATATGAAAAAATTGTATTGTAATATCACATTTGTGTTTTAACTACCTGTAGTTTTACAATAGTATTTAATCAAATGCTATAAACCAAAATATCATGCAATAATAAATGTATAAAATCAGATTACCCTAAACAAAAGAATAATGGATAATGTTAAATATCCAACTAATTAGAAGATGATTGTTATTAAAATCAAAAACTTGAGACCTTTTATGACAAAAATGCTAAATTATTATTTTGTAATTTAATATACTAGCTGTTACTCGCCCACTTCGCTGGGTATTTCATGATGTTATATGAATATATATATAAATTATTGATATCCTAGCATTAAGAATTCGATTGTATTGAAAAATATTCTTATAATTCTTGATTTAAAAAGGACAGAACTTCCAAATAATAATTTCTAAAATTGAATTGGTATTATCATTTATACTCTCTCGTAACCCCCTCAGAAGTGGCTTTGCACAAAACTCATTTTTAGTGGATCTCTACTCAATATTATAAAGGAGCTTGCCAAATTTCAAGTCTAAATTTAATAGATCAAAAATGAAATTTTTTGTCAACAAGCTCCAGTTACCACCTTTGAGAGTTGATTTCTGTAAGACTCATTCAACAAACTCGTTCAATTCAACACCAGAGACAAACATACCAAATTTCATTACTGTAGGTCTAGTAGCTCAAAAATGGGATTTTTTATCTATACGCCACAAAATTTCATACAGTAAGTGGTAGTTCGTTAACAAATTTTTTTTTATAAATAAGTCCCTTCAACTCCCTCCAATAGGAGTCAATTTAAGAATCTATATTCAACAACAACAACATAAAAAAAACCCCCATTTCAACAACATTTGTATGTCTAAAAGTTAAAAAACAGTAATATTTATCTGTAACGACCCTTAAGCTCTCGCAATGACCTTTTGCGTTGATTCTCAAAACCCTTTTCTAGCAAATCCCTACTCCATGAAAGGAACGGGCTAACCAAATTTCTGGCATGTAGGTCTAATAATTCAAAAAGGGGAATATTTATATAAAATGCCCCTTAAGCCCTTGTGACACCCCTTGAGGTTCAATTTTTGTAAAACCCCTTGTGTAACGAATCTCAACTTTAGAAACGGAACAGGTCTACCTAATTTCAATTTTGTAGGTCTAATAGTTCAAAAAAGGGAATATTTATCTCTAATGCCCCTTAGGGGTCAATTTTACTAACTCAGAAACCTTCGTGGACATGCGTCCAACCATTCCCCAAAGTTTCATCGCAATCAGAGGAATGGTTTAGGAAGGCATAAGAGACATACAAACATTAATTTTTATTTATATTGATAATAATAATATAAACAATCTGATTGGAAGAAATTGAGTTACTTTCAATCGAATTTTCTTTTTAAATCAAATGTATCAACTTTTCCCCTTAATTTTCTTTTTTGCACTGTATATTTTTTTTACATATATATTATTTTGTATACTAAACGGTTATTTTCATGTTATTTCAATGTCTGAGTATTATTAGAAACATGGTAATAAAATTGAGTCTAATTCTGGTACCCGATGCTATTGTTTTGTGGCAAGTACTCATGAGTTTCAGTTGCGTTTTAATAAATAATAAAATGCAACTGGAACATTTGTGTCATTTTCATGTCTTACTTATATATTTTGATATATATTCTTTTTTTTTGTCTTTAATAATCTTATTTTTTTTAAAAAAAAAAATAGAGTTTTTGGATCTGCCAACAACATAAGAAAAGCTATTTCAGAAGTACAACATTTTGTCTTGAAATTGCAGATGTTTATATTTGTATGCTATGAAATTATATTTAGGGAATCAGATGTTTAGGAATTGAGTGTTAAATATTGTAATAAAGCATTAGGAATTAGAAATGGTATTTGTTTAAAAAAAACTTGTCTGCTTTTTACAATTGGTTGTATAATTTATATATGCTACTTAAACTATTCTTAACTCTATTGCACTGCAAACTGACTTAAAAGCTTACAAAGTGTGTTAAAAATTATTTAAAAGTAAAAATGTAGTTATGCAGACAAGTATGCATTTAATAACTTAGTACCTTGTGTATTATTTTTAAGGAGGGGGGAAGAGACTTCAAAATTCATTAGTATTATTTTGATAATTCACAAATGTCGTTATTTCTGTATTATTTACTTTTAGTAACTTTGTTATAAAAACTCATTTTTCTTGTTATTAATTTTTATTATCATTAGTTATTTTTAAATGGCTAATTTTAATTTATATTGAAAGGATACTTTTCTCTTTCAGTTTCTATTAATACATACATATATTTATTACAGAAAGGTGCACCTGTTGTGTACATAAACTATTATGATGTTTGTCTTGGAAATTCCACTAATGAACTTCAAAGATATATGCTTCACCATGAAGCCACTTGGTAAGTAAGCTGAGTCCATAATTCGTCTGTGATATAGTTTTTAACTGATGCACTTGATATTTTATATTCAAACAGAAATAAAATTTGGTGAAATATCACTTATCTAATATAAATAATGAAAATGTTTGTAGCATAAATAATAATTTAAGCTGTACTTTTTATTTAGTAGTCTGGAATATGTAAAAAAAAATTGCTTAGCCAGCTATTCACAAAACATAATATAAGTACTTATTTTTAAAGAATACAGATTATCAATGCACTAAAACACTTAAATTAAAAAAATTGTTAAAAAATACTATGTGAGGAAAAATTATAATAATCATATTTTACATAGAGTAGTTTGTGTACATAATTTTTTTGATTGTTACATGTAATTGCATTCACCAAAAATACACTTTTTAGTTTTGAAATACATTTAGACAAATAATTTAGTATACATATATTTACAGGGATATCTTAATTTGTGCTTCCACGGATTCCATAGAAGTTGCTGTCCTTGGAGATCCAGTAAGTTGCTATTTGGCATTTTAAATTACTGTGATGATATACTGTTTAAACATAATTTTTTAAATGTGTGTATAAAAATATATTAGACATTCATTAAGTTCAAGTGAAACTAGTAACCTATAATTAGTACAAGAGTACCTATTCAGGAAACTAAATTTGTTTATAAAATTCAAAATCTGTATTTTGTAAGGCTTCAAACTTTTTCAAGTTGAGAGGAGAAGAATATTATTTTAAAACAAGTTGCAATTAAATGGAGCATAATATTTTGTTTAAGAAATGAATATTTAGTTGTTAGGAAATATTTAGATAAAAATCTTACTGTGTTTAATAAAAAAATTATTTATTGTACCTTGTGGAAATATTTAAAATGAAACTTTCAACAATTGTTTTTAAGCAGCATTTATTGTAATTAATTTTTAAAACATTCTGTACATCAGTTTTTCAATTTTTCATCTGTATTATTTTTAAAAAATATTGTCATCTTTGAAACTATTCTGCATTAATACATTCATGTTGACAAAACTGTTTTCATGAAGAGAACCTTACAGTAGCTTTTATAGAAATGGAATATTCCTTTTAAATTAATCTACACTATATTAAAATTCATAGGTAAACAAATGTATCTATCTATCTATCTATGTTGCTTTGTATGTACAGTAGAGCGTTGTTTATCCAAATCAATTGGGATCAGACACCATTCTGATAACCAAATGCAATCCATGCAGTGTATGAAACCGAACTCTTAAACAGATATTGAAAATCATCGCATGCGGGAAATGTGCTTGAAGAAAAAGCAAAATGTTGCAATTTTACCTTCATTGTGGTAATTAATCACTTATTTTTCACGGTACCATTGTACACCTTCGTTTTTTTGCTGAAAAGTCTCTGATTTTCTTGAGCAGCAGTAGTTGAGTAGGACAGCACTCTGATTGTTGTTCATACTACTCCATAGCTGTCTCTAATGCAGATAACACTTCAGCATTTGATGGACCTTTGCTACTTTTGTTGTTGTTGTCATTGACTTTCAGCAAAATTGTTGACTTTCCAACATTATAAAGCTGTGCTAGAGAAGCTCCACTATCTCCCTTCACGAGGCAGTTCAATATTTCAAGTTTCGTCTCTATTTTCAAGACGTTGGGCTTGCGATTTGAATTCGAAGCCATAGCAGTTTACAACTCAACAAAAGAGCACATATACACCCCATCACTTGGAAACAAACTGATCTAATATTCCGCGCAGATGTTTGCCAAATCACACAACTGAAATTCCCCAAATATCCCTGATTTTGGGTTTTTCCATCACTTTTGACATGTTGCGAAACAACTGTTGAGCATTGCACTGTTCAAAAACGTATTCATATACAGTGCATGTGGTTGACAAAAAAAAAACAACTAGTCCGGATATTTGAGGCTATGGATAATAAACATTTGGATAAACGACATTCTACTGTACATCTATTTTATCAGGAAGTGGACAACGCAGTAACTCGCCGAAAGTACCAAAAGATTGGGAATGATCAGAGGAATCCCCCCCCCGGGGGGTGGGGTTGGTGGTCGGGTATTACAATTAGTTAAAAAGATATTAATTAAAAGCCTTAAAACACATAATTGGTTTACCCCTGTTGGCTTTTTATTCTGCCGAGCATCATTTCCATTTCAGCACAAAGTGAAGTTCTGACTTTCCCCACATATTTAAAAAACCCATCCAATTCTTACTATCTAACTCGGACAAAAAATAATTACAGAATCGGAAAGATCATTTTTTGTTATTTATAAAAATAATATCTCCAAACTTTTTTCCCCATATGTAGAACAATATTATCCATAATCTGTACAAAGATTGAAAAAATTGCTTAAAAATTACAGTTTTTTAAATTTTTTTTTTTTTTGTGTTTTTTTATTATTTACCCTTTTTTGCAACAGTTAATCACACACACGCAATGTAGTATTTTTTTTTCATTTTTTATTTAAAGATTACTGTAGTTTGCAATTGATATGTGAAGTTTGAAGGTATTAACTTAAAAAATGTGAAGCCTTAAAAAATTTAAAACTTTAACTAAGAACGCAATTTTACAATAGCCAAGGATTTGGTGCGAAAACCTGTTTAGCACCAAATGACTATCTTTTCCCCTGTGTACTTCATGTTTGATGAAGGATTACACTAGAAAAGATGCCTATAAATTATGAAAATCACCAAATTTGGCGACTGAAAAATTTAATTTTTGTTTCATGTCTTAATTCAAAAAATTTATTTTAAACATTCATTTATAAAAAAAAATTTCTCTAATATTTGTGAAATACTTAATTGCTTTCACTCCATTATCATTATTTTAAACAAGTTTATTTGCAATACATTTAAATGTATTGCTTTAAATTAATATTTTTTAAAATAAAGCAGTATATTGTTTTGTGTAAATCATTAATCAAAATTTTTCAATCATTATGTATTGATGATTATGATGAATAAATTGTCTGAACTAAAAAAAGTTCTTACTTTGCTCTTTTAAAATCAGTGATTTAAAAAATTAAACATGAAACACTTTTTTTTTACACGTTTTCAAAAATTGCTCACAATTGAATATCTCTTCCTTTTATTTTAAAGGTCTTTTCACGCTTATACGTTCACGCTTCACGTTCATGGCCCGTTCAGCATAGCGCTTGATTTCTATCAATTTTACCCGGGTTTAAAACATCGTTTAAGTGTTATGATTTTTTTAACAAATACTCAAAATTTTATTTGCGCATTTAATAACTTTGCCAGCAATTTTTTAATTGGAAAGATAATTTATTCTGCCACAATATGGTATGTTTTTTTGTTTGTTTTTATTTTACAAAACACCAATACTTTGCATATTTTATGATTTTTTTCAAAAATGAATCAATATTGATGCGTTTAAATGAAAATGATTTTTAAAAAACTCATACTTTGATCTTTTAGAGTTAGGGATTTAAAAAAAAATGCCCAAAACTTTTTTTTTACAAATTTTTAAAATTTACTCAAATTTTAAATACTTAATAATTTCTTATCAAATTCAAATTTTTAATAACTTCTTCATTTATAAAAATAATTGCATGAAACTTTTTTCCCGTGTATCGAACATTTAAAAAAAAATGCTCACAATTTTAATTCAACATTCAATATAGTTGTGAAATTTTGTAATTATAAAAATTTCTACTTTTTTATCTTTTTTCAACATACAACTATTTTTAAAAGGGTACATTTTCATTTCTGGAGACTAAAAAGTTGCAAAGTGAATGAGTGAATATTAAAGTTGCACTGTTCAGCTACTCGAGAGCTTTTGGCGATGGACTTCAAAATTTTGAACCATGGTCAAGTGACGAGGAGGAGACCGGAGTTGGCACCCATCTCTCCTAATAACCACACCGCACCAACGCTAGGATTCTTGAATATTTCAAAAAATGCTCACAATTTTAATACAACATTTAATATAGTTGTAGAATTTTGTAATTATAAAAATTTCTACTTTTTGTCTTTTTTCAACATACAACTATTTTTAAAAAAGGTACAACATAATTAATCCTTTTTTTAATGAAATAGCTGCATATTATTTTTGAAAAATGTAATAAAACTGATAATCTTTAATTTTTTTTTTTTACAAAAGGTAGTTTTAAGTGTTAAAAAAAGTTAAAATAATTAGAATTACAAAATTAACCAGTTTTTTTTTAATGAAATAGCCGCATATTTTTGAAAACTATAAAACACTGATAATCTTTAATTATAAAATAAATAGATACTTTTTCAATGCACATATGAGCAATAGCATTTCTTGATTCTGAAAAATATGCACTATTTCTTAAAACTACAATAGCCTGTGCAATGCTAAGAAATTTTGAAAAAGCATATTTTACTGAAGCTTTTACTTACATAAGTAGAGAAGGCCCATTCAACGGCGGGCCATACAGCTAATTTTCTTAATAATAAATGTTTTAATAACATGGCATATGTATTGAATTTTGTATTATGTTATAAAATAATTCCTTGTGCTATTTTCAGCCTTCCTGGGTACCATGGGACTTGAGAGATGATGGAAGGATTCTATTGCCTGCAAAAAATGGGGCTAAATGTGCTGTTGGCATGGGTGTTATGTTTTGCTCTCAAAGAAGAATTGTTATAAGTAAGATTATAAATAATGAAGGCACATATATGTGATGTTGCAGTATATTTCATACTGCTGCAAAGGGCGAAGCATCTAATTATTAAAAATGTTATTAATTGAAATGATTAAAGCATGCTTGTACTGTGCAATGTATTCATTAATCTGTAATTTGTATGAAATGAGTCATAAGGATATTGGAGACTTATGCAGTTTAATGTTACAGGAAGCATGGAATTTGTTAAAAATTTATTTTTACAAGAACTGCAAAAACTGTTAAAGGAAATTAGTTGTATAATTGGCATTAAATTCTTGGGAAAAATAAAAATCTTTAGAAGCTAAAAACCCTAATTCTGATTTCATTTTTCTTAAATATGTTGTTCAGTTAAAAGTGGTGTGTTAAATTGATTGGAAAATAATAAATTCTATATATTCAATTATCATAATGGATATAAAAATAAGAATGAAACCAAATGAATTGAATTAAACAAAAGTTTTGATATTTAAGAAAATCAAAAAGCTATGAAGAAGTAAAATAAATTGTGTACATGTGAGCAATCCATATAAATAAAAGAATGGTGAAATTCCTAAAAAACCAGATTAAAATATGTTATTCGTATACTATCTCAACTATATTAGTGAAATTGCTAGACCTACAGAAAGTGTCTAATTCTGGTAATCCAATACCATGGTTTCCTGTTAGCCATTCTTGCTTGTGACTGGCTTCTGTGTTTCAATATATACCTATTCCCCAATTTACACGCTATTTTTTTATACTATTTCACTTCAACATGTTTCTTAAAATATGAAATATAAAAAGGAAGAATTCTGCAGTCATTTTTTTAAATCCCTTTCCCTTGGTAATATTGACACTTATATTTCTATCCATCTTTTAATTTAATTTTATTTATTCCAGTCTATAAATGGCAATTTCCCCTTTTGTATATATGATTAAACTTTCTGATCATGTGATTAAGTGTAGTGAATTTTTAGCTGCAGAAAAGTGTACATCATTTTTGTATCAGTGTACTTTTCTATTCGAAATTTTTTGAAAGTTTGTATTTACTGTTAGTGATAAACAAGTACAGTTTTTGTAGCATTTTTATAATTTTATATGAATTTTGGGTGTTTTATCAAGATAAAAGAAATGTAAAAAGAAATATATTAAAAGTTATGTTTTTAGAAAATAAAATTAATATTTTGGATTGTTTACATAATGAAGAAAGAGTAACAGATGTTACTCAATTTCATTTCATGGAGGAAGCCACAATAATAATAATAAAAGACTGCATTAGGAAGAGTATGAGTATTGTAGTTGGATCTTCCAGTGTGGTCTAAGTTGGCATTCTAGTGTTGGCATCTAAGAGTGCAGTGTTGAAAATTTTATAAAAGGATATTTTGCAATTTTACTTTGTTACGAATCATTTTTTTAAAAAAATATTTAAAATTGTTTAAAAATGTAGAAGATATGAAAGTGGTGCATATACAGTGCAAATTTTACGTAATCTTTTCATTCTACTACTTAATATTCTAAATTATTTCCAATTCAATTTTATTATATATGTACTATCCATATTTCTGTTGAAATACTCACAAAAATGTGAATATAGTATATAGTCAGTTTTAATGTGCATTGAAAAATCTCAAATATCATTTTAATGATCATATTTAAATTTATCTTAATTTTAGATGAAAATGAGTCTTATCCAGCCATGCCAATCATCTTTATCTTGACTGACAATGGTCTATTGGTCTCTTATCACATGGTCAACACTGCACCAGGATGTGTCAGCTTGGTACGTCCCTCAACTCCCATAGAGAGGGAGGGAGAACGCAAGAGACCTGGTATGAATATTTAAAATTTATCTGTGTAACTGTAATTTTTGTGGGAACTTTTCTTTAAGCTTCAAATTAAAGAAATCTAAGTGAATAAAAATTAGCCCTTAATATACATATAAGCTAAAAGATACTACTGTAATGTTCACAGAGGTATATTTTCAAATATTTATTTAAAATTCAAAACATTTTTACTTATCCTAACACTCAGAATTCTTGAATATTAGAATACATAAAAAAGTTCACAATTTTAATATGTAAAAGCATTAAAATTCAATTATGAGTATTTTTTTGAATGTGAAAGTAGAGCATCATAAAATAAAAGCAAGCAAGACGTTCTATGTAAGTCATGCAAAATTTGTATATTTCCATTATTTAAGTATTTAAGGAGTGTATGCTAAATCTTATTTTATATAATATTATGAAAATAGTTGAAATTTCTTTAAAAAGGAATATCTGTGATGTTTTGTATTCGATTTTGCTCAAATTGTATGCATTTGTTATGTGCATTCTAGAAGATAATTAAGTCTTTATACTGGGCAGTTTTCCTTTGAGGATTCACCACTTATGGACATTAAATTGGTAATGCACTTTGGCTTATTTCTTTTGCCAATATCATTGATGAAATACTTTAGAAAAATTTCCAGTACTGATTTTAACATTAAAGTGAGACAATTAAGAATTAACATAATTAATAACCAGACTTGAAATATCTAGTATCTTGGGAAAGTGTGCCAACAGTAAGACTTAAACAGAAGAGAATCTACTTGCATATATATATAAATATATACTTTTTTATATTTATAATTTTTTTTAGGTGGAACTCAGAATGTGAACCAAACAGTTCTTTCATCCCAATCTGTTCCAAAAATATTGAATGCTAATTCAATGTAAGATTGTTATATTTTTTATGCACTTCTTGACATATTAAATGAAAAGACGGTGTTCTGTTGAAGAATAAATAGTACTAAAATGCTTATAAAAAAAATACATGATTCAATACTCAATTTCTGATTTTACTTTTGAGTATAAATTGTCACAAAAATAAAAATTAAAGATAGTGAATTACTTTATCATACTGATGTAATTTTTTAAAAAAGGACCAAATTAAATGTTAGATATTGATTTTCTCGGAACTTTAATACAAGGAACCATATCTAATCTAAGGAATTCTAATCTCTATTCTCTAAACCATTCTAATCTAAAGAATCTGTGTAATTGTTGAACCGTTTTGATCTTTATGAATATTTTCTCATACCTTTGGGATTTTTTTTATATTTCTTTTTGCAAAGATTTATTTTATTTATTTATTTTTTGAAGTATTGATGATTTTTTAAATATATTTCAGTTGGGGAAAATATGGGAACCTGCATGTGTTCTTATTTATTACACACTCAATATATTTTATTTAAAATTTTTCACTTAACATTAACATTTTTACTCAGGAAATTTATTTTGAATTTTTTTTTATTCCAATCATGAAAGAATTTCTTGTTTTGAGTTGAGTAATCCTCTGTAACATTTAAAGTAGAATATAAATGTCTATCTAAATCGGATATCTTTTGTGATCTTTAAACTATAAATTAATTATTTTTGTAATTCAATAGAGTTATATGTGATAGTTGTGTGCAATATGTTAGAATTTAGCTTTAAAACATGTTTATTTTCAAGTTAAACTAAATTTTGAGGAGTTAAAATAATCTTAAAAATACATATTTTTAAATATAAATTTTAAGATTTTTTTCAGCCTCATAGTTTTTTACTCTTCTTCTAGAAACACTGCTCCATCTTTTTTTCAATCACCAGCTCCAGGAAGTGTGAGCTCTTTTCCATTTAATGCAGGAAAGCCTACCGGTATGAACTTATCTCAGTCCAGTACTCAACCAGGTACTTATAATTTTTTTCTTGTAATTGTCTCTTTGAATAAATCATGAATTATTTGTACCATGAGAAAAGAATACACACTTAAATTTCTGTTTATCAAACTCTAGATTAAAAACTTTCTTGAAAACATTTTCTGTGACAAGTTTTTTTTACAATTGCTGTTGTATTTTTAATTTCTGAATGTTTAAACTAAATTAAATTTAACAAAAGAGAGGATGAATATATAAATCAATGGTATCTGCTTGTGTATATTTATATAAATATGAATGAAAAATATAAAATACATCTAAAAGCATTAAAGATTAAATGATAAAAACAAAATGTATAAATAACAAAACAACATATTAAATATTCAGAGAGAAGAAAAGTAACACATTTAAACAAAAACTTGAAAAAAGAACCCAGCAAGTCAAAAGGCAATTTTGGACTAAGGACCGAATGAGTGGGGCTAAACTAGTTTGATGGTTCCTTTGCGACTCAATAGGTAAAAAAATCCAAACAGAATATTGACAAAAAATCCAAATAGAAAAACAGTACATTGAGTGAAACCTCTCAAATATATGAATTAGAACTTAATTAATTTAAATTTTGTGGTATATCATAAAATCTTTGAGAAAAAAAAATTAAAAAATTGTACTCACAGCATTTTGCAAAGAAATGAAGAATCTTTAAATGATAGTTAAGCCACTATTATAAAAAAAAAAACCACTCAAAGTATATATGAATATGTCACCTATATTAGCATGTCAAAAGAGTTTCATGTTAATGATATTTGGGAAGTTAAAAATTGGCTGTCAAAACACAGAAATTAGTAAATGTATATAATGTTTAAGAATATGTGTGGAAAACTTTTAAACTTTTCTTTATCTGTTAAACACCCACACTTTTCCAACACAATTGCAACTGTCATGTGCTTGAATGTTTCCTGGATTGATATTACTAAATGACATCAAACCAACTTTCAACCACAGAAGTAAAGTGTGAGCTTATGGCCATTAAAAGAGTCATAACTACCACAATAGAGCAATTGAAAGTTCCAGTAGCATTTTATTGTTCTCAGACTCTAGATGTGCCCTCAAGGTGATCCCGAGGGGCAACTCTCAACTGACCCAGGGTATCATTGCCCTTATTAACAGAGTAGTTGCAGCCCAAAGAACTTGCACTGTGCAATGGATATTGCCCCATGTAGACATCTTTGTCAATGAGCTGACTGATAACCTTGTCAAGGAAACCCAAAATTCCCCTCAGCTTTCCAATAGCCTTACCCTTACTCATGCTCATGCCATAGCCAGACGTAAACTTGCCTCTCATCCAGTTAAGAAGTTCTTCATTCTAGATCTTAATTGTAACTGTGTAATTTTAACTACCATAGCCAGCCTACTTAAAAAACACTTTAAAGGGATGAAAATATCCCCTGATGGCCGAAAAAGTTACGATACTTATCCTCATTGTCCTGATATTCAACTTTCTCCTAATCATATTTTTAATGGTCCTTCTTTATTGGCTAAAATAGATCTAAACCCCATGGACCATCAACTGCTTTATTTGCCAAAGATTGTCAACATAGCAAGGGCTGTTTTGGATGCCTTTGGTACCATTCAATTTCTCAGCACTGCATGGACAAGACAACAAATAAATCCCTCAGTGACTGAACCAATATATCAGTAATGGATTCTCTGAAAGTTAAATTTCAACATACCAAACCTTTCCAAATTCAAATGCTTCATGCAAGGTAAAAGGATATATATATATGTAAGGATAATTAAATTAGATTAGAAATTAAATCCCCTATCTAGCAATTCACTTTTATATTTTCTCCTCACCTTTCAAGTATCAAATTAACCACCCATTTATTTCTTCCGAACATATGGCCTAGCCAATAAACATGTCTAATTCCAGATCGTTATATTTAATAGCCCTATATGTCAGCATTAACTTTCAAGAGCACTCATGAACTCCACAATCCCTGTTTTAAGTGTTTAACCCACTTAAGATTTTTCGGTGGCGTTCTTTTTTCTCTCTCTGCCTTTTGCATCAGATGTCTAACTTTGATCAAATAAAGATCCTTTTTTTAAAAACTAAGTAAGTCTGTTTCTGACTCTAAAATCATGTCATATATATATATATATATGTGTGTGTGTGTGTTTATAGGGAGAGATGGTACAAAATAATGGAAGTGCTAATTGGGGAGAAATCATAGTGTAATGTATAATGTAGACACAGCACTGTTTGGAAGTTGGAAATGAAGTAGTTGTTATAAGTAATGCAGTTTCAAATAAGACATTATTGTGTAATATTTTTTAAAATGTTAGATCTCAGTGATTCAGAAAAATATATGTTTATTAATACTAACCTAGTAGAGTTAAGTAGGTGGAATTGTAGGTATAGCTATAGGAAATTCATCTAAAGAATGACCAAATATCAGAAGAATAGTGTGTTATTTCTTTTGGGGCAAAATGTGGAAGAGGTTACAGAAGTAGTAACAGCTAATTTAAAAAGTATGCAAGGACAGAAGCAATTTTGATGTTTTTATGAAAAATGTAAACAAATATATATAATTTTTGTATATGAGGTGATGAACTATTGCTCTTCCTCTTCACTTTAGAGTCGATGCAAAGGCATAGATTATTCTGGTATTTTTATGATAAATATAAAAAGTAATATATTTGTTAATTTATACAAATAGAGGGATTCATTGTTGCTGAGCTGCAAAGCTGCATGATATAAATAAAATTCTTTTTTTTTTCTATTGCATGAAGTATGCTAGTATTTGAATCATTTTTTTTTAGTTTGAATCTTCATGTTGCTTTAAAAACTTCTAGAAAAAATTCTATTAAAAAAAGCTCATATTTTCTCATTAAATCAAGAGATCCATTTAAACTCCCAACAGAATTGACAAAAACACATTTCATATTTTATGACATGCTTAAAGGCTGTTGGAAAAAAAGGAGTGTTTGAAATGATTGAAGGAAACTTCACTTTGCAGAAACTGGTGGATTTTGTTGCACGTTTTGCCAAATGCTTTTATATAGAACTGCTGATAAAAAATTGTTTTAAAGATTTTTGTAAAGTTTAAGCTAATCTATCTATTAAATTTTATAAATTATTTATGAATGACTTTTACAAATGCAAATTTAAAAATAATACTTTTTTAGTTCGTAATTGTTAAAATTTTTGTAGTAGTTATTTCCACTAAGCAAATAATATTTTTTACAAATGCTGTTATACATGTTTCTAATTATTTTGTTGTGCTAATGACCATTAAAATAAATACCCCCCCCCTCCCGAGCAAAATTTAATCTGCCGTGTAGAGAGGGCTGCCATTCGTTAAATCTGTCGAGGCTGAAACTTCCTCTTCTTAATGTGGTGTAGAAGCTAGGAGAGTGGGCCACTAGCTTGGGTATTGTCCTCAAGTTTACCTCCTTAGGTAAACTTGACCATGGTTCAAAATTACGAGATCTGTCGCCAGTAGCCCTTGTGCAGCTTCATAGTGTGAAAATTTAAAAGTCAGTGTGTAAATTTTTAATTTTTTAGTGTGTAAATTTAAATTTATTTATTTTAAATATTTTCTTAGGACTCATTTGTTTCACCCTATATTTTTATCAAAAAATTTCTAGAATTCTCTGCAATCCCATGATTTTTTTATCTTAACGTGTTAATTGGTCAGATCCGGTGGTGATGCAACTCTCCACAAAAAGTTGACACTTTTTTAAGAGCCCTAAGGTTGTTGTTAAAATTTATCTCCCTCAAAATGGGTAAATAAGAATTAAGTATCATGTAAGGTGGGTTCAGGACCAAAATGAATTTAAAGAAAATCTCTCAAGTGAATTGGCATAGAAAATCATTAATGACACACACAAACACAAGTGTATGCATATATTTGTACTTGGAAGGTTGGTATCATCAAACTAGTTTAACTCCACTTATTCATCTTAAACCTGAAGTTGCATTTTTACTTGCTAGGCACCATTTTTAATTTTCATTTCTGTATATTATCTACTTTCTTTTACATATTTAGTTTTGATGTGTTATTAAATTTTTGTGTGTTTTAAATGTATTGCATGTTTTTTTCTTGATATATATTAGGGAAGGTATTTTCTATTATTTTGGCTATATCCCATTTTGTATTAGTCATGGGTAATTAAAGGTTGGTAGGAATAAGTTTAACTAACACTTGAGATATCGTAGCTTGCTAATTCGATTATACTTAGTTGGTTTGTAGTAATTAAAAAAATGCACATGTTATAAATCAGTTCTAATTCATCTCTCACCTGTTAGTAGTTTGATTTTTTTAATAAATATGACCATTACTTTTGAATTTACATTACCCACACATATATATGCTAATTATTTTGACATTCTAATATTTTCCAGGATTTCAATCAACTCCCCAAAGTATCAATACTTCGTCATCCTTCCAGAGTATGACTCCTTCAGGACCAAGTTCTTCATTACAGTTTGGGAGTTCTTCTTCATTTAATGCTTTATCTGAGATGGAGAGATTTCATAAGCCTTCAAAAGGGATTTCTCCATCTGTGCCATCCCAAATCACTGCAACAGATTCTACTGGAACCAGACATATGGCAATTGCACAGCGGATTACTCCTGGATCCAAGGTAAGCATTCAGTGGTCCTTGAATTTATTTTAAAGAATTAATTAACACAAACTAATTAATCTGTCATTATAATTGACTAATGTTTATTTCCATGTATAAGCTGAAAAATTCTTAGGGGTTGGCTTTTATACTGATCTGCTAATCTTGGAAAAAAACATAGTTTAGGAAAAATGTTTTTGGTTTTTTTAAAAACATTTTCTGTTTAGCCATGCACAAGTAATTTTAATCTTTAAACTTTTGGGGTGTTTTGAAAGGAACTTTTATTCTAAAGGGAAAAAAAAGGTCATAAATCCTTCAAGATTAGTGCTTGAATCGGTTTCATTTCATTCCTAAAATTCACATTCATTCATTGGAATGTCTGGATGCATATGATCTTCATGAAACATAAGTAAATGATCATGTGCTCTAAATGAATTTCTCTTTCCACTTATTTCTCCCTTTTTCCCAAAAAGTGGTCAAAAAGTATGACTTGCATAGACAGTGTATATGATAACAAATGAATGGAAAGAATGTGAATTTCAGAGAAGGCTACCAGAGAAATAAAATTATCCTTTCTGGCTTGTAACATTTCACTTTTCAGCAATTTGATTGAAAAATAGTCTTCCCTCTTGACAACATTTTCATCCTCATGGGAGCATAGATGAAACTTACTGGATTTTTTTCCCAATTTTTGTTTATATACAAGTTTTTAATTTTGAAGAAAAAATGCACTCTTGACTTATACATAGATCTGCTGGTATTCAGAAATGTATGGTATTTATTTTAATAGAACTCTAATTTGGCACTGATGCTTATATGATACATCTATCTCCAAAGGAGTTTCAATTCAGCAGCATTTTGTCACCAAAAATAAATAAATGCATAAATAAAAAAATTTCATGGAATGTTACTTCAAATTCAAAGTGTTGGGGAATAGAAGGCCTTCGAAACCTTTTGGAATAAATATTGTAATTTATGTGTGTATTCATATACAATATGAAGAAAAAATTCATTTTAAAAAGATCTTTTAATTGTTAGATTTGGTAAATAAAGAACAACAGCACCACAAACCCCCCCCCCCCCCCCCGCGGGGGCGGCCATCAAAAATTATTGATTAAAATGAGTTTTTTCAAATAATTTGAATTTTAAAAAGTTAATATAATTATGATTTTACAAGAAATTAAATATAAATTTATAATTTATGAAAATGTGAACTGTAATTTAAAAATCTTTTTGAATTATTCATGTTTTTGTTTGTAGATGGATGATAATCAAAATGTTACTGTAGCTCCAGTCATAAAACAGGCCCAGCCACAGGCTCCTCTGAGTAACATTAGCAACACTGTGGTATGTATATTTGTAAATTTCTACAGGCATAATTTCTCAAAACATTTCATGAATTTTTTACAAACTTCCATAATTATGAGGCTTGAAAATGTTAGGCTTTTTTTCCCCCATGGAAATTTAATTATTGTAATAAAAATTTTAATTAAAATTTTATAAATTATATAATTTTTTGGCTTAAATTAATTATATAAAATACCACATTAAAGAAACTTTCATTTATATGTAATGATATCTCATCAAATGAAGCTTGCAACCTTCACTTTACACAACACTTTTTTCAGATTTCATCTTGGGTAGGAAGTATGTATTCCTTTTCAAGTACCTTTTCACACTTACAGCTCATCAATGTGAATAATAAAATGGGAATGTGAGTAATAATATGGGAATATTTTTTTTTACAGAATAACACACCTCTAATTATTCAGTTTATCACATTATTTCCTCATTCAAAACATTGTGTTAAAGTTTTGTTCTGCTTGTGTATTTAGCATACAACAAACAATGTAATTTACAATTCTTGAAAGATATTGAAGGATCACAAGGCTTGATCATCAGTAGATTCATTGCCTAAAAGTAAAACAGAAATAAGTAACGCTTTATTAAAAAGAAACTTTTACGGGATTTGGAGATGCGACTTATTCTAAATACAAATTGTGCTCAAGAATGAATTAAATAAGCAAGTTGAGGTGAAATCATATTGTATTATGCATTTTCTTTCTATTTTTGTAACATGATGTATTTTGGTTGTTCTAAAGCATAGTTATAAGATTAGCAAGTTATGGATAGTACTTGAATATTGTAGCTGTCTTTTTAATGTCACATAGGTATCTTATACCTCAAGCACAATTGTTATGAATTACCATATGCAATCAGAACTAGAAAAATAAAATTTTAATTTCATAGATGAAATGTGTATATTATGTAGTAGTTTATTAAAATTTTAATTTTCATTTGATTTATAAATTTAAAAATACTTAAATGTATGCTTTGAATATTTTTTTCTCATTTGCCTTGCTATATTTGTGAATTAAAATGACTTTTTCTTCAATATTTTTTGCATTCCTTGTTGAATGTTCAAGTATTAAGGTTGTTCTCAGTCTTCATAGTAGCTCAGTTCTCAGTAGTATTCATTATGGTATTTGCATTCATGGAATGTATTACTCCTTTTTAGCAATTCTAAATTAGCAACAATTCCTTTTCAGTTTCTCAAAATTACTCGCTACATTTTTGGAAAAAAATTTTCGCAATATTACTTATTTATAAAATATTTGCATGTTACATAATTATTTGAAATTAGATTTCATCACTACTTTGAATGTAAATTTTTATTGAACCTAGTTTTGAAGACTGTTCTAAAATGTATGAATCCTCCATAGTTAAGCAATGTAGCATAGTCATACACATTTCAGTTCTTCAGGAAATCCAAAATCAGTTTATATTTTTAATTGTATTATTATTGTTGTTTTTAGTAATTAAATGCATAATATATACTGAAAATGTGCACATTCAGTAATATACTGAAAGTCATTTTACTGCTATATAATGCTCAAGTGCCAACATTTCTATTATTATAGACTATAAAAATGGATTTCTCCTTCTTTATTTTTAGATGACTCCAGAATACCTTCAAAGTCAGAATGCATACATGACTGCCATATTTGAAGAAGTAAGAATGTTATTTTTGCAATTTTTTTTTAACTTGTTTGTAATAAATCGTAATCTTTGGCAATGAATAATTGAAAATTTAGTTGGAATTATTGTGGAATGCACATCAGCCAGATTTGCTATATATGTGTGTGTGTTCTGTGTAGAAACTAAAATCAAGGACAAATTTTTCCTTACAATCTTAGGATAAATATATTTCCTTGGTATTGTACTAAAATATAATTTACCTGATAAAGCATTTGAAAAATATGGTCTTCGCATACTCAAACAATTAATGAATTAGAATTTTAGAACAAAGTACGTGTGCTTATACTAAAATACGAGCAAATACAAATACGAGCATTGCAAAATACGCTTATATTAAAACATATAGAGAATTTAATACTTTAATATAAACCTTATAATATTTTAACATAATATTTTAATACAAGCTTTATATTAAAAAACCTATAGAGAGTTTATAAAAAGGTTTTTCAATAATTTATGTTGATAAGAGTTCAAGGCAATTATGCAATCATACAAATACTATTATTGTAAAACGATACATGATCATATACAAATAAATAAATTTATTATCAGAGAGATTATAATAATCAATTATTAGTCAAAAATTTGGTATTTATGGAAATATCATTAACTTATCCACTTATATTTTTCATCTAAATTTCACAAGAAACCATCAAAATTCTGTAGTGTGTATTACCGCATACAATAGATAACCTAATAAATAATTGTATTATAAAAAATAGTCATAATGTGATTAAAAGGTTTGGACACACACAACAAAATGTTTTTTCGATGAATAGTTTTGATTTTGAAGACTTGTTCAACTCCATTATATAAAAAAGATGATTGAGGATATTTTTTGTTACAAGTGAGAAATATGGATTGGATGATTCTATTGGTCTTGAAAAGTATAATCAAATGTTTTACTAGAGAATTTTATTATTTTTGACAATAAACTTTATAAACAAATTAAGGGCTTGCCTCAAGATGGTCTATCAGTAGTAATATACGAAAACTGTATGGTAATCATCACTATTATAGTGATGCTTTTAATTTTAATTTTAGAAAAACTCCTAACTAGAAAAGTTAATGTATATTAATATTTAGAAACAGTATTAAAATTTTATTTATGAGAAATAATGATCTAACTTCAAATAATATTGATAAATTCAATAACATTAGAAAATTCACCTTTAACTGTAATGAAAGTGATTATATTCTGCTGTTTTTTAAAAAAATGTATAAATAAAAATTTCTGAAATATTTTTAAATTTATAATAAAGACAAATTTCTTCGGATTCTTTAAAATCTATTAACATCTTAGATTTATTGACTATATTCTTTAAGTATTAGGTGAATTTTTGTTGATTTTTTGGTAATTAAGTTCTGTTATACACTTTGTTATTTTAACATTTTTTTGTCTTAATATTTTTCAAAATAAGGTGGCAAATATCTCAGTTTTTGAATTTCTGACTTTTAAATTTTTGAGATTTTAAGGAATTTGGGTATTTTAATTTTTTAGTCTACCAAGTTGCTATAGGGTAAAGGTTGTGCCATCGGTTCTGAGGTTTCACTTGGTTATTTTACAAATCTTTAAACTAAATTTAAAACTGTATTATTTTTATTGCATTCTCTATTGAAAATTTGAATTTGTATTTTGATATTTTATTTATTTTTTCTCATTTTATTAATTATAGACACTTGTACAAAAGTTGTTTAAATCAACCCATCATTTGTGTTATTTGTGTTTTTAATTCTTTTGATTATTTAAAAGATAATTTGATAACCTGGTTTTTAATTAATGTGAAAGATTTAGTTGAATTTTATCCTTTTTTTAAAATTAATCATAAAAGTTGTCATAAATATAGAAATAGTTTTAAAGAAATGAATTATTTATAAAGTTTTATGAATAAAATATTTAAGTACTTGAATTAATTATTTTGTCTATTAAGGAAGTAAATAAATCTGAAAGGGTCTAGACATTTTTTTCCTAACAAATTATTTTTTTTAAATAAAACAGAACTAAATTTGAAAATTTTGTAAAATTAATGTATTATTTTTTTAAATACAGATGCAAACTTTTGATAAAGAAATTCATGAGCTGAAAAAATCTTCGCAACTTTTAAGTAGCATTGGAACAAAAGAAGAAATGGAAAAGCTGAAATTATATACTATGAATTTTGAGGAATTCAATAATGATATGTCTGAAACAATGGTGGTAAGTTTAAAGTAGTGTTATGTTGAAATTCTTAATTTTTGTTTGTTTTATGATACAGTGCAATAAAATTTCCATTTCCTAGAAAGAAAAAATTGTCCTTTTTTTTAAGTGTATCAGTTATTTAAAATTTGCTAATTCTAATCAGGGTTTTATTTTAATCTTTGCTATTATAGTTGTTTTTAATAGTAATTGAATTTTTAAATTTGAATACGGTATTATAGAATTATTATTTAGTGAGAATTTTTGAACATATATTTTTGTCTATATTTATTTCGCTGAATAAAGATGCAATAGTAAGTAATTTTGTTAATTAGATCACCATTTACATGGTATTCAGTATTAGAGTAAGTAAAACTAATTTTAGACTCGCATTTTGTGGTTCATGACACATAGTATGTTTCTGAGATTTTTAAATCCATAAATTTAATATATTTATAATTAGAATTTTTGTCTTTTCTGAATATTTTTTGCTTCTAGTTGTATACATGCAAGTTACATCGTAAAATGTCAATTTTTGGAAGCTTCTTTTAAAAATTCAGTATAACAATAATTTGATTAGTTAGCATTTTAATTCCCTTTCAAAATAATCATTTTACTGAATATGATCTTTATAACCAAAAATAAATTTCTCTTGCAGTCTCTGAACAGTGACATTCACTCTCTGAAGAATGTTCTTTTAGAAAGTTTTGTGATGGTGGAGCAAGCCAACTCAAGGGAGAGACGGAAAAATGATCATTCTTACCAGTCCATGCTTAGGGACAGAGCCCTGGACCCCTTGACTGCCAAACGCATGCAAAAAATCGAGCAGCATTATCTCTATCTCAGCACTCAGCTGCAAGAGGTGAACAACAAATTGGACCAGGACTGGTTTGAATATTTAGAAAAGAAAAAAGAAAACTTGAGGTATATTTAAAACATGAGGGATTTTTTTTATCTTATAAAATTAAATATTTATTTAAGACTGTGCATTGCATTATTGTGGTAGAGTTGCTCTTTTTTGCACTTGAAGGATGTAAAATTTTGATGTTATAAATACTAGATTTACTGAGACATTTCATACATACCTATTTCTACCACAAGGAACCAAATGACTTGTGTTTAAAAAAATTATATATTTTGAAAGGCATAGCGATGGTGGTGGTGGTGGGGAACCTATTCAATTTAGTGTATGAATGAAAAATAAAAAAAACATCTACTTTTTTATTTATTAAATTGAAAGAAGCATAGAAATCTTAAATTTGGATTTAAATAATATATAAAGCTTATTCACGTTCACCTCATTTTGTAACACATTTTTTTCACATGCATAATTTTTGCCCTTAAAACAAATGTTTGTAGCTTTGTTTTCTTTGGAATACCTTAATAGACAGTTTTTTTTGCACAGTTAAAAGATTTGAAATAGCAGTCATTTTGACATAATTACTATATGTGCTTGATACATATACTGTATACAGTTTATATATTATATATGCTCAATATATATATACTGCTTGACAGTTGCTAAGGAACAGTCACATTTTTCATAATCTATACTATTTAAATTCGTAGGTAAACAAATGTATCTATCTATCTTCTCACGAACTGCATGATGCAGAAAGGCTGAAGGTACCAAAAGATTGGGAATGATCCGCGGACCCGGGGCGGGGGCGTTTTGACCATTTATATTCTGATATTGCAATTAGTTAAAAGGATATTAATTAAAAACCTTAAAACGCATAATTATTTTACCCCTGTAGGCATCTTTTTACCGCTGTGTGGCGAAGTTCCAATTTTTCGACATTTCTTTTTTTATCCCCAATGTTTTTAAAACATGATCTAATTTTCTTTATGAAACTCAGACGAAGAATAATTACAGAATCGGAAAGATCATTTACTTTGCCATGATACGGTATAATTTATTTTACTAAATAGTGATATTTTCTATTTTTTACGATTTTTTCTAAAATAAGTCAAAATCTATACGTTTTTATGAAAATGATTTCTAAATCGTTACGTTTGCATTTTCTTTTGCATTAATGAAATGATATTTTACATTAAAAAAGTTCATGCTTTTCTCTTTTAGAATCAGTCATTTAAAAAATTAAATGTCAAAAACTTTTTTTATGATTTTTTCAAAAAATACTCAAAATTTTATTTAAATGCTTAATAACATCTTTATTTATAAAAATAATCTTGAAACTTTTTTCATGTATATATCTGTAATCTGTACAAAGATTGAAAAAATTACTTAAAAATTACGGTTTTTTTAAAAAAATTATTGTGCTTTTTGTTTTTTCCCCTTTTACCGAGAAATATTTAAGCATTATTTTTGTTACATTTTTTTTTAAAAAATTACCGTTGTTTGCAATCAATATATGAAGTTTGAAGGCATTAATTTAAAAATGAACCCCGAAAAAAAAATTAAAACTTTAACATTTTTTTGTTAAAGTTTTAATTTTTAATTTTTTTACAATTTTTTAATAGCCAAGGGTTTGGTGGCGAAAACCTGTTTGGCGCCAAATGACTCTTTTCCTCTCTGCCTGTCACGTTTGAAGAAAGATTACACTAGAAAAGAAGATGCGCCTATAAATATTAAAAATCACCAGATTTGGCGAAATTGGATATGCATTCCTTTTATTTTAAAGGTCTTTGAATTCTTTTTTTCTGAAGAAATTCTTTGAATTCTTTTTTTCTTTTTTTTCCTGGAGCGATTGGTTAGAGCAGTGTTCCCCAACTTTTTTTTCGCTGCAGACAGGTCAAGGCTGGATAATTTTACCATGGAATGTTGAGGGGGAGGACGTTGATTGTTTATATTTTATATTGTTTTGTTTTAATGATTGTATTTTAATTGTATTTAAACATACCTGCAGAATAAAATATAGCTACACCAAAAATAAATATAAAGTGATTTTCACAAAAAGTAGCCCAAACTCAAGAAAAATATGCTACAGTAAATAAAATGGAAATAATGAAATGTTTCTTGTGTGGACCAGTAGTATTTGATCCACGGACCGGTCCGCGAACCAGGGGTTGGAGACCACTGAGTTAGAGTGCTTGATTACTAACGTTTGTACCCAGGTTCGAAACAACATCATCGCTTAATGTGTATGATTTTTTAAGAAATACTCAAAAATTTTATTCGTGCATTTAATAACTTTGCCAGCAATTTTGTAATTCGAAAAATAATTTATTGCATCACGGTACAGAGTTTTTTTTTTTTTTTTTTTTTTTTAAAAAAAAAAA
>BMAV01011141.1:264678-280171 GCA_019973955.1 Trichonephila inaurata madagascariensis
TTTTTTTTTTTTTTTTTTTATTTTTACAAAACAATGATACTTTACATATTTTATGATTTTTTTTCTAAAATGAATCAATATCGATGCATTTATATGAAAATGATTTTTAAAAAACTCATACTTTGATCTTTTAGTTAGTGATTTAAAAAATAAAATGCCAAAAACTTTTTTTTACAAATTTTTAAAAAATACTCAAATTTTAAATATTTAATAACTACTTATCAAATTCAAATTTTTCATAACTTTTTCATTTATAAAAATAATTGCATGAAACTTTTTCCCCGTGTATCAAACATTTCAAAAAATGCTCACAATTTTAATTCAACATTTAATACAGTTGTGATATTTTGTAATTATAAAAATTTCTACTTTTTTCAACATACAACTATTTTTAAAAAGGTACATTTTCATTTCCCGGGGCCTAAAAAGTTGCAATATTAAATTGCAATAGTAAATATTAAAGTCCCATTGTTCACTTGAGAGCTTTTGGCAATGCACCTCTACATTTTGAACCATTGTTAAGTGACAAGGATGAGACTTCAGTTGGCACCCATCTCACATACTACCATACCACACCAACGCTAGGACCTTTAAACTCTTGACAGATTCAACAGCGGGTCTTCAGTGGTAGTCAAAGTTTTGAAAGGGCAGTAATAATTAATTGTAGGAAATTACCATGCAAATTTTGTAATGACGTTAATATAGAAATCGCACACACATACCAGGAACAGCTGATAGCAGGAGGGGAAGGGGAATTTCCATGACAATATATTATGTGACATTTTGAAAATGTTTGTGCAACACCGAGGGGGGGGGGGAAAAACCTGTCTGACAAAGAAAAGAAGTGAAAAAATTTCGAAACAGGGAATCTTAAGTTTTACACACTGTAAAAGCCTGAGCAACGCCGGGCTTAAGCGTAGGACAGGATGGGGGTGGAAGTCATTTTGAAAAAGAATATTAAAAGTGCTGATTTTGTGAAATAGAGAAAGCCTGTGCAATGCTGGGCCATGTAGCTACTAATGCATAATAAATGTTGATTGAAGATATGAAACTTTTAACATATTTAGTAGAGATACTGTGCATTCTTTATGCAAAATTTTTAATTATACAGATTCCACCTTATGGAAAAAGAAAATGATAAAAAAAAAAAAAAATTAAAAAGAAAAAGATGCTCTTTGGTGCATTTTAAAATAGCCGTGAAAAATGGGTCTTCCTCTAGAATGAACAGTTATGAATACCTCAATCAGGTATGTGGCCACTAATGCACATTTTGCATCTATTATTCATGCTGTTATTGAGAAATCCTTTGGGGATATTGTCCCACTTTTCTTTCAAGACTATTAAAATTTCTTAGATGATTTGAGGAGGACAGGTTTTTTGAGAAACTTTAGCCAAACTCTTCTTAGGCATGCTGTATAGGATTTAAGTCAGGGGAGTAAGCAGACCATGTCATACATTCAATATTTTGACTTTCTAGTATTTTCTATAGTATTTCAGTGGCCTTGTTTTGGCTCAAATTTGTCATCTATAAACAGAAAATCTAGATCTATCACAGCCCTAAAAGTATGAACATGATACAGAGTAATCTCTGTGCAATACCACTGTGATGTAACAATACCACGCTCAAATATGTGAAGCAGTGTTCTGTATAATGTTTGCCCACACCATCATGTTTTGGCCATACCAATGGCATTCCCAAACATTCTGTGCTGCATAACATGTTTCTATCTCTTTCCACATTAACTAGCCAGGATCATTTGTGGCAATGAAACAGGATTTGTCGGAGAACACTCTAGACTACTGTTGCCAACTTCAACCAAAATGTTCCTTACACCAATGTAATCTTTCTTAATGATGGCTTGGTTAGTGTTATGTTTTGAATTTGTTTCCATACATACCTGATTCATTTAGAAATGGTTCTGGCTGATACATTTGTACTAATAGTGTTTGCAAGGTCTGCAGCTATTTGACTACGGGGGAAATGTCTGTTCCTTTTTGTCACTAGGGATATTTATCGATCCTCTGGAGGTGTGGCGTTTCTTCCATGATCACTGGTATGCTATCACAGAGCATTTTCACTTTCAGTGACCTTTTTAATCATGATATGACACTTTTTGATGTTGATAGTACTTAGACCACAGTAGTAACATTCTGATCTGTTTTGAGTCATCCAGTTGCTGGCCCCTGATCATAAGCTCTCTAATGATGTCTTGCCAACATTTTGTGTTTAATTATTGCTGCACTGCACTGAATTCCACAGAAAAAACTTCAATAACCTTTGGTGCTATTTTTGTCAAACACCTATCAGCCTGAACTTTTGAATAAATTAACTTTTATACACTGCCTTTTATGCAGATAACAGTTCTTGCCCTATTACACTTGCATTTCATTTACTATAATCAGTCTGCTATAAGGATCTTTGGTAATTGCCAAACGGTTTACTATATGTGCTCGATATATACACTACATATAGTTGATATATATATTATAATAATAAAATGCCTTCATTGGGAATTTTATCAGTAGTACTATAACTAAGTTGAAACTAAGTTAGAATCCTTATATTTTTAGAAATCAATCTCCTTTATGTGTGTATATACAATATAGCTTCTATAAATTGACTATCTATGAGTGAGCTGTGTGTTTAATTAGCAAAATCAGACTTGCTGCATGGGCATTCACTGATTTGTTCCCTAATTTTTAGAATTCATGTATGATTTTAGAGAATACGAGGGTGGTCTCAGAAGTTTCTGGCCTAACAAAGATACAAGACATTTTTTCTGAATTTTTTTTTTATTTTTCAACATAGTCTCCTTGTAACTCTACACACTTCTCCCAGGGAGGCTCCCATATCTGTAACCTGTTCAAATAGTACTCGGCGTTTTTCTCTGCAGAATAATTGTTCATGAAGGTGATTGTCTTTTCATTTGATGAAAATCTCTGTCCTTCGAGCACAATTTTTAGATGAGAGAACAAAAAGAAGTCACTTGGGGCTAGATCTGGTGAGTAAGGCAGATGGTCAAGCAGTTCAAACCATAATTCATGGATTTTCGCCATGGAAACCGCTGAGGTGCAAGAGGGTGCATTGTCTGAGTGAAACAGGATTTTTTCCCCCTGCAAATGTGATGGTTTTTCCGCAAGTTCTGCCTTCAGCTTTTTGTCTAGTAATGATGCGTAGTATGCCCCTGTAATGGTTTTTCCTTTTTGAAGATAATCGAATAAAATAACTCCATGATTATCCCAAAAAACAGTCGCCATCACTTTCCCAGTCGAAAAAACATTTTGCTTTTTTTATAGTTGGTTCCCCCTTTGCAGCCCACTGTTCAGACTGTATTTTTGTTTTGGGCATATAATGGTGTATCCAAGTTTCATCTACAGTAATAAATCGGCACCTGAACTGCGCCAACAGAGCGTTTGAAATGTTCATTCGAAAAATGTGTTTGGTCTAACGTGAGCAAATGCGGCACCCGATGCGCTGACAGGTTTCTCATGCCTAAATGTTGATTTAATATGTGACAAACACGTTCTTTTGACATGTTCATAACCTTTACTATCTCTTTCACTTTAATTTGGCGGTTGTCTAGCACCATTTGGTGAACCTTAGCGATGTTTTTGTCGGTAGTTGCAGTATTTGGATGTCCCGAACGTTCATCATCTCCCAAGCTCTTACGCCGACGTTTAAATTCAGCTGCCCAAAATTTCACTGTCGTAAATGATGGTGCAGAGTCCCTGTACACAGAATCCAACTCATCTTTGATTTGTGTAAGCATATTGCCTTTCAAAAACAAATATTTAATGACAGCTCGATACTCGATTTTGTCTATTTTCACAAAAATATTCACATCAACTCACTCAAATGACTGTTACATAACAATTGTGCCTCCAAAATGGCTGAAACTTTGGTGATTAACTGTCAACAGATGAACAACGAAATTCAGTAGCTTTTATTTATAAGTGCTGCCATTTTCACGTTGAAGTCGGAAACTTTTCATACCACCCTTGTATATTAATTCAGAATAAATTCAGTGGTTGTATCTTAATGATTTAATATTTCTCTCCCCTTCCTTATATGAGAAGGTAAAATTAATCTTTTTTTTAATTAATCTTTTTCATTAAACTCATTTCAGTAAATATCAAGAAAATCCCTCTGTTTTTTTTATACCACTTAGCATTCCCCAAAAGGTTTTCCTAACTAAGGACTCTAATTTCATTGCTGCGCAACATTCTAATGTTCAAATTGTGATACTTTTTAAACTTTTCAATTTTCATTATTTGTCACTGTTTTTGGTAACTGTAAAACATGCTTCCCATGAGACTAGTAAATGTTCAACTTAAACTACATATTAGACGTAACCGAACATTTTTCTCATTTCAAAATACTGGAAAAAAGGATTAGCTTACATCTGTGTAGAAATTTGTAATTATTTGTGTAATTTTAAATCAGAACATGAAAATATTTATAAAATATTGTTTTTTTCATGTACAGAGCTGTTCGCCATCTTTCATCAGCAGAAGCAATCTACAAAACTGTTGTTAATGTTCAGAATATAATTCACAATTTAAGAAATTCTGTCAATCACTTGGCTAACAAAGTTTCAGAAAAAAAAGATGGAAAATTTATCAAGGAGAAAGAATAAAACTGAATTTATTAAAAGGTAAAGATTTTCATTCAAATATTATTTTTCAATTTAAATGTAGGGCTGAGATTTTCAAAAATAATATTTTTGTACTTGAGTTTTAATATTGTTATCAAATTTTATTTTTATACATGTTTCAAAATACTCTGTTTTTCCCCTTCCCTTTTTTCTGTATTTTAGTGGACAGTTATTTTTTAAAAGAAATTTCTTTTTGGTTACGTTTAAACCTTAAAGATTTTTTTTCAAATTCATATTTTATGAATTATAAATTAAATCTATAAATAACTAATGATAAATCTTCATTTATCAAACTTTGAATAGAAACTTCCTTTAATAAATACTGTTATATTTAACTAATTTGTGCGAATAGGATGTTTTTAAAGTATCAAATTTATTAATTTCTTTCATTTTTTAAACTTTTTCGTTTTGTAGTTTGTTTCAAGTTATATATATAATATTAATAATTGTAGAATATATGGAAAAAAAGAGGCCAATACGTTGATCAAGAGTAGTTCCCAAATGATGCAATCAGATCCTTCTTTATCTTTGGGCATATAAAGTATTATACAGCCTATTCTACTAAATCAAACTGTTCCAACCCGTATAAAGAGCAGGTTTCAAGAAAGGAATGGAACTTCTGTTTAAATAAGTTGACAGGAATTTCTGTTGCCTTGCCTAGAACAATCAACAGGACCTGCTTTAGACTTGTCACTGGTCATGACTATTTACAGAGTTACCTGTATATAATGGGAATGACAGATTCAGATTCCTGCTCTTTTTGTGACACCCACAACTGGAGATCACATCAGTATATGCTCTTCTGTTCTTATTTATCTATGATTGTTATTCACTGTCCTTTGGTGATTGTTTTTATTGTTCTTCATGGTATTGGGTTGCTCGTTGACTTACAATGCCGAAAGGTCAGAGACATTCATAGGATAAAATGGGATATAACTACCATGAATAGTTTGAGTTACAGCCAAGTTGTAACTTCTTAAAAAAATATTAGTAAAAGGGAAGTTTAAAAACAAAAAAATTACTAATTATAATAGTGTTGAGGAGGGGTATTTTTATATAATTAGTTTGTAATATATTTAATGATTCAGTCACAAACTTTTTTGATGAAATATATTATATTAAAGGGATTTATAATAATGATCTCTGATTAGTTTTGTTTTTTTCCAGAATTAAAAAAGATATTTATGGCATTTTAAGTATTACTGTTTTCAATTATAGCAATAAATATCTTAATCTTAATAAGCAAAATTTTGTTTTCAATTTTTTTTTCTTTTTCTGTGTTCTAGTATAATTATGTATTTTATTCCACTGAGTATTTAAAAAGCGAATTTCCATTTAGATCAAGTCCTGAAGAATTATCTAAATTAGCTGATGCTTTCCTCCAAGCTAAAATTACTAATTCTGAAGACGAGAAGCCTCAGCCATCAAAGAAAATCTCTTTTGCTGCTCAGCAAGCACTGAGAAATTATTTATCTAATGCTAGTGTTGCTGTAGTCAGACCCACTGTAGTCTGTAAGTTTTTTAATAATTGCACTTTTTTCTTCTGCAGGAGTAAATTGTCATAAGATTATGTAAGATACCTTTTCTTTTTCTGTATTTAAAAAGTAGTAAATTTTCAGAGTTTAAAAAAATATTTAGTTCATCTTATAAAACAATTCAATAAAGACAAGAATGTTTCTACCATATTAAATATTGTTGATAATTTATTCTTTTTATAATATTTATAATAAGTTTTGCAGAATGTCGAAAATATTGTATGGAAATGAAGATGATTGCTGCTTTAAAGCTCTTATTTAAATCATTTTCAGCTTTAAAAAAGTTATTTCAATTTTTGTTATCTTTTCTTGTGTGTATGTATAAGATATCATTTCCTAGTATATATATGCAAAAAATCTATGTGTAAGGTCAATTGAATAAAGTAGGTTCAAACTATTGTCAAAGATTAATAGTGAATTCAAAGTATTTTATCTAAACTTATTGTACTTGAAAGAAGAAAATTGTTCAATTTAGTGCTGTGAAAAAGGATAAATCATGAAATTTAATATTTTCATGCCCTTTTAAATAGTACAAATAAGTTTTAAAATGTTTCTCCCCTTTATATTTGTTTTCTCTTTATTTAAATTGAATAATTCAGTTCTGTCCTTTTCAGTTACATTACAAATGCTGATGTTTTAATGGACTTAGTAATTTGTGAATTGTATATACTAAAATTAATTAATTTCCTTTTGGTTCTATTGTTAACTTTAATTTGTTATTTTTTTTTTAGAAAATTTTAATCACTTAAAGTAAAAAAAAATGTTACGATTATCCATGTACCTTATTTTAATATTTGATATTAGTGGCATGTTTTGAGTATATTGCTATATTCACATTTATAATGATCAATAAATACTTCAGTGTGATAGATTTATCTGCTTCGTACTTTCTAATTAGAGTCTTTTTTGCAAGTAAATTTTTATTATAATTGATATGTTAATGAATTGTGTAATATAACACTTACTTACCTGAATAGAGACCTTTGGATTTCTTCGGAAATACTGTTTGCTCTACATAGAATACACACAAAAAAAAATTAGATCGTTATCCTGAATTTTTAACATGTGTTTCTTTTTAATGTTGTTTTTGACACAAATTAGAATCTATGAGATAGAAAAATAACTAAACAAATGCCCCATTTTTTTTGAAGTCACGAATGAATGGTGACTTTTCATGGGGGTGGGATAGCACTTGTATCACTAATTTGTTTTGTACAAATATCCATCAAACAAGAGATTGCTTTTTAGTCCTGTGCATATATCTAGAACTATGAATGTTTAAATGTTTATATTAACTATGCATGTATTCTTCCTTTATAAAAAATTGACCTTTCATTTATTATTTTAGTAAATGAATATGTACCTGCTCTCTCATGTCTAGATGGAACAGATTTTTTTTACTTATTGATATTTAGTTATTAATATTTTTTTATGATAGATCTGTTCCAGAAGTAATAATCACATTTCTTTTTTTAACTCGTTCAGGACAGTGATCACACATTTTTTGCTCCAGGGCCCACAATCTCATATATGTGAGTGTGCTTTCCATGATATTCTGAGGCCCATGATCACACCGGTGTGATCTGAGTTTGGAACATTGTTTGTATTAATTTTGGAAAGTACTAGATGGCAATAAAAGTCAGGTTTTTTTCTGAGTAATGTTTTATGACACTTTGAACTTCAATGTGAGTTTTCGGCTCATGAGTTTTTTAAAATTAAATTCGGGATATTTATGAATGTAAACAACTGCACATGTTTAGGTTTTTCTAAAGAATTGGGTATTATAGGGTTTGTGATTTATTGCGTTCTAGATTTCTATTTATATTTTGACTAAGTTCGAAAAAGATGGAAAACTTATTAGTTTATTGGGCATCAGATATTCGTAAATATATTTTCAGTATTTATTTTATTTATGGTTCGTATTTACAACAATAATTTTAATATTTGAAGTCATTTAAAAAGCAGATTTTCATAAAACAAAATGCGAAGACTCATTTTTCACAAAAAAGAATGTTGCTATAGCAGCCATAGTTGCCATAACCATAAGAACAAAAAACATAATACTAATGTAATACTAAGAAAGCTATAAGTAATATGAAGATTAATTAAAAGAGTAAAAAATGACATATTAGCTGTTACTTAAAATATTTGTATCAGTTCAAGCTATAACAAGTTTATATGAAAGTAAATTTATCGTTTGGGATTTGTAAGATAGTATTTTATAAGTTTTGCGTCTATTTTATTTTAATCATGGCAAAAAGAATGAATAAAGCACTTTTTTTTATTAAAATGAAAACATTTTCTTTAAAATTCGCAATTATGTTTTTTTTCTTTCAAATATAGCAAAAATTTTAATACTGTATTTTCAGATATTATCAATGCTAGTAAAATATAAGTTTTAGAGTATTTGATTGTATTAAAGATTTTATATGAATTTTTAAATGAAATTAGGCTTAGCAGAAAAATTCACCCGGTCCCGTGCGTGCATATACTTTCGAAACGTGCAGGCTTCTTTCTCCTTTCGCAGGTCCTGAAGGGGTTAAATTATGAGCTGTGCAAAATAAACTTTATTAAAATATTCATGCATTACTTTTTAATTGCAGATTCTCCTTCTCAGTCAAGGCTGTTGTCTAAGTCCCTTTTATTCAAGAATAACAGCAACTCTGAAATGGGATCCACTCCTTCTGTAAGTATTAATAATTTTTTATTTAAATAAAGGTATTTTATGTAAAGTAACATTTTTTCTTACTCTTTAAAATATGTTCAGGAATGCACATAGTGTCCAAGTTTATGCTATTAGCATAATTTTCAAATGTGTAATTTGTACTGTACTTTTAGCAGTTTCTTTATTTTTGGGAAACAAAATGAAAAATGTAATTATATATTACATATGCATAGGAATTATTCATTATGATATGATTCCCATTAATAGGGATGTAGATGTAAATTTTTTATTGTGTTTAAATTTATTCAATGTAATTATACATATTTACTCAAAATTGGATATAATTTTATAATTTGATATTTTCTTCATAATTTAAATAATTGTGTGTTGTTTCTTTAAAAGGTTTCATTGTAAATATTATAATGATCAGGGTTTGTTTTGTAAATATTAAAATGATTTCTTAAGATATTAATGTTTTTTTGAGATATTTTTTATTAATAAAATTCAGAAGGCAAAGAGGAGTTAATGTTGTGCTTTTTATCTTGAAATAAAGTACACTGGCACTATCCCCCAATCTATTTTTTGTGACTAATTTGAAAATTAATGAATATAAAAACAAGAAATTTAGAGGAAATGTGTGTTGAATAATTTTTTATTCACCATGACATAGAAATTTAAATCTTGAACAAGCAAAAAAGAAATGAAAGGAAATAAGGATAATTTACAACAGCAATAATTAAAAACAAAAAAAATTCTTGGCAGAAAAATTTGTTCTTGGTAGAAGCTGTACATTACAGTTTTTTAAGTAGGAAAATATCAAGGAAACATTTTACAAAAATGGACTGTAGTAAGGAATGTATCCACTCTTAACTACAGTGCATTGGCTGTTTCAACATTCCATGCTGCCAATTAAGTTGTTAAACACCAAAATAAAAAGCTAGGACCAAAATATGTAGTAGCCTTAGTTCTAGCTCTTGTAATGACTGAAGGTAATATACAGTATCGACTTCAGGTTTTGAGATAACTGGCCATTCCATTTACTCCAGACCATTATCTTTAAGCTAGTCTTCAACCAGCTCAGCTCAGTGAAATCATGCATTATCAGCATTCAGATTGAATTCATTATCAATGGTAGCAGCACATGAATGGGCATATTAATCAAGGATCTTAAGCCAACATATATATGTCACACAAGTTAGATTTCCTCCCTGGAACATATGCAGGACAATGTGACTATCATGAGAGATCCCTGCATAAACCATTATTCCATACCTCTGTAACTGTGTCTTTCTATATTATTGAATTGTTTGTATCTGGTGCATTGTTTCCTTCAAATCAGTGAACATCTTTAATTGCTCTTCAGTGTGAACCTGGACTTATCTGTGAGGCGTACAGCTCTTCATTGCTGTCTGGTCCATGAACCTGTTCTCTGTCTTGCATAGATACCTGCACAGTGAAGATGTTTTACACTGTAGTTGCAAAGATTCTCATTCTGGATGCAACAAAATAATATGCAATGAGCTTAGACATAATAATACTTCTCCTTTTTTCAAACTGAAAGAGCTAGAGAACAGTCTACCACGGATGTTGTAACTCTGAATTATGGCTTCTAGACATAATTTTCAGATTTAAACTGATCCCACAATCATAAAACCTCAGCAAGGTGTATTGAGATGCCTAGCAGCATCAGTGTTGGACCTCCCCCCTCCACACACTAATTAATCTGTTAAACGACTTCTCTCAGACTTTCCTAGATATTGTCTACAAAATTATCAACCACTTGAAGATGAACAATCATGCATGAACATACACTTAAAGGTGCAAAAATTTAATTTTTGCTTCTTTCTAGTGTGAATTGTCCATTTCTTTAAAATAAAAATGGTGGCTATTGTTTTTTTCATAAGTTTTTTTAGAGTTCATCATTGTCATTTTAATAGACTATAAATTTTATTGTTGTTGCCATTTTTTTTAATTGTGAGCTTCAAAAAACATGTTATACTTTAACTTTTGGGTACCAGTGTATCATTTGTGAAGAACAATTGTATAACTAAAAGAATTTATATGTATAGTTGATAGAAGTAAAAATGTTTTCTGTTGATGATTTTCATTATTTAAGCTGTATATTTTTAAATATGTGTATGATAACCCCTTTATTATTAATTTAACATTTGTGTCCAAAGGAAAAATTTAGATTAAGTAAAGTATTATATTTCAGCAACTTTATGTTTTGAAGAACACTAAATTATAGAAAGAATATTATTTATAGAAATTAAACTCTTAGAGTTTATAAAAATAGACTGAATTCAAAACAGAAATGATTACAAAAATATTAAGGAGAAAAGTTAATGCTAACTATTGATTAAATTGAATTACTTTTCAAACTTCTTTAATGCAGAAACCAGCAGCCACTGATGTTGCAATTTCAAGGCCTTCTACCGTTGGCAAAGTCATGTTTCCACCTACTACTGCCTTTGCAAAAACATTGTTTACAACTGGTCCTCCACCTCTGATATCTTCAAATGAAACAAATGAAAAAAAATTGATGTCTATCAATAAGCCACAAGTATTTACTCTCCTCCCTTTTTTCAATTCCGTTAATATTATTTTTATATGGTTGAAACCTGGAATGAAATTTTGGAAAATGGCCTTTATTGTCTTTCATAATTTTAAGTCTTTCATAATTTTAGATTTATGTTGCCAAAATTGTTGTAAACTTGAATACGATCTTAAAAGAAATTTAAATACTGTGTATTATTTATTAATTTTTACCGCATTTGATATCATTTCATGTTTGTAAAATTGTGTCAGATAATATCGTAGAAGAAATGCTGGCCTTTCTCCTTTCAGTTAAATGCAACAGTTTTTGAGAAATTTCTGTTTGCATAAAAATATACTATATTAATTACATAGTAGATAAATATTCAAAATTGCATATTGTTCCTGTGACTTTTTCTTTCTTTTATAAATATCCAGAAAATCTATTTATTTTCTCATCAATGATGGAATTTCTGTAGTATTCCTTATTTTGAAGATAAATAATTAATAGAGACGAATGCAGAGAAAAAAATCATTCATTTTAAGAATTCAATTCTTGCTTTCTGAATGGAAATATGTAATGAGAATATTTATTGAAATAAGTGATTAAAAAACAATTTTTTTAAATGAAAAATGGTCAATTTTTTTGAAATACTGTAGACGAGTGCATTTAATTCACTATGCTAGTATTTATTGATATCTAATATTTAATCCCTCTGGTAAGTGTTGATAAAAACTCAAAGATTTCATGTTTTAATATTGAAGCATGTTGTAGTAGAAATGGAAATTTAGAATATTTGTGATATTTAGGTATTAAAGGATATTTTATCAAAAAGAATTGACATTGAAATACTTTTATGGAAAATTATTTTTAAACAAGCATTTATCATTTGCACAGCTGTAACATTTTATTAGTGTGGAACCTGATGTCCTCTTCAAGTTATATTATTATCATTATTATTGAATTTAATATTTTTTGTTAACTTAATTAAATATAATTTTTAGAATTCATCCTAAATTTTAAAAAGAGCATTGTTGTGAATTTAAAAGAGGAGAGGGGAAGGGCATTCTTAGTGAACACAATTTGTTAAATTATTTATTATCCCTTGGATAATGTGAGATTCATTTAAACAATAATACTGTTTTACATTGGGAAAAAAGTTATTTTTCTCCCCATAAAACCTGTTAAAATATTTGAAGCATTTTGTGATAATTTTTTTCCCTGAGAAATAATCAAAAAGGCACACAGAATACTGAGCTATTATTCCACTAACAGGCCATTAATCAAATTTTTTTCTAGGCTGATTACGGAGTTTAACTGTTTGACTGTTAAAATGTTGTATTAAATTAGTGTTTGAGAAGGAAATTTTGTAGTATTGTGTAATAAATTATTCTTTTTGAATGTTTTTCTTTTGTAGTGGAAAAAAAATGTACTTATTTGAATCCTGAGATAAGTTTCTTTCTGAGTTATTTGTTTCATATATATATATATGAAACAAATATATATATATATATATATATATTGGCTTCTTTGTGTTTTCTTTTGATAAAAATCAATGGTTTCAGAGTATTACAAAATGCACAGAGATCTAATAGTTTAATTTGCTTATTTCTTTTCTTCAGGTTACTTCTACTTCAGAGTTTGAGAAACTTAGGCAAAGTCTTGTAGCTAATACCAATCAATCCCAAAAAAATGAGCAACCTAAAGGAATTTTAAATACATTTTCACCTAAATTGCCTCAAACTGCTGTCAAACTTACTACTGCTCAGATGCCATCTTTTCTTACTTATAATGAAAAAATCAGTAAGTTTTTCTCCCATTTTTTATTAAAATTCTAATATTTTATTGCTCATTCTAATTCTCTAGATAATTAAAGATAGCTGAGTGATCATGATTAAGAATTACAAGTTGCATTGTTTCTATTGAGTTATTAGCATGAGTCCTGATCCCACCAAATATTCATTGTGTTCGACTGATGCACATTAAATCTCTCACTGCTCAAAGTTCTTACATTAACAATGTTTGAAGTTTGGAGAGAGCTTTGTTGTTCTTTGCATTTGGTCGTGGTTCAAAGTTACAAGATTCATTACAAATAGTTTTTGTATAGCTTTGAAGTATATATTAATAAATATTTTATTAGAATAACTATTGAGTCTGATATTTTAATGGTGTTATAAAGCAATAAAATGATGAAAGTAAAGGCTAATTTCGGATATAAATTAAAATAGCCGTAATCTATTATTTCATTTAAATTATCAATTTTACTAATGCTTTTACCAATTTTTAAATTATTATTAGAATATCATCACAAAAAGTTCAAGTAATAAATAAAATGGTTATTTCAGAGGGAAAAAAATGTTGCTTTTTAAAAGATTTCTAATATATATTTTGAGGATAGTTTTCAAATTTGCAATTCCTGTTATGTTTATATCACTCAAATTTTTTGTTGAAAGTTGTAGCTCTTCTGTCGAGAAGGAAATAGTACTTTCTGTTCTGTGTCAATTAATCTTTCATATTGGTGTATGTGTTAAATATGGGTTGTTTAAATGTACCTTATTCGATTTACGTAATACGTTTTTTCTTCCAGAGAAATACAAAACGAATATCATTTGTTTTTAGAAAAAGTATGCTTTTATAGTAAAGCAATTTGAGTTTTTATTATATTACAAGATAAACAATAGCTCATAGAATTTTAGATATTGCTATTTTTTTTTTGTCATCCGAGTGGAAATTTGAAACTATACCTTGTTTTTCAGTTGGAGTTTTTAGTTTTAGCTTCATTTTAGCAAGAAAATATTGCATAAAAAAAATTTAGAGTATTGTCGCAGAGGACTCATTAGACTAGTAAAATTATTCCTTATATTACATGTATAAAGAATTTCTTGAGTATCTAACTTATAAATTTTTTATCATATTGTAGAATTATAATTCATTGAATTATTCACAATTTTATGTTTTTTTAACCTTTACAGGACTATAAGGTTGTTAAGAGTAAATATTTGTTTGTAACAATTTATTTTAATTTGTTTAGATGTAAAATAATTAAGAATCTTGAGAGAGAGAAATACATAACAATGTGTATTTGTTTTGTTTTTTTTTCTTTTTGGTTTGGTGTGTCAATTCAATTTGGTTCAATGTATAGTTTTATCAGGCATTTGTTTTCATTTGTTCAAATATATCTTATTATTTCACAAAATTATACTTAACATAGAAAGTATAAGAAAACACAGTAGTATATTATTGCAAAGCACAATATACTGAAGTAAGTAATAAGAATAAGCTTACACCCCCTGTGAATGCTTTAACATGAGCATTTGTAAATGTTTTTGTTTTTTGTAATTGTGTTTGGCATAAGTTCTATTTTGATACTCTATTTCAAATATGCAGACAAGGTTATAATTAAATATGAAAATCACTGATTTTTAAAGTGAGAAAATGTTTCCCTCAGTCATGAAAGAATTAAGAAAATAGAATTTCCTTGATGAAATAATTGTTGTAAACTGGTTTTGGGAATACGATAAAATCTGGCGTATAACATGCATCAGTGTATAACGTGCACCTATACTCTCAAGTTACATTTAACATGCACACCCTTTTTTACAAAGGGACCTGATGTATGTTTGCTTGTTCTCTCTTATATTTTGAAGTCATTTATTTGAGATATCATCATAGGCTTTTGAAAAACATAGTATTCTTCTAGAACACTGTATATATATATATATATAGTATTCTTCTAGAACACTGTATATATATATCACTCTTTAACTTCAGTAGGTATAATTTCTTTTAAATAAACATTATTCCAATTTATGTAGATGTCTGAATTCTTTTTTATGCTCATCTCTTTTTTTTTTTTTTTTTTTTTTTTTGAAGCTGCTATTTTTTTTATACCCTACGTATAACGACACCTGTAAATTTTGATCTTATTTTTTGTGCTTAAAGTGTGCTTTATACACTAGAATTTACAGAAGTGTATTTAGTAATTTATTATTTATTTGTTTATATTTTTTAAATTTTTATTGATATATCCATTTTTGAAATGTATATTTTTGAATCTCATTTCAGCAAGTCCTGTTTATGAAGATATCACACCCCCTGACAC
>BMAV01011141.1:280571-344453 GCA_019973955.1 Trichonephila inaurata madagascariensis
TAAATAGTTTTATTTGTATCTCTGCTTCTATAGCTTCTGACAGTAAAAATCTTCCTTTCTCATCGAACATATCTCAAAGTGCTCTTAGCATGCTATCTGGCGATTCAGGAACTTTGGTAATTTTTTCTCTTCTTTTTATCCTTTTATAATTGAATTATTGGATGCATCAACATTAAGAAATTAAAAATAAATGTATTGCAAACAATTTTGAGTGTCAAAGTATTTGATGTTTTATTGCAAAACAAATCAAGTATTGTTGGAATAATAGTTTGAATTAAAGTATTCATTTAAAGCAGTGAACAGAAAACAAGAAATACATAAGTGTGTATAAATAATAAGTATTTGTTTTAATTGTTTAGAATTTTTTAAAAATTTTTTAGCAGACTGAATTATGTGAATCCTTTTTGAAAATCATTTCAAACCACTATTCTAAATTATTAAATTAATAAAAATTAATTTATAATATAAATATATGAAGAAATCCACTATTCCATGAAGGAAACTGATTTAGAAACAAATTTATTTCAGTAATGTGAAGGAAAAATTTTTTACTACTTTCATTTTCAACAAAGTAAAGTTACCTTTTAGGCTTGTGTGTTTATAATGTCTGATGAGAGTTTCCATGCCTGTACATCCTATGATCAATGTCCCTTGTACACATATAATTCAGTTGTGGTGTTATATTATGCAGATAAGATAATTACCTTTAATTCTCAATATATTTCTTAACAATTGTATTAAAATTACTAACATCTAAAATAGGACACAATCATAAAGCAAATTTGCCAAACTATTAAGAGAAAGAAAAAAAAAAAATATACACCACCACTTTTTGTCATCATACACACAGTATTTATGTATCTCCAGTAATGCTCAGATCGGCTTAGTTCATTTGCATATTTTCTGTAATGCCTGGTTGACAAGGTTGCCTCATCTATGGATATATATAAGAATTTTTCTTTTGATTAATCATAAACGGTTCTATTAAAATGAATATAAAAAAAAATATGGACCATAAAATGGATGGTGTAAATACACCATTTTTTTAAAATTCAATTGAACTTTTTCCTTGACTTTCTGCTTCCCAAAGTGTTTTTTCCCTCCTCAAAAAAAATTCCACGATCAATTTGTTTTGTAATATGGAAAATCTGTAATCAGGATTTAGTAGTGCAATTTGTAATGTATTTTAAGGAAAATTTATTTCATGTGTAGATTTTAATGAATTGAAAAACATTTTTTTTTTCACTTTATAACAAATTTTGATATTTGTATGTGCAATTGAGTTGTCCTCCTTATTAGCCATTAGGTTAAAAGAAAAGTTTTTGCAATTATTTAAAAAGTGTTTTATCTTTTTTGTTTAGAAAAGCAATGTATCTGAGCACACTAAAGAGTCTCTAAACTTGTCTCAACAGATGGGAAAACAGCCATCATTCTCTTTTTATGTTGCTGAAAACAAATCTGTACCCTTCAATGCTTTGTCTTCTGATAATACTGCAACAAATACAAGGCTTCCTTCTGGGGATCATGTACTAACCCCATCTTCTAGTAGTACTTCTCTATTTTCTAAAGCTAAAGAAAATGAATCAGCAAGTCAGTTCAAGCTAAGCAATACAAATATGGCCCAGCCATTTTCTTTCCTTACTACTTCAACTCCTGTGTCTAGTTCTGCTGTACCAGTTGCTAAAAATGAAGAGAGTGGAACATCTGTACTTGAAAAAAGTATTTCACAACCTCCAAAAACTGCATTTGTTTTGAATTCTAATACAAACTTGGAAAAGAAAGATACAACTCAAAGAAATGAATTGCAGAAATCATCTTCTAATCTCTTGAGCTCTCTAGCATCTGGCGAAAAGGCCAAAACAGACAATCCTCTTCAATCAGTATCTTTTGCACCATTAAGTGGAAACAATGCTTCCTCTTTTTTTAAAACAACTGACAAAACAACCAGTGCACCTTTGTCATTTTTCCAGTCACCTATTGGAAGTATGACTTCGTTGCAATCTGCAACGTCAGAAAGTACTAAATCCTCTGCTGGCTTAACAATGACAGGCATGAAAAGCACTTTTTCACAAGAAACCACACATGTTCACAGTAGCGCAGAATCACCAAAAGTTCTTGATATGAGCAAAGAAAAAGTCTCTCAAGTGTTGCCTCCTCAAAACCCTATAGATTTGTCATCAGATGAAAAGACTACGACCTCTACTAAAAGTGCAATATCGAGTATACTTCAATCTGCTCAAAATCAAACAGCTACCACATCATCCTTTTTTAATAAGCCAAGTCTTGCTCTTGAGTCTAAACCATCAACAAATACTTCCTCTTTATTTGGCCAAGGAATTTCACTGTCCTCAGGATTTCCACCATCTTCAGTTTCAAATATAGCATCAGATCAAAATTCTGCATCATCTACCAATGCCTCAGCAATTTCTTTTACACAGCCTATCTCTCCCTTGGCCACTTCACAGCTTACCACACCTTCGACTACATCACAGCTTACCACACCTGTGACTACATCACAGTCTACCATACCTGTGACTGCATCACAACCTGCCACACCCACACCTTTGACTGTATCACAGCCAGCTACACCTTCGACTGTATCTCAGCCCGCCACACCTTTGGCAACATCACAGCCTTCCACACCTTTGGCAACATCACAGCCTGCTTTGCCACTGACCTCTTCCCAGCCTACTTCATCATTGGCCCCTTCTCAGCCTGTAAATACAAATATATCTAGTCCTCAAGTATCAGCTGCCCAGACAACTGCATCATTACTTTTCCCTAAAGCTGCAACAACTACTTCTCAACCTGCGCCTGTCTTCGGTCAGGCAAATGCATCGCCCTCAATTTTTACTCCATCTCCTAATGTGGTTGTTGTCTCCACAGCACCTGTATCTGTTCCTGGTACTGCTCCTGCTACAGGATCAGTATTTGGGCAATCTCCTATTACCACTACTACTAGTAGTACTACATCTTCATTTTTTAACCCAGCTGTGACAACACAGTCATCATTTTTCTCAAAACCAGCTTCAGATGCCCCAGCCTTTGGACAGAGTTCAGCATTTGGATCAGCTCAACCTTCTGGGTCATTTTTTTCTTCTACTACAAATGGGCAGACATCTGTGTTTGGTCAAAATGCATCTGGAAATACTGGATTTGGTAGCCAGTCAGCTGCCTCAAATTTTTCTTTTGGAAAATCTACATTTGGTCAAACTCAAGGGTAAGATTTCTCCATTATTTTAACTACATTACATGTGGTCATATGTTGATAGTAAAAAGTGGATTTTTTAAAATCCATTTTCCCTAGTTCTATAAAGTTTGTTTTAATCTTTTGAATGAATGAAGTAGGATAAAAACAATTACATTATTTTGTTTTCATAATTAAATTTATAAAATTTGATGACAAAATTTTTAAACGAACAAGTTAGCCACTTTTATGCATATTATCTACTGTTGTGAAAGTTAAACTTGAATTCATTTCAAAGAAAAGTGCATTGTGTAAAATTTTCACATTAATTTTATTGGGTGTGGTTGTTTAAAGGAATTTTATTTACACACACAAAAACAACAACAAAAAACTTATTCTTCTCTCACAAAAAACTTCATTTATTCATTGGTATACAATTCTCTGGTATGGAGGGGAATGGCCAATGATATTACTTAGTTCACAGTGGCGTAATGAAGAATACTAGGGCTCCCCTGCAAAATCAGGTTTTGAGCCACAAGCCCAAATACGTACATGATATCAGGCAAGTTTTGGGTCCCCCAGAACACCTGGGCCTCTGCAATGCAGGGGTGTACATTATGCCACTGTCAGTGCATTCTTTTATCAGAGGGAAAATTAACAGTCTTGCACAAAACCCCATTCTGTTGCAGTGCGAGAAATGTCAAGGATGGATGCACCGAGGTGACATATCAAAGGCAATAGGTCAATTTTGCAGATCCATCTAACCATTCATCTCTTTTCTATGAAATCTCTTTGCCCTTGATTTACAATAGAAATTCATAATACATTAAAAAAAATTACTTTAATGCATTACACAAACCTTATTTCATCTTGAAATTTATATTTAAGTGCTTCTTAACAAGTTATTTTATGCAATTAGTATTAACAATGTTATCACTTTTAACCTTTAAGAATATTTATACAAAAATGCAATTTCATTCTGGTCCTTAGGTGAAATAAATAAATAAAACATTGCTTAATTCTGCTTAATCTAAACATTATAGTTAAACTATTTGCTTCTAAACTACCTTAAAACTGGTAGCCAAATGGTCAAGGTAATGCTCGTGGCTGGCAAACATGGGTTTGAGCCCAATATCATTAAAGTCCCACTGTGTATCGGAGTAATGCACATTAAATTTGTCAAGAGCTCAAACGTCCTCCCATTGGCGTGGTAGTTAGGAGAAGGGGTGCCAGCTCAAGTGTCGTCCTCATCACTTAACCATGGCTCAAAATTATGAGGTTCGTTGCCAAAAGCCCAGGTGTAGCTGAATAGTGCGACATTAATATTCACTCACTTACTATCTTTAAAATTTCAAAACTACTGAAAAACTTTATAATTAACTTCTTCCAATTTTATTTTAGGCAATACCTTTGTAAAAACATTAGCTCTATTTTTTTTTTTACCACTAATATATTTTGAATTCCGAGTTTCTTAGAAAATGATATTTAACGTGGATATGTTTTGTTTTTGAGTTCTCAATTGGCAATGTTGAGGAAATAATTGTTGCCATGTTGTGACAATATACTGTATAATTACCCTCATTGATATTGAACAATTTTAAAATTCAACAAAATTCTGATCATCCAAATTCTTTTGTGGTTGTAGAAGTACAACATATTTGGATTGTAATGGTTAAACTTGTATATTTTTCATTAACTTTTTATAGTGTATATATGGGTGCATTATCTCTAAATAACATTATTCTCTCCATTGATGTTCTATTGTTGTTTGATGCATGTTGCATTGCTGTAACAATTTATTTTCAGTTCATCAATACACAGTAATTTAAGTTTTTTCATTCCTAATACAATTAACATATTCTAATAACCTTGAAAATGCTTTCAAATGTGATATTCCTGGGTTAAATTGGAGTTGCCAGAATGTTAATTGCTTATGAAATATCTGACCTAGTTTGATTGGCAATGTAAGCTAAACATCCAATTAAATTCCTATATGGTAATTTTGCCATATCTTGTATTTCTTAATTATTGCTTGTATATTGAAATACCCTGTACAGTGGGGAGTATTTTTATAGGAATTTCATATTTTTCATAGTTCTTGCCATTTGTCTTCAATTTGAACTCTGAGTTATTTACAAGTTTTGCCTTTTACTTTTAAATTAAATTTTTCACTTAAAAAGTTTTGGTACTTTGATAGTACATTATTCTGTGTTTCCAAAAATGTTATTCTGAAGTACATAAACACAATTTACCCAATCCAGTGTCTGAAAGTTTAGATCTTCTAAAATGGAATGAATTTCATAAAGTTAGTTGTGACGATCACTCTCCAATGAAGTCCGTGTTATGAATGTTTAAGTAAGTATACATGATTTAGTCTATCAACAAAAGAGGTTGTTTCTTAAAAACAATCTTATTAAACAGTGCACACAAATAAGTGCACTTAATGTTGATTTGACTGTGTTTCCATTTCTTTAAGCATGCTAAAATTTAGCAAAACACTCTGAGTATTAAAAAATTAACAGGATTAAACTTATTTTCATAATGTTCCTCTTTTTGTTGATTGAAATTCAATAATACGAGTCTCCCTACAGGCCTAAGTATTTTCTCATTTTTATTCTTTTTTAATATAAAGACCCATTTATTACCTAACATTTTTAAGTAACATTAGTGTGACTTCTGTTGTTGCAGATTATATAGATGACAAATAACTTATATTAGGATTGTAAGATGTTACTTTTAGCAGAATCCATGCTGAATTGGAGTCAACTGCCGAACGGTTTCTAAACGAGTCTTTAATGTTATTCATTTCTGAAAATAATAGGCATAGGTCGATGAAAAAATAGTTAAAATAGCATGAGCCTGCTTCTTCAAATAGTTAAATGTATCTGGAATTTATAAATTTTGCTTGTTAATCTTTCTGTTTCAATCCATTCCAATTTTTTCCTTGTTTCAATACGTTTTTGAATCCATATTAAACTAGACTGGAAATCACCAAGTTGCATTTCAAATTCTTCAATTTCCAACTAATCAAATTGGGGCAAGTTCAGTTTATCAAATGATGTCTCATCAGGGTACATAATAAACTTGGAGCATTTCTGATAATTCTTTGAACTGAGAAAATCTCGCTGAAAATTCCTTGATTGAAGAATCAATTAGGGAAATAAATTCTTCAATAACTTTTTCTTTGTTTGCTTTGTCATATACATCTTAATCTTCGATATTTTTTTTCAAGTTCGGGGTTCCTTGTAATAATATAGTTTCTAAACTAAAACGTTTTGATCGGTGGCATGCCCAAAATATTGTGCTGCGTGCCATCAATGGCACGCTTGCTAATGGTTCTCAATCCCTGATCTATAGGATGTGAAATTATATAATTTTAATATTTGAGTTTTTTCTTAATCTGAAAAAAAAAGTTCATGCCTTGTTGTTTAATGTTTGAGGAGGAAGAGACAGCTTTGATACATTACTTTTTACTGTATGCTTAATAGATTACTGTTTGTTTATTTGGTGGTTAAGTTAAAAAAAAATTTTTTTTTTCCTTCAGGTCATTTGGATTAGCTAAATCAGTATTTGGACAAAATACATCTACTTTTGGAACACCCGTATCTTCTCCTTCAAGGTAATTGTGAATAAAGATGATTCAAAATTAATTTTGATGTGTGAAATGTTCAATTGACTTTTGAATAACCATTTTGTTTGAAAGATGAGAAGGATTTAAAAAAAGATTGGTGTTTTAAAATGATAGAAGAAAAAAAAATACTGTTTTAAAACATTGAATGAGAACTAGTAATAATTCTCTGTGCTTTAAACTGTTTGGGCAAAATTAATTTTTAAATCTAATTTTTAATTAATTTAATCTAATTTTTAAGTTCTTTATGGTTTTAAAATTTGTTTGAAAATAATTTGAGGTGAAGCAAATGTGTGTATGTTTTTAAAGATATTAAAAAATTATTTACTCTGTGGTTTTATTTTTGACTAAATTCAACCCTATGAATCTAAAAAATAAATTTATCCATTCCCAAAAAAAATTGTAGACCATGCATCATTATACTTATTAAATCAAATTGAATGTGCTATAGTATTTTTCTTTCTCAACAGTAATCAATGTTTTTTCCTAATACAGACTAATTTTTGTAAAAGTTGGTTTTGTTAATAACTTTTTATTAGTTGATACCTATTTAATAGAAAAAAATTTATACATAAAGATATATTGATTAAATATGATAAGGAATTTTATTCTTGTTCTGCACAAAGCAATTTCCACATTTTTTGTAAGTTTTACTCAAAATTATAGAGTTAATTTCTTGTTTTTATTATGTTTGCAGCACACCATTTGGACAATCTTCAGGAGGTAGTGTATTTGGTACAGGATCATTCTTCAGTGGCCTTGGTGGTCAACCAAATCCTGAAAATGCTTCTAAGAATGTTTTTTCAATGGGAAATTTAGGAAAGCCAAGTTCTGATTCTGGTGGTGAGAGGATTAAACATTTATAATAATTATGATTTTCCATTCAGTGTGTAGAAGGAGTGAAACAATTTATTATTGTCATTTTTAGGAAGTGTTTTTGGAGGGTCGTCTGCATTTGGGAGCAAACCTAACAATTCATTTAGTGGAGGAAGTTTCACCTCTGGAGGAGAATCTGTGGCTACATCAGGATTTGGTGTCTTTCAGCAACAGCAGAAACCTTTTAGCTTTACTAACCAACCTGTATCACCGAAACCAAGTATGTTGTATTATTTTTTTTATGCTGAATTTAATGTAAAATACGTTTCTTAGTAATTTTTATTCTTAATATATATGCTGTTACATATTAAAGTGTACAGTCAGTTTAATACTCTTATTTGTTACAATTGAAAAATTGTCTAAAATAAACTACTTAAGTACTATTACAACCATGCTAACTTTCACGATAACTCATGAAATTGGTAACCATGATTTTGCATATGTCATAGGTGCTGAATTGGCTACCATGTACTACGTTTCATATTTCTCTACTTGCCTCCATTCTATGCCTAACAATTTGTTAATATGGCAAGTTCAAATATTAAAATGAAAATCTGGAATTTACCTAATCCTTGAATAATGTATATTTTAGTATTATATATAATAATAACATACATTATAATAATAATATACAATAATTATCATTATATTATTCGCAAGGCACAGTAAGTTGCTACAGTCTTTGTATCAACCTTCCAGAGGGCTTGCCATAGTACCGCGGAATAGATCAGAGGCTGAGTTTCCTATGATTCGATCTTGTAGAAGTTCCGCACATTTCAGATAATAAAGAATACATCAGAATAATTATTGTTATAATTATTATATATTATTATAATGTATATTATTATATATAATACTAAAATTATAATAAAATTAATAAAAATTAGTCATTCTTTTTTATTTTGTTGATTGTTATTTATTTATAATTACTTATTATATTTCATTAAGTATTTTTCAACTACACGCTCCATATTCCTACAAATGTATTCTGTTTTTAGAATTTGTTCAGTTTTATTCAGTGACATCAATATGGTTGCAATAGTTCATGGGTTTTATTCAATGTCACCAATATAATTATAGTAGTTGTTGTTTCCATCCCCTTGGAGCAGGAAAGCCTACACCAAGTCCATTTGACCTTTCCGCATAATAGTGTCACACACCAGGTCTTGCTCTTCATACAACTGTTGGAAGGAATACCTCTATTTATTTTTTTTTTTTATAAACCTTCTTTTGAAATGTATATTTGCATGTCTAAGAAACAAATGCAATTATTTAATATAAAAAATATAACTTTTTTGTTGCTTTTTTTTAGATAACAAGAAAAAAAAGGTTGTAATTTTTTTTTTTTTATTCTTGATTTTTTTAGTACTTTAATAATTACTAAATATTTAATCACTCGAAAAGTTTATCTCAGATTAATGTGGATTGTTGTTACATAATATAAAGCACTTTTTGTGATAATTTTTATCTTGCTACATTAGTTATAATGAGTTTTGGTATCGTTAAAAAGTGTCAGATAGAATTTTTGTAGATTGGAAGGTAAAATAGTGTTAATGCATACATTTTATTTATTTTTGTAGTTTAAAAATTCAATTTTTGTTTCAGGTGGGTTTGGTGCTGCTCCATCATTTGGTGGGGCTCCTTCTTTTGGTTCACCTCCTGCATTTGGCAGTCCCCCATCTTTTGGCAGTGGCAGCCCCTTGGCATCAGTCTTTGGGTCTCAGCAAGGATCTCAAGTAGCCAATTTTTCCAGGTAAGTCAGATTTTATTGTGTACAAGGGAATTATGAATGAAAGTTAACAAACATCTAATAAAAAAACTCTTATGATAAAATTAAGCTAATAGTAATTTAAACTAAAATAAGTTTTTAATGTTTTATTGAAAAATTATATTTATTTAGAAATTTTATTACATTTATTTTTTGTTACATGATTTTTAATTTCTCAATTTGGTTATTTATATGTAACACGCCTTCTTCAATTGTATGTGTGGATTCAAAACTGAATTATAAATTTTTCTGTATTTATCCAACAGTTATTAATTTCTGTTAACCATGTATTACATCTATGTTTTAATTTTTTCTTTTGGATGGTTCTTAAGTATCAGTAACCGTAATTTATATTAGGAACAAAATAGAATTTAACTAATTTTAATATAGTGTCATTTTAAATAAAGGTGGTGTGTTCATATGCATTATAAATCTCATCATGAAACTTCAATTTTTTATGTTCTGTTTGTAAATCTGTATTTTGTTTATTTATATTATTTTTGTGTTCCAGTTTTGCTTCTGAAAATTCTCTAACGTTCGGCTCTTTGGCTTCTCAGAACCCTGGAGGTTTTGGTAGTGCTGCTCAGCAGCCAAGTCCCTTTGGAGGTGGCTCAGTATTTGGTGGTGCACCTGCCTTTGGAGGTAATTTTAGTGCCTAACTTAAGAAATTTGAGTACTATGTTTTTGATTCTTAATGCTCCACTGAAATATTCCTTTAAGCATTGCTTTCTAACTTACCTAATTAACTTTATATATTATAAATGGAACATATACATTTACAATTCTTTTCAGTTAATGAGTTATTGAAAGTAGAATTTTCTGACTTCATGGAGAATTTGTGCTTGAAATATTTTCCAATGTATTTAAAAGTTGCTAGTTTTACATTGATTTGCATTTCATAAACATAAATGAAATAATTTTATTTGATAGAGGAAAGCTCTTTTAATTTGAAATATCAAACTGAGCTTAAATGTTAAGAAAAGCTGCAAAGAAATTGATGGAATGCTCTAAAATAATAAATGTCAGGGAGAACTATAAGCAATGAATAGAATGTTTTTATTTAAGACAAAATTCATAGTTTCTTTTTATTACTTGTTTATGTGAGACTAAAATGTTTTAGGTATATCAAAACAAGTTTTAGAAAAAACTATTTAGTCTTTCCTCACACAAAGAATGATCAGAAGGAACAAGCTAACAATGAAACCTTTATTTTATTTTTATTTGTTCTTAAATCCATTGAAAAGTTGGAACCACTTAAGGCTAGTCCTAATTTTGTTCAAGAAATTTCAGAAAAAATTTAACCAATTAATCATGAAGATAATAGATAACTAGACATTTCCTTTGATAGTAATAATGTTGTCTTATTCAAAATATGTATTGGTCATCAGAAAGTGATGATGAATAAAATCTTTTTATGCCTAACTCATAATATTTTGCCTAATTTTTGTGTTCATAAATGAGTAAAATGTTTTTTTCCTTTTCAAATGATAATTTACTTTGTATAATACATCTATAATCTTTATGAAATAAAATTTTTGATATTCTTAACATTAAAACTTATTGTTTATTATTTTATTTTTGTTGATTTTTAGAACTGGAACCAATCTTTGATTTTTCTGCAGATGCAAAATATTTTTTAGCATAACTTTTTGTACACATATTCTTCTCATTTCTTATATCTAATCATGTGAAAACAGAATTATGTGTATTAATAATAGGAAACATCTTTTAAAACTGATTAGTTATAGCTTTACCCCAGCACTTAAAAAATCCAAGGATTTATGAATGGCTATTAAAATTATTGGTGTTAAGCATACCATTTAATTATATAAGGCAAATATGTATTTGATTTGTTATTCAATTTATAATTTGATGTTTTATTATGGATTTAAAAAAATTATTTATATTTCAGTATTTTAGATATAACTCTTCAGAATTACCATGCATTTCTTTTATTTTTTAAATATATATTATTTGAATGCTTTTGATTACAGTCTTAAATGCTCTTTTAACTTTTATGATTTTAAAATTGAAAATACCCTTTCATAATCATATACCGTAAAATCCGGCATATAACACTCCCCTACTTTCAAGCTATATTTTTTAGTTTTTAGGCATATTTGCTGTATAAAGCGCACCCCATTTTTTACAAAAGAATCTGAAATGTATGTGTGCAATGCGCTTATGTTTTTAAGACATTTATTTGTGGTATTACCCTACACTTTTGAAAAAAATATAGTATACTTCTAGAACAACTCTTTAAGTTCATTAGGTATGTCATTTCTTTTAAATAAACAGTATTCCGATCTGTATAGAAGTCTAATTTTTTTTATGCTCATCTCAGTTTTTTTTGAAGCTATCATTTTTATACCTGTTGTATAACGTGCATCCATAAATTTCGATCTTATTTTTTGTGTTCAAAGTGCTTATTATATGCTGGATTTTACGTCAGTTCATGTGCTAAAATTAAATGTTGAGGCATATTTTAATGTTCAATACTTGTGTGTGTTGGTATGGAAATTGTAGCAGTGATTAAAATGAATTTTTATATCTTTGTTGCTGTAAAAAATATGTGTTTGATTAGTTGGATAATTTTTTAATTCTCTTTTTAAGGTCAATCACCAGGTTTTGGAGGCTCAAGGTAATGTAATTTGGTTTAAACCATCCAAAATTTTAAGAACTAATATTTTATGTTTGAAAAAAAATCATTATTCTGTGAATACTTGATATTTTTCCAAATTATAAAAATCTTTTACTTTTTTGTAGTGAAGTATAAATTTTAATTCTAGACAATGTTCTAAAGAGATATTTGTTTTAACTTTTAAAAAATTATCTTTTTATCAAATATAATTTTAATTATTTTCTTGCGATGCAACAGTATTGCTCCCATTTTTATTCTAGTATATAGAAACTTCATAAATGAAAAGAATTTTTGAGGGATATATTATTATTTTTTTTTTTTTTGAAAAGAATGTATTTAAAAAGATAGAAATACACCCTCTTATTAGACAGAATATATTTATGAAGAGTGGTATTGTTGTGTGTGTGCTTAAAGATGATTTTGGATTTTTTGTGTTAAATACTTTAATAATTATAGCTTAAAAGTCAGGCTGTGTTTGGAGTTTTTAATCTTTTAATTCTGCAATCTTAACCTATTGTATCCTGGTATATATTCACCTCAGACTTATACATGTAGTAAACATTTTTTCAGGAATTTCATCCAAGTTTAATCATTCAGTAAAACCATAATAAATCGATAACTGCTTAGTTTTTCCCTCAGAAAAACTTTTTTACACTTAAAATTATACTCTTTTTTAAATGTCATTTTTGAATAAGTAAATATATAAAAAAAATCTACTAAATACATACTCTTATGTAGCCCACACTAGTGACAGACTAAAAAAATTATAGAAGTACATTTAAATAATGTTCATGAAATAAGGTAACATTTAAGTACATAAAAGTTAAATGATTTCAACCTTTGAAAAGTAAGAGAAAACTAATATTCTATGAGTTTTCAAATGATTATTTTTATTTTCTGTGTGTTATGTTTGTGTGCTTCAGTTTTATGATTGTTTCATGTAAATCCTGAAATATTTATTTACTTGGGAAATCATACTCATCCATGGGTTTAAAGCTAAAAACCGTTCCTCTGAGATAGACAAAAAAAGCATTAACAGAAGATATTATTATGTACTCACACACAACACATGTATATATAAACATTTTTGCATAAAGAGCAGAGACAGGGAGACAGAATCACATTAGTCTATTGAAGATAGATTATGAGATATAGAAATAGGAAACTAACTTATTATGATAGATTATGAGATATAGAAATAGGAAACTAACTTATTATGAATCATATTGTTGTTAAAAATAGAATATAACCACACACACACACACAGGAAAGATTTGCTTCCTGTGTAGATTTTTATAGTGAAAATTGGAATTATGGGGGTAATGAAAAACCTAGTGATTGGCATTCCAGGAGAACCGTATAAATAATTAGAAAGGGAGACCTTCTTGAGCCTATAAAAGTAAACTTGGAAAGGGCCATGATTGATAAAAAAAAGATGTTGCCTGGATATCAAGGTAAGATTAGTATCAGGGTTACAAATAAACAGTTTGACCCTTTGCCTCGTGTGATAATCATTCCAGCAGGAAATCGAAATATTTTGTAAGTTTTAAATTATGATACAGAATTGAATAAAATTAGGATTAGACAAAACATAAAGGTAGCATCAAATAATTTTTCTTTATGTGCTGAATAAGTACTAAACAGCAATAAAAGATGATTAATAAAAATTTATAAAATTCTGTTTTTTATAAATTAAGTATTAAATATTAATTCATTGTATCAAAATTATACAAAAAATTTTTTAATATACTTGGTAGGAATAAAAATGTTTAATATATTTTGAGAAATATGTTAGATAAAATTATTTAAGTATACAAATATACTTGTGAGGAAAATAAGATAAAGAACACAATAATTAAGTTTTATAAAAGTTTTACTTTTTAATAATCGACAGTCACACACACATTTTTGACTTATACTGCTTTTCTGTATTTTATATTTAGCATTAAGTTAAAATTATACCAATTTAGTGTGTTGAGGATTATATGTACATATATGTATAATTTTAATACTAATATTTTTTGTTTCATTACAGTGCTCCTCCAAGCAATTCATCTGCATTCACCCAATGGAGAAACTAGTGTTTTATGTGTAAATGCAGCTTAGGGGAAAAAATAATTTATTATTTTTTGCTAGAAAATAATGTTAACTATTCTGATACAGAGCTAGTCTCCTTTTATTGGAGCAGTGATTTCATTCATGTTTGATGAAAAATAAAATTTATTTTTAAACTTTTAATAGGTTTTATCTTAATGTATTATATTAGCTTTATATACATTTGTTTCTAGTAATAAATTGTTGCTTGCAACATAAAAGAAAAAATACTTGAATTTCTATAAAATGTTTTGCTTTTTAAATTATTATTTTTGACTATTGCAAATGCTCATATTATAGCTTTTTCTTGTTGTATATGAGGCTATTATTTTACCAAATGGATATTCAAAAATATAGAAAAAAAATCTAACAATGGTCAGAATTCCATTAACCCTTTAATGTTCATTGGTTTCACACCGAAACCACACATTAAGCATTTTTCAAAAAATCAAATTTAAATTTTTTTTATCCCAATAACAGCTGCTTTTGAATTTATGCTCTTTTCCTAGCAATAAATGGCAGCACAACGGCTATTTTAACGAGTGAGACCTCTGAAATAGAAAAATATTGACATCTGTTTAACTTAAGTAAATTCCATTAGCTCTAAAAATATATAAAAAAAATAGTTATTTTAAATTATAACACGTGATCTTACTATGGATCTTTTTAGTTATTAATTACAACTTTCAAACATTTTGATAAGTAAACAGATGAGTAAAAAAATGAAATTAAAATTTATGGTTTCATGGTGAAACCAAACTCCAGTAAGAGGTGGTATTGCAAGTCTCTTGGCGCCCGTTCTAAAGCGAAAATTCTCTCAGCAGCTTACTTTCTGAAGCACTGTTTGTTTATTGTATGTTCAGAAAAATATTTATTTACTTTCAATTTATAGTGAGACATTGTTATATTTAAATATATTTATCCACACTCTAAAATTTTGCCACTCTGTACAGCTGCACATGCCTAAATGCGACCCTGTGTGTACATAATGGATTCAAATATTCACTCTTTATAGTTATGGATGGAAAGTATATTAAGAATATTTTTTATTTAGCAATTTTTTATTAAGAAATATAAATTATTTTTGGTATGTAATGTAAAATATATATTCAATTTTATGTCCAAATTTGTATTAAAAATTTTAGAAATGCAGAAAAATTTTAAAAAATAATCAAGAACTTTTAAAATTATTTTTTCTTAATTAATTTCGTTAAAATATAAAAGTTTTATGGTAATAAAATATTAGATTTTTTTTCTGAATAATCTTTTAGATTGTTCAGTTTGAGTAAGAAAAATATACCGTTACTGTTCACTGTTACACCATAAATTCCTCAAAATTGAAAAATGCTAAAAATTTTTTTTGTATATTTGTGATCACCCTCATGTCTAATAGTCATTTTTGAAATTATTTCATTAATTTTTCAAAGAGAATATGTAGTGTACTTTAAAGGGTTAATAATTTTGTGCCTATTTTTTTTACTTTTTCCATAGTGGTTAAAATTGTTAGTAATATCTCCAGAACGTTTCTATATTATACTCATTAAGTAATCAATGCTTCCTGTTGCATGTGTGATTTATAAAAAAAAATAGTTTTGAAAAGGCTGATAAACTTGTATAGAATTATACAGTTTTAAAATTGTTTTAATTTTTCTTTCAGCTATTTGTAAAATGGATTTTAACATATTGAATTCATTGATTTGTTATTAAAAGCAATTCAACTGTTAGCAATATTTATAATTTTATGACTTGTATTTTTGTTTTGGAAGTTTTTAAAATCTAGATTGAAATTTTTTACTTAAGTTCAGTTTTTGAGATAATTGAAATCATCATTAAATATGATAGGAAACAAAATTATTCGTTTGTTTATGATGTGCTGAATCTTTGGTTTAAATTGTAGGTTATGTTGCTTGTGTTATTTAATAAATTTGGCATCAGAAAAGGGTACTGCTTCTGTATTTTTAAAAATTAATAAGTTGTTCATAGTTATATTCTATCTACAAAAAAGAAACAGCTTATGGTCTTCAAAATTTCCCCAATAAAGAAGCCCATTTGACAGTATAAACAAAATTTTAGTCGGAGATTCCTTACATACATAGACCGAGACAAATATACCAAAAATTGTTTAGTAAATCTAAGTATATTTTTTAAATTATCTGCATTAAATAACTAATTAAAATACAAATTATGCACCATGAAAAAGAAAATTAGAAAGCGATGAATGATCTTGTGGTTGTGTGGCTGTACAAAGCTAATGAAATAATACAACACTCTCTCTCTTAAATAAAGATGAGACAAAATTATTTTTTGCTAATATCCTTAATTTTTACATTATTTCATATGATTATATTAAATTAATTTCCTATTTATGGAAAAAATTTTGAAAAAAGCTGAGATAGCAACAAAAATTGATTCTTCTAAACTCAACAGTATTAAATATTTCATTAAGTTATTTCCTTGCATACTTTAAGTAATAAATCAAAATAAAGCATTTAATGATGATCCAGAACATTTGAGCCATTATGTGAAAAAAGTTCTTTTCTTTTTCTTTTCTTGCTACTTATATTTTTTCAAATTTTACTTCTGCATGTTTAATAATGTTTTATAAATGTAGTCTAAAAGTTTCGTAATTTCACTGTATATGACATGTTTCAAGTTAAAATCAAGCTTTCTTAAAAACTGTTTTTATTCAGCAAGCCATCTACATGTTCTGTGGCTGAGAGAAAACGACTTCAAGTGAAGTATAAGTAGCCTTACCATTTAAGCCCAGATGTGTGAAGCATCTCTTATTTTATGAGTTGTACTTGAAAGTTAATGCTGACATATGGACTATAAAAAATAATAATCAGGGGTTAGAAGTGGTTTTTTGGAAAATCTATTCTGAGAATTAATAGAGTGTTTAATTTAATACTTGGAAGTTGTAATGGAAAATAAAAGTTAAGTTTTATATAGGGAATTTAATTTTAATTCTAATTTAATTATTCTTATATATATAAGCATCTTATAGTAGTAAAGTCATTACTTTTTTTCTTATATGTCACTAGATATGTGCCATTATATTTACCTTAGTGTATGAATTCCCAAACATCAAATTGATATGAAAGAAGAGTTTTCTACGAGTAATCACAAAATATCTCTATACTGTAAAATTTTCTTCATTTTAGTTAAAAAATTTGCTGGAAATGTTATTTATGTATTACTAGCTGGTATACCCGTTCTTTGCACGGGTGAACTGAAAAATTGAACAACACAGATTGAAGGATAAAGAAGTTTTTATTGAGTTAATTTTACGTGAATTGCAAATTAAATAAAAAAAGCTTTTTGCATATCTCAGCTGAACAAAAAAGAAAGAAAAAAAAACACCTTTGTTAAATTTTAAGTCTGTAGATCTAATAGCTGATAAAAAGGTTTTTTTATTTTATTTATAACTAACTCCCCGTAACTCTCTTGAGGATCGATTTTTGAAAATACCTTCTTAAGCTGATCTCTGTTCAGCAGAAGTAACACATGGTTACACATTTTGTGTAATGTATGCTTAGAGTAGTGTCAATAATTTATATCTGGATGTGTAATACGTTAATATTACTTTCTGTTGTATTTATTTCATGTTAAAATTGAAATATTCGCAAGCAACGCTGTTCCTTACATTATAATGTTGATTCAATAGAAACATAGTGAAATGTTGACGATACAGTCAAGTTGGCAAATGTCTAGCTACTTTCATAGCTCGAGCTTTATTAGAGCTTTGAAAGACCCGCCGTGTAGGGGAGCGACGCACATTAACCCTGTATCTACAGCATTATGATTTACTGCAGTTTTTTTTCATGTAGTATTTTTTTTTTTTGGATCACTACATTGAAAATTAAGGGATATACATAAACAAAATACTCAACTTTGGGAAATTTAATTCGTTAGAGCTAATTAGTTAATTTAAGATATTCCACTGTAAAATTAATTATATACACCGTTCACTTAAAATAAATAGTCAAATCGTTTTCTAAGGTCTTCATTTACATACAAAAACATAAGACATTTAAATTTCGACTAACTATTTTTTCGGGACAAAAATGATAATCTTTGCAATCTGCTGAAAATGCAATTTCTGCTACAAAACTATTCGCCTTCCCCGCTAAAATACTCGTCATAGAACCCGTGCTGCCATATATCTTGGAAAAGTGGATTTCAAAGAATATTTCTGCTTAGTATTGTCAGAATATTCGTAAAATTGGTTATTCAATGTTACTTTAAAGTGAGTGGTACTTATAAGTACCGCGTCGGGAGATAAAGGATTAAATCTGTAGAGAGCTCAAACGTCCTCCAGTTGGTGTGGTATGGTAGTTAGGAGAGGGGGGTGCTAGTTCAGGTGTCATCCACGTCACTTGACCATGGTTCAAAATTACGTGGTCCGTCGCCAAAAGCCCTCGTGTAGCTGAACAGTGCGACGTTAATATTCAATCACTCACTCACTCCAAAAAATACAATACAGTAATTATTATTATTTTTATACTTAAAAAATGCAATATCTGCCTATTCAATTAAAATTATAGCTTTATAATATTAACTACTAACCACAAACAAATTATGCAAATTTGTCCAAATAATGTAGTGTGAAAGACAAAGTTTATTTACTTTAAGTACCAGAACGATAAAAGTATTTATTTTGATGTAAGGATCAATTTCTTATGGTTCACACATGAAAAAAATCAATAGTAGCTATCTAAAGAGAGATTTAAAACAACCTGTCCCTTCAAAACTTAGTTTTATTCTTAAATTAAAAAAAAATAGGGATTACACACTGATCACAGGAATAAATTAGAAACCAGCGCCTTGCGTAGACAAAAGAAAAAGTGTTTCTTCACTAATAAAAGATAGATATATGCTGTCGCTGACTTTTTTGCCGTGCACGCCAGAATTGCTTGCAGATGGCAGAATTTTTACCTACTTACTTGACAAATATCGTTATATTTTGGACACTTCACACAATGTCTTTATAAATTATAGCCTACGCTATAAATCATAGCCTATGTGTTATTCTGATGTATAAGTTATATTACTGTAAAGTTTCATTAAAATCCATTCAGTTTTTGCGTGAAAGACGACCAAACATCCTCACAAACTTTCACGTTTATAATATATATTAGGATTTTAATCTATATAATTTTCAAAAGTTGGCAGGCATGTAGTAGTAATAATTCTAATTGTTTTATATGTTTTCTAAGTAATTTTTATACATGTTTAATACTGATATACGACAGTGGTCTTCAAACAGTTGGCTCATGGAACCCTTAAAATTATAATGTGTTTTGAGGGAAACTATATCCAAAAAAGCTTTTGAAGAATATATCTTAAATAATATTTAATGTAGATCAACATATGTTATAGCTACTTTGAGTAAAGACAATTTAAGAAAAATACTGCATTTTTTTACCAAAATATTTTAACATTATGTAATTAAAGAATGAATTTGGGCTCCAGGTGTCACCTACTCTTGCATTATATTTTGGAACTGTGATGTGGGCATGCATTTTTTTCAATTCCTGCTATTACCTCGCACTCTATATATTTATCTTGGTGGAATTTTCAATCATTAATGAAATACATTTTATTTTAAAGCGCTCAGTTGAGCTGAAATTTTATATTCATGATTATTTTGGATGACAATACAGTAATTAAATTATAATTAATAAAAATTAATTGATTAAAACTAATTATTTAAAGAATTACAAATACACAGCCACGTTGGCATCATTTTCGGCGACTTATGTCAAAACTTGAAAATGTTTTTTCCTCACATTTTAAAGCATTCAGTTGAACTGAAATTTTATAGACATGATTGTTTTGGATGACCATACGATACTTTAATGATAATTAATAAAAATTAATTACCTCTTATAATGTTGTGATTTTGTCCTATGCATATACATATTTATATTAGTTGTCGCCCATCTGGTATAGTAGTTAGTGACGCTGACTACTGTGCCATTGGGCCTGGGTTCGAATCCCGGAGAAGACATGGATGTTTGTAAATGTATAGTGCCCTCGCGGTATGGGGGTACTTTAAATAGCCGTCGAGCCGCAAGTCCTCTAGTGAGGTGGGAGGCCCTTGATCACCCCCAAGGAGTTCTCCCTCAAAATTGGGGGGGGGGATACCGAGATAAATTGTTCTGTCACCTGTATTGTGCTCAAAGCTACGGCTAATGACAGACGTCACTTAGTCCTTTGCCATGATGAATTTCGAGGGCCTTGATCTGGCCTTTTGCCGATCAGGTGGCATTAGTAACAACAACAGCAAATAAATTGTAACTATTTAATAAAAAGTAGCTAAAATAAAATTTTTCTCTGTTGATCTAAATAGGAATTGAGGACTATAAGAATAATTTTCGATACATTTGGAAGCTTAATGGTAAGACTTTGATATCGACAACTTCAATGCAATATGTAGTCGCACAACATCATAAAATACTCTGCAAATGTGCAGGTAATGGCTGGTTTTATAAATATTGATTATTTATTTTTTAGACCAGTGCTATCCAAAGTGGGGGATGCAGAATCATACTTCGGACGGGGAGGAGGATTTCCACCAAAGAAATAGACTTATGTGTGTATGGGGTAATCCTTGTTTTAAGAGTACAGGATCAAAAAAAGTTTGGAGACAATTGATTTAGGCCAGTGTTCCCCAACCTTTTTATCGCCGCGGACCGGTCAACGTTGGATAATTTTACCGCGGGCCGCTGAGGGGGAGGACGTTGATTGTTTATATTTTTGATTGTTCCGTTTTAATAATTTTTTATTTTAATTGTATTTAAACGTGTCTTCAGAAGCTACATAGCATTCAGAAGCTTATAGCTACACCAAAAATGAATATAAAGTGATTTTCATAAAAAGTATCCCTAACCCAAGAAAAATATGCGGCAGTAAATAAAATGGAAATAATTTAATGTTTCTTGTGCGGACCAGTAGTATTTGATCTACGGACCGGGGGTTGGAGACCTCTGATTTAAACTATCAAAACTTTATCTAAGAAAAATATTTTTCGTATCATTATAAATATTTTGTAAAGAGCAAACCGTCTCTTTCCATTTTGTAATCGTAATAAGTATTGCTCATTTCTTACTTGTTTCACATTTTAAAAAGATTTTTTTTTTAAATCCTGGATAACTTCTAGTATGCTTAGCACTTTCTTTTTTATATTTTAAAAATATTCTAGCTCTTTGAATAGCTATTAGAATTTCATCATGCATTCTGCAGCTGTCATACGTAACTCTCCGCGTCATTTGTATTCTTATAAACAACTTTCTCCGTCGTTGGTAAATAACTTAATTACCAAATTTTTGTTTTTCTTTTTGCGGTGACAACGGAGAAAAATTGTTTTCCATCCACTCCCCGCAGAGTGCCATTGTCTTCACCCTTGATTAAGTGCTTCCAAAAAATTAAGATGTCAAGAAGAGATCGTGCCTTTGGTGAGTGTTACTTCAAGGTCTCTGCGGAACACCTTCAAAAGTGAAAGTCCTCCCTACCACTACCGTTTATCATCTCATTCCACTCGACTGATTAACAGCTGGACTTCAATGCGGTTTCATGCATTTTTAACATTTGTCACTCGCCTATGTGCTGGGATGTAGTAGAAGCGTAACCAAAAATTGTTCTGTCAACTGATGCAAAACTCTCTGTAAGGAAAAATTGTTGCATCTATGTATATAAAATTTACATAATATTCCATCCTCACTTTATGTGGGCCTATAAAATAACAACCTTTTCAGAATGCAAAGTTCTGAAATGAAAGTTTAGCGAAAAGTAAAATTTAAGAGTTTTTTTTTTATGTGCCCAGTGGCTGAGTGGTAGTGCATCGCGCTTCCACACCACAGGTCCGAGGTTTAAACCGTGGGCTGGTTAAAGTCGACTCAGCCTTCCATCCCTTCTGTGGGTCGATAAATTAGTACAAAGCTTGCTTGGAAACTTAACACTGGAGGTTTCGCGCCAGATTGACCACTTGACCGGAACATCTGCTCATGCACCTCGGGATGCTGAGATGAGCACAGTAGGCCTTAGCCATTATGAGCTGTGCGCCATTGAGCCTTTTTTTATGTAAATTTAAACAGGACTCAAAAATTCGTATGTGGTGATTGAGTGTTGTATTAACGTCGCACTGTAAAGCAACACGAGGGCTATTAGCGACGCGCACGTGGACCTCGGTCAAGTGACGAGGACAACATCTGAGTTGGCACATCCTTTCCAAACTACCTCACCTCTCCGACGGGAGGACTTTGAGCCGCCACAGATTTTTCCGTGCATCAGCCTGGATACTGGGTGGCTCTTCAGTGTCACCAAGTCGAATCCACGAGTTCGAGACCCTATCCTCTTGGCTACATGCACAAGGTCAAAAAACTTCTGTCAGATTAGTTAAAATCAGTGTAGTTTGACTCGATTTGGGGAAATGAATTCAAGTGTTTAAAAAACAGTTGAAAATGTACTTGCTTTCCAGTACTTCTCTGACTAATTTATGCAAGATTTAATCTCGACACCTGAGTCAACTGATCCGATAAAAATAGTTTAACCTCGAATTAATACTAACTTTTCTGACACATTTTTATATTTTGCACAAATTCAGGCTGCGGTAATCTTAGTGATTTAGATTTTGTAAGAAATTTTCCGAAGCATGTTTTTTAAAAATGAACGTTCTTAGAAAAGAAACAAAATGAACAAAAAACTGACCTACAAGATTAAGACAGATCGATAAGAGCTAAAAGTTATTCCTCCAAAAATAAATATTCTTCAATTTAAGGGCACAAGTTAGTTATAATTAACAAAGAATGACCAACCATTTCAAACGTTCTAATATTAATTAAATTAAACTAATACGTAATTAAAAATATTATATTCGGGAAAATTTTTAAAAAAATAGAATTAATCAATCGAAGAACAAATTAAAATTAAAATATATCTGGGAATTAATTTACACTTTCTTAAGAATATGATAAGTGTGTAACAATATGGTTAAATTTGATGAAGCATTAAAAGTGTTAAATAATTATATTCAATTGAAAAACAAAATATTATTTATCTAGAATAGAAGAGTAAAATTTTCATATTTTTTTTTCCGCTTTAAAACGTCTTAAGTTTGCAAAATGTGTATAATGTGTGTGCAAAGGTATTAGATTTTCGTTATTAAAACTAATTCATATTGATGAAATTTCTTTCTTTGTACATTTTTACTTTTCTCTTACTTTTTATCATCAATGTCTTCAAATACTTTAGTATTTGTCGAGTTCAAAAGTTGTGGGATTTCTATAATACTTTAGATGTGAGAGTGAAGTATTTTATGACATTCAGATGAAAGAGCGATAATATGCTGGGAGTGAAAGATATATGAACATATTAAAAAGCAACACGAGGGCTATTGGTGACAAACCTCGGTCAAGTGATGAGGACGACACCTGAGCTGGCACCTCCCTCTCCTAACTGCTACACCACACCAACGGGAGGACATAGAGCCTCGAAAGATTTAACTTGACCATAACCACTAGGCTACTGAGGTCACGAGATAGTATGGAATATTCCCAACATTTTAACTTATGTATACTGAAACGGTTACTTATCAAAAAGTATTCCGAGTACATTTACTGATATTTTTTTTCAATTCCTACTATTAGCTCACACTCTCATTTATTTATTTTGGTGGAATTTTCAATCGTTAATAAAATATATTTTAAAGCGCTCGATTAAGCTGAAATTTTATATACGGGATTATTTTGGATGACAATACAATAATTTAATTATAATTAATGAAAATTAATTGATTAAAACTAATTATATTCAAAGAATTACAAATACAGCAACGTTGGCATCATTTTTGGCTACTTGCGTCAAAACTTGAAAAGGTTTTTTTTTTCGCGTTTTAAAGCATTCAGTTGAACTGAAATTTTGTAGAATTAAAAATTAAATTCCCTATAACACTTAACTTATATATTTTTTCCTTACCTCTTCATGTATCAAACTAATCACCCATTTATTTCTTCCGAACATATGGCCTAGCCAATAAACATGTCTAATTCCAGATCGTTATATTTAATAGCCCTATATGTCAGCATTAACTTTCAAGTGCTCTCATGAAATCCGCGATCGGTGTCTTAAGTGTTAACCCACTTAAGATTTTCGGTGTGGCGTTCGTTTCTCTCTCTACCTCTTTGCGTCAGATGATGTCTAACTTTGATCAAATAAAGTTCCTTTTTTTTAAAAAAAAATTAAGTCTGTTTCTGACTCACAAAAAATGTCATATATATGTAAATAGATATTAATGGAAATGTATAGTGTATGAATACATACTTCACTATTTAATTGCGAATATAATATTCATATTTTTAATTGCGAATACTGGGACGTTTTCTTGTCCGTAGAAGTGTTTTCAATTTGGAGTCGTATTCGTTCAATTTTTTTTTTAAATTTACAATAATTTATATTAAATTATTTATTTTTTTTTTAAAGGGAAAAAAATTTTTTTTAAACATAACATGATTGTATAAATCACTTGTTTTGGAATTGCCAAGTAAATTCTTTTCGTCTGTAACTGTTTCATCCACGCATGCGCTGAACAAACTTGTGTAAGTCCTGTCTCATCCGTCATCGTGCTTCAAACGTAGAAAACTGAAGTCTCTTGAAATCATTCTCGATCAAAAGTGTTTACCTATTCGAATTTCGCTTCCCAGAAGAGAGTTGGGGTTTGACACACTTTACTTTTGTCGGTCAGGGCTTATCGCAGAATGCAAATGAAGCAGGGGTCATCTGAGCTGACCCAGCCAATGGTAGTGACTTCGCAGGCGAAGTCTTGCGCCAAAAGAATAAATTAAAAAAACGTCACAATGGGGGAAGTTCATAGCATTTCTTAAAAAGGCACTTAGAAATTGAGAAATGGCATGCCTTAGAATTTGGATCCATAACTTTATTTTTTCTCCTTTAAACTTAGAACGGTAGGAAATACAGACATTCCCTTTTTATAATTTATTTTTCAAAAATAGAATGTGTTTTAAAGATGATTGAAAATGTAATGGAAGAATTGTCTCATCGTTGCCAAAAAAAAAAAAGTTAAAAAATTGTACTATGTAAAAACAAATAAAATTTTTTAATGATTTTATATATGTTTCCGTTAAAGTGTGAAGTCCGTTATATCATCCATCCGAATAACTAGGTATTTCATGAAATAACAAGACATATCTGTTAAAGTATATAAAATTATTGCATTCTACGATTTAACTAGTTATATTCTATAGAATAACGATTACTTGATTGTTATAGTATGAAATACGGCCCTCGAAAATTTTTTGAACTGGCACTTGCTGCTTTTAGTCAATTTTGTACCTTAAATCAAAGTATCATCATAGCAATCCTTGCTCTAACAAATAATGAAAAGTAAAATAAAGGTATTGAATAAAATTTAAATTAATATCCTCTTACAATTTTGTTGGAAAAAGTTTATACAATGTTTTTATGAAGCAACAGTTTTTCTTCCCAGCATCTATTTTTTTTTGTAATATTTAAATATAACTATTTCTGCAACATATATATTCTTTCTTTTTCCTTTCTGTTTAACTAGTGTTAGAAATATGAACAAATAATAAATTATATCACACACACATCTGCTTATCCTTATTATTTATCAATTAATTATCCGCAATAGGGATAAAATGTATTTTTCGAGAGATTTTAGCTATTTATGGATTAATTAATTTATAAAATGACTTTGAAATTGTTTATTTTTCCTTTTAACAGTCTAACATTAGTTATTTCATAGAATAACTAGGTAAAGTATAAAAAGCTTTCTATTATTGTTTTTCTTAAATACCTTTTTTACATTAAAAAAGAAAACCCTTTTTAACAATACCAAAAAACCCACAAATAAAAAATACTTTTATATAGAAAACCAAAAGGGTAACTTGTTTTAAAACTATTTTAATCAAACTGAATGTATGATAGTTAAAAAAGGGTTTACATCCCCATGTAGACCAAATTCGAGAAAAGTAGGAAAAAGAAAAAAGGGGAAAAAACCTTTTATATCGGGTTGGAGGGAAAGTTCCCTTTTTATTTTTTTAAAGAAAATATTTGAATGCATTTATAAAAATATGTGTTTAATATTAATCAATTATTTATGCTCCATTACTTGGGGGCCAAAAAAATTTTTTTTTAAATCTTTCAGGTAACATATATCCCATTTTGTAGAAATTCTCGTACTTGAGTTAAAAAAAGTCAACAACTACCTTTGAAACACTTTCCGTTAGATAATTTTGCAGAGATTGAACAGGTAATAATCAGATGGTCAATGTCAGGTGAATATGGTGGTACCGGACTTCCCCCTCCTAACGCATTCAGTTTTTTTTGTTCACCATTAAATGGTGGGCGAGCATTATCGGGTGGAACACTTTCTTTCTGGACACTAAGCTGCCTTTTTTTTTTGTGCTGCATTCGGTTTATCCCGTTGATTGCAGTACAGATCCGCGTTGATGGTTTTTCCCTGTTTCAGCAACTGTGGACATGACCTTTTCCTGTCCCCAACAACAAAACGTCTTTTTTGTTGATGGATACTTGGTTTTGGGAAAGTTGCGATGATGTTTTGGTTTGCAGTAAATTTTTTTTTTTAATATTCTCGTAAAAATGCACTTTTTACCTCCCGTAATCAGCTTGTCCAAAAACGGTTCCACATTTTTCTAATCAGATGTAGAACACTTCACATGATAACAAATTCTTTCAAAATTCATGTGGAACCCAAACACTTCGCAACACAAAACCAAAATTTAATGTGATCTACAACAATTGTATGATAATCCAAACTCTTCTGAAATTTCTTAATTTTAAATGTGGATTATTTTCCAACGGATCGAAAAACACACACACATCATTATCGATCTTAGATGGTCATCCAGATTGATCATTTTTTGGAGGCCAGATCCCGGAACGAAATTTTAAACCTTTTTAAAATGCAACATTTACAATATTTTTTCCCAAATACCCACAAAAATTTTTTACATGCAACCAATGCTTGCTTCCTTTTTAATTCATACAAAATGCATTTCTAAATATTTTTATCTACTGAATTTTTTTCTTTTTAAATATTATAGTAAATGATGAACGGTAAAAATGACTCCTTTTATATTATACAGAAAAGAAAAAAAAAAAAAAAAAAAAAAACCCAATGACTCACTAGCCAGATTTTTTTTTTATTTACAAAAAACCACCTCCTAATTAAAATACGACAGAACTTTCCCTCCAACCCAATATATATTTTTTGGTTATATACCTTGCTACAAATGTTAGGTGCTTTAAAGATAGATTGTTCCTAGATATTTTTAGCTCAATTAGAGATTATTGGAATAGATATTAATATTTGTTATATATGAACTGAGTTAACGGTCTAGATCAGGGTTCGGCAGCCCGCGGCTCCCTGCATAGACGGTTGAGGTTCATCGGATCTTTTTAAGATTACTAAAAAAACAATAATAAAAAGTATATCTATTAAAATTATTGTTCCTTTTTCACTTTTTCCTTTATAATTATTTATGAAAAAAAATTATCTGTACTTGCATATATATTTAAATATTTGACTATCACTTCTGTGTTGAATTATTTCCCGTTAACAAAATGTATTGAGAATCGGTGAAAACATTAGAATTAATTCAAAATCAGAATAAGTTTCATTTATTGGTAAAAATACTGCCACACATGGGAATACAGTGACTAAAAAAAAAGTAAAAGTAGCTTCCAGGAACTTTTACTTATTTCCATATATGAATTAGGGAGCCCTCACGAATGGACAAGAGATACACTCGAACCCCCAACAGAAGCGACCAAAACACATTCCGTATAGTAGGACATGCTTAACAGAGTATAAAAAGAATATTGAAATGACATGCAAGTATATCACTAGTAAGTTTTAATTATAAGTGAATATGTGAAATTTCAATATAAAGTGTACTTACGGTATTATTACACACATTTTTTTCACGAAGCTTGAAGTTTAATTCCCAACAATAGCATATTGTTACGAATTTTGTGTAAATAGTGTAAATAATTTGTATTTGGTTTTAAGGGATTTATATTATTTCTATGTTATTTTTTATTGCATGTTAAGATTGTACCATTCAAAAAGCAATGTCCCCTTTCTTACGTTATAATGGCGATTCAATGAGAATTTTGGCAAATTTTTGGCGGTAGAGCCAAGTTGGCATCTTTTTTGGAACGGCGACCTTTTTGGCAATTTTTTGGCGACCATTTTGGCGTCATTGGCGACCATGTTGGCAAAAGTTGGGAAACCCCCTCTGGAATCTTCTAGAATGTAGGGATCTCCCCCCAATGTCACGAGCGGCTATATTTTTCTGGAAGTTTCTGTCACGCCTATAAAAAAGATGCTCGCCGGGACGGCGGGGGAAAAAGTCTGGAAAAGCTTACCGCTGCCAAGGGCCGGTGAAAACCCTTTTTTTTTCTTTAAAATTATTTTCTCTGTGAATATTGCTGCTGAATCCTGAATTTGGGGATTTATTTTGATAATAAATTCGCATCCTCTAAATTGTTTTTTTCGGATTTTTTTTGCAAAAAAATCCCCCAAACCCTGGGACCAGGGAAACGGGTTTGGGGTGTCGGGAGGGGGGGTTTTATGCCAATAAAAAAGAGCGATGGATGAGAAAATAATTTTTCTGTTGGAAGGCATCAATGCCTTGAAAAGGCCGAAGGAAAACCTAAAAGAGGCCAAGAAGGGGATAAAAAAGAAGGAGAGAGGCCAGCAAGAGACAAAGGGAGAGAATGGAGAATATGCAGAGAAGCCCAAGAAGAAACGAATTTGATTTAAAAAGGGAGAATGGGGAAAAGACCAAAAAAGAAATTAAGAATGATTTAAGAAGAAATGGAGAAAGGCCAACAAAAAAATGCAGAAAGGCCCAAAAAGGGTTTGAGAAATACTTTAGAAAAGAAAACGTTTTACCCGGGAAGAGAAAAAACATTGAAAGTTGAAGAAAAAAATTGCAGTAGTTAATGGAAAATAGAGAAGAAAATAAGGGGGAAAAATAGAAAAATTAAAAAAGCAAGTTGAGGGAAAAAAATTGAAGGAGTGGCTGAAAATTTTAGCCTTATATCACAGAGGGAAAGGAAAATCTTGAAAAAGGGAAAATTCTAGCTGGCGGAAATGAGAACAAAAGCAAGAGAGTCCCTGTTTGCTTTTTTCCCGAACCTGTACGGGTTTTAAGGGAAAATAAAACTTCAACCTATGACGGAAAACCCCAAATGGGGAAAATTTTACAAACAAAATTTTTCCCTAATTTCCCGAAGCCAATGGATGGACTGGGAAAGGGGGGAAACATGTCAAACTAGCAGCATCCTTTAAGGGGACGCCGCCGAAATACTGCAGGGCTCTTTTTCCCCACACAGAGCGACTGAATTTGAAATCCCCCGTATAATGCTCTGGGTCTTCGGTTTGGCCCAAAAAAACTCCAAGGGGCTACGACATCCCAAAATGAAAAAAAAGACTCCCGAAAACCGGGGGAAAGCTTGCAGGAAAGCCTCCGAAGTAAAAAAGGCTCGCCAACGGTTTTTCTGAACACCCAACAACTTTCGCGATATTTTTTTTTGCAATATTTCTTGGGTGGATTGAAAAATGGGGGAAAACCAGAAAGGGTTTGGGAAAGGCAGATTTGCAAGATCTTAAATCTGCCCTGTTATATGCCCTGGGTTGGGAAACCGACACTGCCAGTTGCAGAAGATTTTTTCTATCCGGGGGCTAGAGTGACTGTAGATGAGCCATGTGAATCCCCGATTGCTAAAGGAGATGGAAAATTTAAAAAAGGAAATGCAAACCATAAAAAGCTGGGAAATTTTGAAACAAAAGAAACCCTTTAAGTGCTGGGGGTGCGGTGGAACTGGACACCTGAGAAGAAACTGTCCTAGAGCAAGGGGAAAGGGAAAAGAACCCGTCTCTTTTTTCCAAACAGGAAAACTAATATATGGGCCTCTCACGGGGCCCGGGGGTTGCCAAATAATGAAAAGCCCCATCACAAAAATTTTCCGGGGTTACAGCAGTGAAAGGCGGAGACAAGGGGGCTTTTTCGTTATAGGACAAATTAATAACATTCGTGCCGTTTTGGTTGTTGATCCCGGGGCCCAAAGTGTCTATAATCAGAAAAAAATTTGGCTCAAAAATTCAAAAATTAGCATTATCTGGACGCCGCCCTGCATTTCCTTTCAAACACTGACGGGTTTTACAAGATTCAAAGGGTTTATGGAAAAGTTTAAAGTCACTCTAAGGTTTGGAAATATAGACTATCACCATACGGCCCTATATATAGCAGATATCCCAATCCTTGTTTTTCTTGGACCCCGGGTTTTCTGAAGAACAATAACTTTAAATTGGGCTTTGAAAAAAAGCAATATGCATTCAAAATTTGAAAACATCACTCTTTTTTTGGGTTACAAACTAATTTGAATCCCAAACCCGAAAATTATTGCAAAAAACCCAACATCTCATTATCGCCAAGAACTGAATGTATAAATACCGGTTTAGTAGCAGAAATAGAAAATTCCATTCGGCCTAATTGTTTATCCGACCCAGACAACTAAAAAGGAGGAGTACTGAAAAGCTCGTCAGTTGTAGACCTCTCAAGTCAGTCATCCCAGTGAGGGGGGTTTAAACATTAGTGATAAGACGAGGACTATTCAGGAAGGAGGGGTAGTAGCAGATTGTGCTCCTGTTACGTGTGTAGAACGAAAATGCAATACCCAAAAGACCATTCTTCAGACGATCTATTTGGATTTCCCAAAAAAGCACTGACTTAGACAAAAACAGAGATGTTGCAGGAAAGCTGATTACAGAATTCCAAAGCCTATTTTCGAACACTGAGGACTTTGGAAGAACTAGACTAACGCAACACCGAATTGATACGGGAGAGCATCCTCCTATTAAGTAGCACCGACGACTACCTTTGCTAAACAGGAAGAAGTCCAAAAACTCATTAAGGACGAAAGATCATGATGTCATTGAGCCATCGTCAAGTCCTTGGGCATCTCCCATCGTTTTAGTTAGAAGAAAGATGTTCCTACCAGATTCTGTGGGATTATCGTCGGTTGAATACGTACCAAGAAAGACAGCTATCCTCTGCCAGGAATAGATGACACGCTGGACACACTTGGGCAATCCCTGGTTTTCTACCCTAAACCTCAAAAGTGGGTATTGGCAGGTAGAACCCACCCTGACGAAAAAAAGAGAAAACTGCTTCACCAGGGGACAAGGACTGTGGAATTTAAGGTTATGCCTTTCGGTTTGTGCAATGCACCTGCAACTTGAGCGTCTTATGGAAACAATCCTCGGAGGACTTTCGTATGAGGCCTGCCTGGTTTATCTTGATGAATTATATCTGGGGTGCTCCTTCGAAGAACACCTAAAAAATATCAGACGTGTGCTCAAAAGCTGAAAGAAGCTAACCTGAAATTAAGTCCATCCAAGTGCCACCTATTCCGGCGTGAAGTCACCTATTTTGGACACATCATTCGGCAGAAGGTGTACGAACGATCCGGATAAGATCTCGGCTGTAAAAAGATGGAACTGCCCGAGGATGTTCACCAGCTTGGAGTTTCTTGGGCTTATCACGTTTTACGGAAATTCGTGAAAATTTCTAAACGATCGCTGACCACTTCCAAAGCTGACCGAGACAAAACAGAAATTCATCGGGACGGTTGATTGTAACAACGCCTTTAACAAGTTAAAGGACGTATCAACATCTGCTCCAAATTTTGGCGTATCCGAAATTGAGAAACAATTTATTCTGGATACAGATGCAAGTCATGAGTATTGGGGCTGTATTGTCTAAAGGGATAGATGGCCCAAGAGCATGTCATCCCTATTTTAGTAAGTGCCTGTCAAAAACCAGAAAACTATTGTGTGACCAGGAAGGAACTGCTTGCTATTATAGTAAAAGCCGTAGAACACTTCCATCCTTACCTCTATGGTCGAAGGTTCCTGCTGTGAACAGATCATGCCTCATTGCCCTGGCTACTGAATTTCAAAAATCCAGAGGGCCAAATAGCTAGGTGATACAGAGACTACAGGAGTACGACGTGGAAATTCGCCAAAAAGGATCAGCACATGGAAATGCAGACGCCCTTTCGAGAAGACCCTGTCCGAGAGCTGAAAATACTGCTCGAGAATCGAAAGAAATTTGGCGTAATAGATCCAATAGTCCGCCAAGTTACAACGCCATCAACATCGGCATTGGACCCGTGGAGTGATGAGAACGTCCGGAAAGATCAACTGGCTGACCCCGAAATAAAACCCATCATAGAACAAAGAGTTTTTCGACGAAAAGCCCAGCTGGCAAGACATCGCCTTTCCATCCTACAACGAAAGGGTTACTGGCTCTTTGGGACTTCTCCATCTGAGAAATGGTGTTTTATATCGAAAATGGGAGTCTGACGAGGAAAAACATTCAGGTGGCAATTGATACTCCCAAAACCACGAGTTTCAAGGGCCCTTTAAGGAACCCATGGCAGTCCAACTGGAGGTCATTTTGGTGTTATAAGACCTTAAAAGTTCGTGAGCGCTTTACTGGAACAATGTGCGGAGTGACGGGGAAAAAGTGTTGTCGCACATGTGATCCCTGTCTCACGCAAAGGTCCCAAAAAACCACTAGAGGGGGAACTGCAGCGTATAATGTGGGAGCGCCTCAACGAATAGCTTTGGACAAAACTAGGCCCACTTCCGAGATCATCAGATGGCAACAACAACATCTGGTTGTTCATGGACTCCCACTAATTCTGAACCCTTATCCTATTCCCACCAAGAGGCCTCGACTGTTGCAGAGTTCTAGTTCAACACTGATCTCACGATTCGGGGTCCCTCTACACTGCACTCCGATCAAGGGAGAAACTTCGATTCTGCAGTTTGCAAGACTGTGTAAATATTTCCATCGACAAAACCAGGACAACAGCTTTGAATCCTCAGTCTGAGGCATGGTAGAGAGTTCGGACCCCCCTTTCCTGAACAGCCTCTCCTCCGGTATCCAGAAATCAACAAGGGCTGGGACAAGAAATTGCCCTTTTTCTTGCTTGCCCACAGGAGTGCCGTCAGAGACCACATGGCTATTCCCATCCCAATGCTCTTGGACGGATCTTCGCCCGCCTGCGGATCTTCTGTTCAACGACCACCATGCCCCATGGCCTAAAGGGGTATGTCGAGAAACCCAGGCACGGATGGAGGAAATACATCACTGGCTAGGGGAAAAAATCGGCTTGGCTTCCGAGAAGAGAAACCCGATACGACGCAAGAGCAAAACCGGGCACGACTCCACAAAGGCGACAAAGTGTGGGGCTATGGAATCCGAAACGTCGCAAAGGACTTCTCCAAGCTGCAACAACTGGGAAGGTCCTTACACAGTCTAAAAGACTGAATGACGTTGTGGTGGATACAGAAATCCCACACTCAAAACCGAAGGTAATACATTAAATAGGCTACCTTATCTTCCCAAAATGAATAAGATCCTTAAGTTCAGACCATGTATTAATTTTTTTGTAAATAATGTAAATTATTTCTCTTCTAAATTTCCCTTAGTTTTATTTAATATTGGAATTTATGTTTACATTTCTTCATGTGCTTTGAATTTATTTGTATTGTATATACTGTGGAATACATTTGTTACTTTATATGTTATTATGTAATTTCCTAACTAGATGCCTCTTACTAGGATTGTACTGCCCGGGGGCGGCAGTCTTTGGGGGAGAGGGCAGTGTTTCGAATTTTTGTAAATAGTGAAATAATTTGTATATTTGATTTTTTAATGCATTTATATTACTCTATGTTTATGTTTATTGCATGTTAAGATTGTACCATTCAGCAATGTCGCCCTTACGTTATAATGGCGATCCCAAAGAGAACTTTGGGGAAATCTTGGCGGTAGAGCCAAGTTGGCATCATTTTTGGCCCGAAATTTGGCGACCATTTTGGCGTCATTGGCGACCATGTTGGCGAGTTCGGAACCCTCTGGAATCTTCTGAATGTAGTGGATCTTCCCCTAATGTCACGAGCGGCTTTTTTCTGGAAGTTTCTGTCACGCCTATAAAGGGGATGCTCGCCGGGGCGGCGAGGAGCCCCCATTAACCAAACGAGTAGTGAGGATTGTTTTGAAGCGATTAGCCCCGCTGCGCTTGTGAATAATCTTTACTTGCGTGTATTTTAAAACACTGGTTTTTTTGTGTTTGATTGCTGTTGAAGGTGTGAAGACCTTCGGATATTTTCTTGGGAAAATTGTGCTGAATCCTGTATTTAAAGGATTGGATTTTTGATAATAAATTCGCATCGCTCTAGAACTGTTTATTTTCTTTGTGATTGTTTTGCATAAAATCCACGAACCCTCGAATCTACGTAATAATATTTTGACAATGGTTTTTCTTGCACTCTGAGTCACACAGAAATAAAAATGTCATGGGTAGCTCTTAGTTTTGGAAGGAATAAAAAATGTTCCAAAAACTTTATATTTATATGTACCGTTAAATCCGGTGTATAACGCGCACTTTCAACACAAAAAATAAGATTGAAATTTAAGGGTGCACGTTATACGCCGAATATAAAAGTGAGAGCTTTAAAAATAAAATAAAAAGAAGAGCATAGAAAAAATTAGACTTCTGTATATATTCGAAATACTGTTATTTGGAAAAAAATGACATTCCTTATGAACTTAAAGGTTGCAGTTCCAGAGATATACTACTTTTTTTAAAGTTTGGAACAATACCTCGAATAAATTACTTTTGAACAACAGCATTGTGCACGCACATTTCAGGTTTCGTCGTAAAAAAAGGGGGTGCGCGTTATACGGCGAATATACCAAAAAATTAAAAATTACAGCTGGAAAGTACAGGTGCGCGTTATACGCCGGATTTTACGGTAATATAAATATAACTAATTTGAGCTCGACAATCGTAATCTTAACCATTATTGGAGCCTTTTCCCTGCGTGTATGCATACGAATTATTCTTTGATACCTTAGTCATATTGTTTCCTTACAATTTAGCTCTTTAGTCTCAAAGTTGGTCAATCACTGTATATATACTCAACTTTAATAAACCTCTTATATTTTGATAAATACAAATCCGTCGCCAATAGCCCTATTGTTATTTTAAAGTACGACATTAATATGCACTCAACTCGAATTGGATGTATTTCCTTTTCATTCTGAAAAATAATACAAACTTAAAAGTGTTTAAATAATATGGTAAAAGAATATGAAATATTGACAATTATTCATTTGTCACTCTCACTGTCTGTTTCTTTTATTTTCCATTGAAATATAAAAGTCTCTAATAAAAGTCCATGTATTTTGGCTCAATACACGCAAATATCACGCAAACCTTTCAGATTTATTAGAACTAGATTTTCATAAGCTTAGTCCAAGGACGTGGGGTGGAACTGTTCTTTGGATCTTTTTGAAGCCAAAATGTTGCAACTTGCGGTCCATCATTGTAATTTTTGCACATCCCTAAATTTTCAGATGAATCCTCTAACATGCGATAGGTTAAGATAAAAAATTCGCAGCAAAAATGTTCCATGTGTTTGTAAAGAAACGTAAGTATTGTAACAGACCAACTAATTTTCTTAAATGGACGAAATATTTGATTCCAATTGCTTTGACTTGAAAGGGCTTATTTTCCATGCTGTTTCAAGCATTTTAGCATACCCCTGAGGTTTATGCACTTTCTCCCCTTTTCTTAACACGCCTCGAGACACAAAGATCCCTATCCCATGGAAGAGAGGAGTATCTTATGATAGAATTATATTAAAATATTCTTCAATGGTAAGAGCAAGCCACAGACGTGCCATTGCATGGTTCCTATATGCATCTACATGTAAGAAGATGACTCTCACAGATTCAGATGCATGTTCAAAAATGACGAAGAAAAATAAATTAACAGTTTTCATTTGACTTTTTCTTTAAGTCTGTTCTTTATCGCACTTATAAAATTTTACACAATTAGTTCCGATATTGTAGATGGATAGAAAATGCATTTATCCACAGTTTTGATGCAGATAAATCATCTCCTGAACTAGAATGTATGCAGTGGGAGATTTTGGAAAACACAAACCAATACCGAATCTTCCTCTGCAAATTGCATCAATTTCACCATTTTTATCAAAGAATTCCTTTGTTCTTTAATGAACAATCTTTTCCATTCCTGTAACTCATAGTTCGGCAGAATTCAGTGATTTTTTTCCTAATCTTAATTCTAAGTTCCTCACAGATAGAACAATCATCCACTGAGAGAAGGCTTACCAAATCGAATGTTATGGTTATTAAAAATCCCCAAGATAATAATGCGTTACGCAAGAGTTTTATACTTAGCACGAAACATGTCTCATACATGATTCACACTCTTAAACTGTTATCAGAAAGGCTTTTTTTGCAGAAAAAGATTGTGCGTATGCATTGTCCTATTTAATTTCATCTAGGGGTGTATATTGTCCAGCATCACCTGAACTTTTGTGTACTCATTGGAGAGTAAATTGCTTCACACACACACACACACACACACACACACACACACACACACACACACACACACACACACACACACACACACACACACACACACACACACACACACACACACACACACACACACACACACACACACACACACACACACACACACACACACACACACACACACACACACACACACACACACACACACACACACACACTTACCTAAACCATGCAGACTTCAAAGGCAACCTTGCATACTTTGTTCTAGTTATAACAAGCATTTCATAGTAGTAATACACCTTGAAGGATTGATTCCTTTTTCTGTCAATAGGATCTTGGAGGTAGAGATAAATATTACCGTTTTTGAACTTTTACACGAACAGACTTGAAATTTTGTTGGTATGGTTTTTTTTTTTTTTTGAATATGGATTCGCTATAAGGATTTTTCGAAATTGACTCTATCGGGGTGGGGAGTTGCTGGGACCAGTAGCGCACACAGGAATTTTCAAGGGGTCCGGGGGCTGAAAGTTCACCTCATTCTTGTATCATGCTATTTTTGATTTTGTCGATTTTCAGGAACAAAAAAAGTAAAAACTAATTATTGAATAAATAATTAGCATTAATTAATAAAATTAATCAAATAACAAATATTTAATTAAATTTACGTATTATATACTTAGAATTAAAACCCAAATTTGGGAAAAAAATAAAGGGCTTTTGGGGGCGGGGTCCGACCCCAGGACCTCGCCCTTGTGTGCGCCTACTGGCTGGGACTTGTTTATAAAAAAAATTTCGTTATCGAACTACTTCTTACTGTAATGAAATTTAGTATGAATGTTACTTTTGTTGAATGGAAATTCGCTCAGACAGGATTTTATGAAAATTGACTCCTATGGGGGTAGAGGGAATCTTTTGTAGCATATTGATTAAAAAGAAATACCTTTTTTCGTACAACTAGACCAACAGTAATGAAATTTGGTATGCATGTCTCTTGTAGCGAACATTATTACGAAACCAGTTGATGACGTCAGAGACGAAGACCTCATAGTGACTGCCTGAGATTGTAGGGGGCACAAGGGTTTCTTGAAATCCATTCCCCTTGCGTTCCGAGATAGGCTCCTCTAAAGGACACGTGTGGAGACTGGTTTTGATATCTCTAGCCTGACTGTGTGTTTTCGTGTCCAATACTTCACACGCTGTTGTTGAATTGGTGGCCGCGGTAGCCTAGTGGTCAATGTATCAGATTGTGGCTGGCTTGTCACGAGTTGAAGCTCAGGTGTCATCCTCGTCACTTGACCATGGTTCAAAATTACGAGATACGTCACCAAAAGCCCTCGTGTAGCTAAACAGTGCGACGTTAATATTCACTCACTCACTCACTGTTGTTGAATTAAACGGGTTTGTGGAACGGGTCTTTCAGAAATCGACTCTCAAAGATGTTTATTGGAACTTTTTGATAAAAAAAAAATTCCGTTTTGCTCTATTAGATTTAGTCTTGAAATTTGGTAGGCATGTTTATTTTATTAAGTAGAGATCCACTAAAAAGGGGTTTCGTAGAAATCCATTTGGGAGGGAGTTACAAGACAGTAAAAGATAATTCTACTTCAATTTTAGAAATTGTTATTTGGAAATTCTATTCTTTTTAACAAAAACTATAAGAATATTTTTCAATATAATCAAAATCTTAATGCTAAGATATCAATAATTTATATACAGAATATAATGATATAACTTTCATTTTCACACCCATGAGGGCTATTTCGCCCTATTTCATATACGACCAAGCTCTGAGATACATGAGCAGATGTTCTAGTCAGGTGGGTCGTCTGACGTGAAATCCCCAATGTTAAGTTCCCAGGTAAGCATGGTACTCATTTATCATCCCCTGAAGGGATGAAAGGCTGAGTCGACCCTTGCCTAGCCCGGGGTTTGAACATCGGAAATGTGGTGTGGAAGCGCGATGCACTACCACACAGCCACTGGGCTACATATAAATTCATATAACATCGTGAAATACCCAGAGAAGTGGGTGCAAGCATACTATAATTCACTATATATCTAACTTAAGTACAACATTTAGCAAGAAGAAAACAGCAAAGGACAAAGTAATACTCCTTACTATATATATATATACATATATGTATAGTTTTTCAAACGTATGGGTAAATAACGATAGTCACTATTACACGAGAAGAAGAAAGAACTAGGAGAATTTTACGTTATGTCATATTTTGGCGAAACAAATTTGAATAAACAAGTCGTAATGTTTTTGATCAGATAAAAAAGGCAAATCGCAGACCAGCTCGTTTTATGTTTTTCTCGACAATGACGTAAAAATTGAAAAATGCCAGTTAGAGGATGATCCGAAATATAAAAGATATGTAGTCATCTCAGTGTTTGTATTTATCGAATATTGCGGAACACATCGGAGGTTAAAGATTAAACCGAATACAATAGATTCAAAGTCTTTCTGTAGTGTAATGATTATTTGTTATATTTAGGTTAAGTGATACACGGACCAGTATTATAACAAACGTTAAGGGCAAAAACATGACGGATTTTCTTAGCAACCATATTCCTTCTTCACTTGACCCGTACTAAAGTTGAGTAGCCGCTAGAGGGCAGTTCAGCTGCTTGAGACAATCAGTATACAGTTCTTAAAACAAGAGTGGTTAGAACACGAAAAAAAAAAAGAGTGAGTTATTACGAGAGGAAAATAATTTTGATCCTACATTAATATTAATATTAGAGATTGATCATTAAACTATTTTCAGAAGGTATTATATTTTCATAAAAACGGTCCTTCCATATATTTTTAAAGAAAATAAAAATACTGTACAGCTTATATAAGTTGAGAGTGAAAGGTTAATTTCTATGATAGTTGATATTGTGTAAAGTAATATTGCAGGGCAACAAGAGACTGAATTGAACTTGGAATACATTTTAAGAAGAGTAAAAAAATATAAAAAAGAAAATATTTAAGCTTTCGTGAAAATTAACAACATTAAATTTATACATATTTTTATAATTCCGAGTTTTTAAAATTATAAGAAACATTAAGATACATTAGAAAATTTCCCCTTTAACGTACAAAGCAAAACTTATTTAGCATTGCAGTATATGAGACTAAATATGGAACATATTTCACTCTTAAAAAGGGGGCATTTTAAAAGAAAATGGGAAATGAAGTAAAAAATATGCTCTTCTCTCAAAGATAGCGAATTCATACTACATTATTATTATTAAAGTACTTTTCTATATGAAAAATAATTCCATTTCCAATTTCCAGTCTTATTTGTTGTCACCAAAAATGTATATAATTGCACGCTTAACTCCCCACAAGAAATATTGTTTTCAAAAATAGCATTTTATTACACAATAGAGAATTATATATATATATATATATATATAGAGAGAGAGAGAGATAGGAGAGAATAACACACATCATGAATTAACGTATATGCATACCTTATGATAGAATATCCAAGTAATTTTATTTTTGGAAGGCCAGTGATTGAATAGCTGAGTTCCTACATATATGTATATTACTATGGAGTACCCAGATAGTAGATGAAACAGACGACGTTTTTATGCTAAGATATAATTTCCACGCATATATGACTCCACAGATCTCCATGGATTCTAGATTAACAAACAGTATGAGCAGATGTCACGATTTGAGAGTGGACGAGCCATAGATTGGGTGAGTGAGTGATTATCAATGTCGCACTATTCAGCTACACGAGGGCTTTTGGTGGCGTACCTCGTCATTTTGAACCATGGCAAATGAATTGATTGATTGATTGAATATTAACGTCACACTGTTCAGCTACACGAGGGCTTTTGGCGACGGACCACGTAATTTTGAACCATGGTGAAGTGACGTGGACGACACCTGAGCTGACACCCCTTCTCCTAATTAGCACACCACACCAACGGGAAGACGTTTCAGCTCTCGACAGATTTAACGTGCATCGCTGCCCTACAAGGCGGGTCTTTAGCGGTACTGGACTCGAACTCGTAACAAGGCAAGCCACGATCCGATACCTATACCACTCGGCTACCGTGGCCATGGCCAAGTGAAGAGGACGACACTTGAGCTAGCACATCCCAAACTTCCCCACCCCACCAACGGGAGGACGTTTTAACCTCGAAAGATTTAACGTGCATCACCTGACCCCACACGGTCGGGTCTTCAGAGGTACTAGGCTCAAAATCATGACACGCCAGCCACGAGTCCGTTACCTTGACCACTAGGGTACCTTGGCTACATAAAAATGATTAACACACAAATACACACGACAACTGCAGCTGGCTACATGTTGAAGGCAGGCAAAGACAGATGAGAACGCGAATTCCAGAAATCTCGATATTTATACCCAACGGGAAATCACATGATTTGGATTGGATGGATGTAGTTCAAGATACTCTCGTTAGGCGGGCGGCTAGGTTATTAATTAAACGCGTGGCTTGATGGAATGGACCATAGATAAATCAAAAGCTATTAAACATTAAATTATTGAGAATTATTACATATATATATAGTATAATAAAGTAAAATAAGATACCAAGCGAAAAAGTTGTATGACCTACAATGCCAATCTTCCAATGTTGTTGTGTCAAATTATGTAGCAAATTAAAGTTGTAAGTTTACCTTAATTGTGTGTTCATAATATATGTATGTTTTCTGTGAATATATTAAGTTCTAATTTATTTTTCTTGCTTTGTTATCTGTCGGTGAAGCTGAAATATATTTGAATCACCTTTTGTAGGAAGATTTGAACCAAATTTTTAAGAAAAACGTGATTAATTTATCTTTTTTACTTTTGTTGAATATTAACACAAGGGAGAGAAAGAAAAATGAATAGATCTTTTTAACAATTTTAAACTGTCAAATACATTGAAAACACCAGAGCTTCTACGATAAAACCGAGTAAATAATGGGTATCAATGACTTGCGAACCGTCCGGTGTTTCGAATCGTAAATATCATTGTTTCAACGGGAATATGTGTGAAGGTTGTGCAATTGTTGACGCTCGCAAAATTAGATGCTTGAAATCAGAGCAGCTGTCATATATTATTACATCACAGGTGACAGATGGAAAACACGTTAATTGTGGCCCTAAAACAGTGATGTGGAGTGCTCAATAACTAAGCAAAGGTGTAGCGACTGTAAGAAATATAATTTTAGATCAGATTTTTAGACTAAACTTAACCATTGTGTTTTGTCCGACGTTTGCACAAATGACATTCGTTGGCGATTTGGCGTAACTTTGTTTTTCTGACGGCCATCTCAGGTTTCTCTTCTAACTGCAAGACGTAAATTGCTGTGACTGCAAAATGCTGTTACGCAAATCGGTATGAGGATCGGTACACGTCTAGGAATACATCATACGATCTGATGAATCTAGAATCTAGCGAATAAAGGAAATCAGGTGAAATGGAAGAGCTACATCACTACATCTTTTGTGTCAGACAGGTATTATGCAGGACGAGGGTAGTTGTGTAATAATCTGTAGCACCTTTATATTATTTTCATTAGTTTTTCTTGTCAAACTGACTCGGGCTGAATTTAATTACAACTGTAACTTTTATTCACATTTTGTTTTCATAGAATGCTACGCTGTTTTCTGCGGATTATGTACAATCATACATATTGTTACGTTGATCGAAGTTCGAGGATTTTATGCAAATCGGTCTCAAAGAAGAAAAACAGTTATTTAAGAGCAATTAGAATTTATTGTAAAAAGAATCCAATCCTCGAAATTCAGGATTCAGAAGCATTATTCACAGAATAAATCTCAGAAGGTCTATACACCTTCAACAGCACTCAGATACAACTAACAGTGTCTAAAATACACGTATGAAAAAGATTATTCACACGCACAGCCAAGCAAATCGCTATTCAAAACAATGCTCACTAATCGCTGGTTGAAACAAGACTGATTCTCGTTTCGGCGAGCATCTCTTTTTTTTAGGCCCGGCTGAAACCGAGAAAAGCAGCTCGCGTCATAGAGCGTGAAATTAGTGGATTTCTCCACAAGTGTCTAGAAGAATCCAGGGGGTCCCGAACTCGCCAACATGGTCGCCAATGTCGCCAAAAAGGATTCCAACTTGGTTCTATCGCCAAGATTTTAGCAAGTTCCCATTGAATCCTCCTTATAACTTAAGGGACGACATGAATGCTCGTGAATATTACAATTTCAACATAAAATAAATGTAACAGAGTAATATAAATGCTTTACACATTCAAATACAAATGATTTACACTATTTTACACAAAGTTCATGGCAATATATACAAAGAAAAAGCAGTAATTGTAGTAATTCTCATCTTAGCTGATATAAAATTGGTATAATTCCTTATGGCCCAAGGGGAACTAAATTATGTTACTGTTGGATTTCTGAAACAGAATTTTTCTATATAAATTCAATTTTTTTGAGTAACAGTTTTTTTTACTTTAGAATTAATCTAACTTAATTTAGAATTAACTAATCTTAATTTTGCATAACTCTGCTGGTAATTTTTTGAGTTATAGGGGTTCAAAAAATAGGTTCTCTAATTTTCCTGATGCGTTTTTCCCCAATAAGAAATTTCCTACTTGAATCTTTTCAAAGATTCAATCACCAAAAAACAACAGATGTATATTAAAATTTTTAAATACATAAAAATATAAATTAGGAGGTATAAGAGTTATTAAATATGCTTACGAAATGAAAGAGAAATGTTACATACCAAAATGTTTAAATATTTAGATTTTTAATGCCATAGTAACATAGAAATCGAAAATTTCATTACACACACAATTTCTTCCCTGTCCAGGAAGTATTTGATTTTGAACTTACAATCGGATAAAATTTCCCTAACTAAAGGGGCTGTATAAGAGCTCATTCATTTTTAACTGTCTTTCCACTCATCACGTGGTGTTAAGAAACATGAAAATATATCATGAATTGTTTGTATGGAATTAATTTAAAATACAAGGCCCTGAATCTGTGTAATCTGGAACATAGACTATTGAGATCATTTTCTTCCTAATTCTAGGGGAAAAATCGAACTTTTTCACATAAAAATTCTGATCATTGACAATATTATCTTTTTTGAACCATTAATAGTAATACTAATTTTATGCAAGCTGCAATGCAAATTCTGAAATGTCCCCTCCTTTTTCTTTGACTGTATCAATCTTTCGGTGGCATGTTGTGATGGATGTTTTCTCACATCCATCAGTGTTTCGAGAGTTAGATCAACCATAATTAAAACAAATATAATTTATTAACAAGTCTCAACAACCCAGGATAGGAAATGCACCTATAAATAAGTATTGAAGCTAAAGTGAAGTAGACGAGATATGCAATATTTAATTATGAATTGAATCCCTTACTTTTGGAACGTTTTGGTAATATGCGTTCGAAATAATCGTAATCTCAATCTTAACCTCTCGACCTCTAATCAATATCACTCCAGTTTAAATATCTTATTGACCAATTCGCAATCATCAATTTTAAATATTAAGTAATTAATCAACAAGTCCTTCTTTACTAGCTTACTACTACTTTACGTTAATCACTATCTTCTATCATCTAACCTCTCTCTCTCTATTGAACCTAAAAGTTAATGCTTAAATGTAAGCCTTGATTTACATAAACAGAATCTTCTTCTTCGGGAGAAAGTTTTCAATAGAACAATATTTAAAGAAATAGTTTTTCCCCCCAAGAGGAATTTTAGGAGCCTCGCGAATAGACTCGTTACAAAGCTGCCCAAGAGTACTTTAACAAACAGGATACTGAAGCTATAACATAAAACTCCGGTAGCCAAGTAAATCTGGTTGCGAGCTCATGGCTGGCGTTGTCGAGTCTTTGGGTCGAAGTTTAGTGCCCCTTAAGACTCGCTGTGTAGAAGGGCTGTTTGCATTTTAAATCCTTCGAGGTTCAAAATCCTCCCGTTGTGGTAGTTTGAAAAGGAGAGGATGTACCAGCTCAAGTGTCGTCTTTGTCACTTGACCATGGTTCAAAATTACGAAGTCCGTCACTATTTGCCCATCCGTTGCTTTACAGGGCGACTAAAATAAAAATTAAACCAATTGAGGCTAAAATACTCACCCTCCTTCCAAGGCACTGAGATATGAAACATGTAAAGCGTGCTGTAATAATCTATTCCCGATCTGAGCACACCATTTTGTATTTCGGCAAATTACAAATGAGAGTATTGGGTTTCTGACGGTGATAGGGCCCCCTAGTTTCCTGCCCTTGATCATAATTTGTTGCAGGTGGCATCTACGCAAAAATTTGAGCTATGAGACGTTGAATACATGTGTATGAAAGTTGCATTTCCGGTTTAAGGTCCTTTTTTCAATTCCTACTATTAGCTCACACTCTCTATATATTTATTTATTTATCTTGGTGGAATTTTCAATCGTTAATAAAATACATTTTAAAGCGTTCTATTGAGCTGAAATTTTATATACATGATTATTTTGGATGACAATACAGTCGACAGACAAAATTACTACGACTGATTTTGGGTTTCAAATTATTTCCTATTTTCTAAAACCCATATTTTTATATGTCAGAAGTCCAGGAACTTATTTTCTTGGTTTTTCAAGAATCATTGCACCGTTTTTAATGAAAATTGGTAAACATAACAAAGAAGAGAAATTTTCTGAATAATCCAATCAAATTTCATCTCTGTTTTATTTTATACAAATTAAAAAATACATATGAAGTTCTTCAAACACTACCTTATGCAGTTTCAGTATTATTCGTGTTTCTGAATCTTTACTATGGTTTTTGAAACTTTTGTAAACATTGGTGCAAGAGCAACACCAGGATGATAGATTACGAGAAAGAACAATTGAGAGATTAGAGATAGACTCTCAAACGGAGGTAACAAAATAACTAACTCAATGTACCTCGAAATGAGGTTTCCGGATTATAGAACAAAATATAGGAGATCGGAACATTACCTAGCCACCATAAGCAATCCAACTTTAATGTAAGGCGCAATAGGGGGATGACACAACTATCTCTTACTTTCTCTCTCTACTTAACTTTCAGATCAGCTTGTAAGCGACTTCCCCCTGAAATCACTTCCTCACCGTCCTGTCTACCTAAAGTTGTTGGGGACAAAGCATGACCAGAAACTTCTATGATAAATCTAATTTATTATTACTATTCAGTCACACTAATCAACCACAAAGTAAACCACAAAAGGAAGCTCTAGGAGTGATATAAAGAAACAACCCTTAATGAATAAGCGCACGCAATCAGATCAATTTAACCTTAACCAATCCTAACCTATCAATTCCTAATCCACTAATTTAGTGTAATAGCAAAACGTCCTAAAGTCACACACACACACACAAGTTGCGTAAATCCTAAATCTCACCTTAGTAACGCTGCAACAGATACTCCGCTCCTTCTGCTTTACAATTACCAAACTCTTTTATATACTCTAACTAATTTGCATATCAGGCTTTCTTCTTGAGAGGGATGGCTGTGAATTAAACGCGTATGCTAGCCCAAAGATTCCCCCAAGAGGATTAGGTGGTGAAGGTCACGTAAAGACTTGTCACAAGCTCTCCGCTGCTTCTTATGCATTAACTTCGAGGTATATTGTTTAGTTAAGGCTTAACGAGGCAGGACTTGATGCCAGGAGATCAATGGTCTGCACCTCATTCACTCCAGGTCCTATCACAGTCCACCTGATATGGTATATCATCATCCTTGGGCATAAGAGCAGTAGGTCTGGTTTCTTATTGCTGGGTTGAAAATAAGTCTGAATACTATTCCTCGATGTGTTCAATATGGAAAAAAACAGGGATCAATTCCATCGCTCCAACATCATGGAAGTGGACCACTATGGAGATGATGATGTTGTACTTCCGGCCGGAGTGATAATGGATGAGGCACAAAGCTGCACCTTGAATGCCCTGAAGTTTACGGTTGACGTCCTGTTTGAGGCTTTTCAGAAGGAAGGTTGTCACTTTTATGGACGATAGCGCTCATTCAGACAGGGGTCTGGCAGGTCGAGGAATATCTAAAACCTGAGGATATTCAAAGGATGGAACGGGCAGTTAGATTTGCAGATTTGAATTCAGTGGAGTTTGTCTGTTATGTTTTTGGAAGAAAAATTGCAGCTCTACAGCCCCTTTCCATAACTAAGAAGAGCATTGGGAGAGTGTGAGATTTAAGTTTCAAGACCTCATAAATTGCCTTGAAATCAGTATGAGAGTTCGTTATGAGAGTTCAGGAGAAAGAGATCATACTCCACACTGAATTCACCATAATTGCCTTCTGGCTATATCCTTTTTGTAGCAATGGGATCCCATGAGCATAACTCATGATTATGAGCCCCATCAGAGTTAATTTTTTATATTCTTTACTAGGTAATATCTTTTTTTAAGTGTTTTCATACCAAATTTCCCTTGAATTGGGTAAGTGGGTTTTGTAAAATAAGCGAAAATGTATTTATTTCTTAACTTTTGCACACCAGTATGTATGAAATCCAGTGAGAAGTTTTATTCACCCCCTTCTTCTTCAATGGCTCGACAGCCCTGGGTGGCCCTGGCTTTCTCCAGAAGTCTTCTCCAGACATCCCTACTTTTTATTCACCCCCTCCCCTCATTTTCTATGTTACATTCAAGTCTCTTGCTCATCTAATTCAGTGGCTCGTAAGGGTGGGAGACTGCTACTTTCCTGTTTTTGTAGAACTACACAAGATGTCTTGATATATTACTTGTTAAAAAATAAAATTCACATTTTATATACTAGAGGATTCATCATGTCATAAAATACATGGTTCTAAAATTTCATGTCATTCCTTCCAGAAGTTTAAGATATATTCAAAGTCAAATTTTTTGCGATCGGAAACAGTGGATAATTTTTCTACAGTCATCTCGGACAGCCTAAAGTTAAAGATATAAAGTTGCCTTAATAGGAAGGTTGCTTGCGTGTAAACAAGAATTTAGAAGTAGGAGTAAAATCTTCTGGAAGGAAATTTTATCTGAGAATGGAGCTATTTTTAGATGGATCGTGTAGATTCATCAAGTTGGTACATTTTACTACTGAGATTCAACACGATATCTCTTAATTTATTTTTACTTTTCGATAACAACGTGCTTATCAATTAACACACAAATTCAGACAGACCGGTTCTTGAGACTTTCATTAATTCTTCTTTTAGAAAAAAAGGCAGTATATCGATTAAAGTGATCAGTATATTGATTAAAATGTTTCTTTTCGGCTTCTTAGTAGATAAGGATATCTGTTGTGAACGTGATTGTCCATTCTTAGTTTTGGGAGTAGCCGAAATTTCTTAAAGCACATAACTTTCATCTGATTTCAGCATCTTTTAATCAGGAAATTTATTTTCCGTTTAATCAACTGGCAAAGATGCAGAAAAATAATACTTCTTTCTTCTCACCCCCTAAAAATTGAGCTAATTGTTGTCATTAATAGAAATGCTCCTTGATTAACTATTATTCCATTAACTATATAAATGTTATAAAATAAAAGTAATTACTGAATTAATTTAGTGCCGAGGAATTATTCCTCCATTATTCGTTGTTCTTGTTGATTACACAAGGAATTGTTTTCATTGGGGGTAAGAGAAACGTAACGTTCTTGAAAATATCATAAAACCCTTCTGTGAAAATTGAACGCAAATAATAATAATAGTTCATTTCAAAATAATAGTTATAATTCTTCAGTTTCTAAGGCAAAGTAAAAATTGTAAGACAAATTGGCAAGACATATATTCTTGTATAAAATACCTATCCACAACTACAATCTTTGAAATATTTGTTTCAATAACTTGTAACGGGTCTATTCGCGAACCAACCTCTTGCTAATCTTTTGGGAAAAACCGTTTCTTTAAATATTATTCTATTGAAAACTTTCTCCCGAAGAAGAAGACGTGATTTATGCATATCAAGGTTTATATTTAAGCATTAACTTTCAGGTTCGATGGAGAGGGAGGTTAGAACCTAGATGATAGAAGTTAGAGATTAACGTAAATTAATAGAAAGCTAGTCGAGGATGATTCGTAGATTATTTGTTTAATATTTAAAGTTTAAGATTGACGATTTGGTCAATCGGAATAGTGTCGCCTTGAAGTAGATTAACGTTGATCGTAATTTCTATTATTTGGAATGTGTATGGCTAAGACGTTCCAAGTGTAAGTGATTCAATTTATAATTAAATATTAACTATCTCGTCTACCTCGCTTTTGCACCCATATTTATTTAAAGGTGCATTTCTTAACTTGGTTATTGAGATTGGTCAGGTTGTGAAGACTTGTTAATAAATTACATTTGCAGGGGCGGCTCTAGGGCCGGACAAACCGGACCCTTGCCCGGGGTGGCAAATTTTAAGGGCTGCATTTGAATCAAATTTGAAAAATATTTTTTTTGTTACAAAAAATTTGATACATTTTCTGAAATATTATTGGGTGTAAAGTTGGTATTTCATTTAAGGTATCCGACTACGTTCGGAACTATGATTTTAAAAAAGCGCATAAATGTATAATTTTCATGATATTTAGTGTCACTTAGATTAGAATACATGTATAAAATTGTTTTAAGGACATTATGACAAAAAAAAATTTATTTAAATACAATATTTTAGCAAAAAATTAACAGAATAACCTTTTTTCCAAATGTTCTCCTTTTGTAAAAAATGCTTCTATTGTATTAATATTTTGACTGTATATAGCTCAGACCTCTGTACAGAGGCTCAACTACGATATCTGAAAAATTCACATTATTTTCAGAGTTACAACCATTTGAAACAATTATCGGCGTATTTTCTTAAAATTTCTTCCTTCCGTTTTCGTAAAACATGGATAAACCAACTTCCAAGTTATGCGTTTCCAAAATTCTAGTTGAGCCTCTGCACAGAGGTCTGAGCTGAATACAGGCAAAATATTAATATAATAGAAGCATTTTTTACAAAAGGAGAACATTTGGAAAAAGGTTATTCTAAGTTAATTTTTTGCCAAAATATTGTATTTAAATCATTTCTTTTTGTCATAATGTCCTTAAAACAATTTTATACATGTATTCTAATCTAAGTGACACTAAATATCATAAATATTATCCATTTACACACTTTTGCAAAATCACGGTTCCGAACGTAGTCGGATACCTTAATGAATCTTATTTTTTATTTTGTACTCTGTATATTTAATGAGTTTCTTTTATGCTGAAACTTGAAGGGTTCAAGACGGAAGTATATGTTAAAGCATGAAATTTAATATGCTTACACATCTTTGACTAGTAACTTTCTCCCCATCCTGGGCGAGTGAGTGAGTGAATATTAACGTCGCACTGTTCAGCTACACGAGAGCTTTTGGTGACCGACTTCGTAATTTTCAACCATGGTCAAGTGACGAGGATGACACCTGAGCTGACACCCTCTCCTAACTACCCCACCAATGTGAGGACGTTTGAGCTCTTGACAGATTTAACGTGCATCGCTCCCCTACACGGTGGGTCTTTAGTGGAACTGGGCTTGAACTTGTGACAAGGCCAGCCACGATCCGATACCTTGTCCACTCGGCTACCGCGGCCTGTGACTCTTGATAGAATCAAGGCTCGAATCTATTACTCAGAGATTCTCTTTACAGATCATCTTGGTCTATAATATGAATTGTGGCTTATAAGGCAGCATTTTTCAAAATGTGGTGGGTGGGGTGTAATAACCCTACAAGGAGGGCGTGAGTAAATATCGAAAAGTCGAAAACAAAAGATCATATAAAAAATTATTAATATACTGAAAGGAAGCAAAACAAATACATTCTAACCTAATGAAACCTACTGCAGTGGTATCTTTTTAAGCCAGTAACAGCCTCCGGACAGGGGTGATCACTTTTGTCTAGTGGTTATGTTATTCGTCTTTGAATACATAGGTCGCGGGTTCTGTCTTCCGGATAAGTGCTACTACAAGTCTATGCCTTCCCTTTAGATATTTACGTGAAGAAACCCACATCATCAGGCATATCAACCTCAAGAAATAGAGCAAACCTTCGCTTGACATATTAATGTGAGAGAAAAATCCAGGTTATCACTTGACATATTAATGTCAGGGGATATTCCAGACATTCACTTGAGTTAGTGTAGTGAGGTTAAAAATATCCTCTAAGGCAGTGGTCCCCAAGCTCCGGAACGTGGACCGGCATCGGTCCGTGGATCTAATAGTACCGCTCCGTACAAGGAACATTAAATTATTTCTACTTTATTTACTGTGGTGCATTTTTCTCTTGGATTTGGGTGACTTTCCATGGAAATAACTTTATATTCCATGTTAAATCATTTTATATTCATTTTTAGTGTAACTATATTTTATTCTGAAGGCATGTGTTAATTAAATTAAAATTATTAAATCAAAAAAAATCTAAAGTATAAACAGTCAATGTCATCTTCCCCTTCAGCGGACCACGGTAAAATTATCAAATATTGACCAGTCCGCGGCGATAAAAAGGTTGGGTAGCACCAGTGGCGTAACGGAGAATATTAAGGCCCCCTTGCAAACTCAGGTTTAGGGCGCCAAGCCCAAATACGTACTTAGAGGTCAGTCAAGCTTTGGGCCCCTTAGAGATCCCCCAATTTGGGGTTTGAGGAGGTGTTCGTTACACCACTGGGTAGCACTGCTCTTTGGTCGTCACGTCCTGATCGAGTAAGCCTTCTAAGTGTGTTTTATATAATTCTAATGCTAGCAATTATGTGAAGAAATGAATTTCTCTAAAAGAACATCTTCATTTGGCACTGCAATATCAGTAACACAAACTGAGTAAGATAGAATAATCAGATGTCATATTGTATTTAATTATAAAAAAAGAAGGAAAAGAAATAGCGCTTTCGCATACAAAATTGTTCATTAAATACTTTGTTTCTTATAAAGAGGGGGAGTATATAGTACATTAGCTATATGCTATTTTTAAAATTATTTAAAACTATTATGCAGTTTCTTAATATTGGAAGATCCATTTAATCTACGCAGTACCTTACAAATTTGAATATTACCTATCTTTTTTTTCATTTTCTTGTGACCCATATTATTGGGAAAATTGTCACCTAAATTTCAGATCTGATAACAAATTAGTTTTTAAAATCTTTTAAGTTTTCTGAGTTCTGGTTTTGGTTTCGGTTTCATTTGAGAGCATTTTTCCTACTCTTAAATTGAATGAATTAAAAATATTTTGAGCACAATCAACACATTTAGTACGAAATGTTTATTATTTACAATTTTCAATACTAAAACCATTTCTGCTTAATGATGTTTTAAATTACCTTAGTTGCCCATTTTTGCTTTAAAAATAGTTCATATAATAGTTTAGAAGCTTTATCATTAATTTTTCCTGTTGAGAAAATGCCACGTCAAAACGTTCTCAGATTGCCATGAGAAACAATATTTCGAAGAGATGGAACTCTACTGAAAATGATGCATCTAAAAGTCAGTCCTCAGTTGATACTGCAATTAGACTTCGAAATGCAAGTATTCTGAATTCAAGTATGTGATACCCCCCGACCCGGTGGTACCATCTCTTCATCTACGCGACCTAGATTTGTAGGAGGAAATGATTGATCACTCAAGTTATCCATAATCAAACTAATTTATTATTATTCCAATATATTAATCCAAACAACACAAGTCTTACTATAGGGATGCAATCAGGAGCGATATAACATATTTCTAAATTCTAAGTAAATAGCGCCTGGAATCCTAACCACTTATCTTTATGAGAAGTTATCCTAAGAATCTTTATGTGCCTTAAATTCCTTAACACACTAAATCCCGTTCTATAATTAAGCTTCTATTTTTAATATCTTACCAACAGAGTTCACGGCGTTCAGCATCTCAGCATCTTAGCTTCCTTTCTCCTTCTTCTATTCTACCATGCCAATACTAAAGCTCTATTATATATCTATTAACTAATCTGCATATCGCGGTTTGTTCTTGAGAGGATTGGATATTAAATAACTCAATTCTGGCCCCAAAGATTCCCCAAGAGGATTAATAGGAAAAACGTGATAAAGCCCCGTCACAAGTATTGCAGATAAAACTGAATATTTCTTTGATGTACCAAAATAAATTATAATAAACATATTATAGTACTATATTTTAGTATTTTAAAGTCGTACAGCAAAACTAAAACTTCCTAAACCACCCCGATTTAAAACTGAAGAAAAAAATCATGTAAAAACCTGGCATTTTTTAGCTTAAGTTAGTATCATTATTATTTTGTATATAAATGTTCCAAAACTTTTGGGAAAATATTCGGTTTAGTTTCATTTGAATAAACAGTCGTTGTAACAAAAATGATATCAATATTATGCAAAAATATATTTTGAATTAAAAAAAATATTTTCAGTTATATTTCATTAAAATAGTGTTTTAATGTAGAACACACATTGGAAAATAACATGTTAACAAATTAGAACTTTACGGGCATTATAAGGTTTTGTTTTATGCCTTTACTAACTTTAAATACGTTTTTCTCGGACTTTTAATTTGGAGATGTAGGTGTTTTCTAATCCCTAAGGCTTTTTTTCTGTTCAAGATAGAGTCTTGAAATTTTTTGTATATACTGCCAAACGTATGTTTAATAAAAATTAGAATGGATTTAGGGCTGATATCTCTAGTTATTTTTTTAAAAACGCTAAAGTTAATATTTTTTAAAAAAATTCGTGTTTTTTCCAGGTTTAGCTAGAAAAATAATTATTGAAAATCAATAAGGGAACAGATTTTCAAATCCATACTAAATTTTATTTGCATTAATCTAAGAAATATAAATCCCTTAAAATGACTAAAAAAATTTAAAAATTGAGCATTTTGTAAAAGTTTGAAAACACTTAAAAAGTTCTTAATTTTTTAAAATTGTAAGATAATGGTTGATCAAACTGACGTTTTACTTTCAGAATTAACTTAATAATATAATCTGAATATAAAATATAAATTATTTTTACTGTTACTATCTCTACAAAATTTTTTTGAAAAAGGGTACTGTGTATGGTATCCGACCACCCTACTGAAGATATTCAACTACCCTAAAATCATGATTTTCTTAAAAAAAAAATTGACACATTCTTCTATAATTTTATTTTATAGGCCATCTTATTAGCTTTATAAAAATATCAAGTTTTTTATTTTCCATTCACTAGACAAAACTACAAGTGTTTTAGTAAAAGCAGATGCTATGACTTTACATAAGATGTCAAACTTAAAATGCGTTTTACTCGAAATGTGTTTTTTTCGAAAAGTTCAAACGGGGACAGTGATTTCTGAAAAAGCTTTTAAAATAATTTACTGAAATTTTGTGTGTATGTTCTGTATAACAGTAGAAGTGTTTTAACCGTCAGATTTATCAACCGCTGTTTAGTACAAAATTTACTGTTCTTTATGTGAATATAGTGACTGTTTCCTTTAAGCGATTTCATATAATAAACAAGATAAAGTGCTCTAGTTTTTGTAAAAATTAAAATATCTCTTATGCTGAAGGTGATTTCAAAAAGGAATAGCAAAGTAATGCATCAAAATTGAAAAATTGAGAACTTGTTCATTTATTATTTGTACAGAGCGGGCCCCGTTTATGGAATTTTTTGTCTTCTACCCATTTTTTCCCATTTTAGTAGTAACAATTTATTTTTCTCTTCGTAATGTTAGCCTTTTTTTCTTAAAATGTACTAAATAAATCTCTCCATATCTCCATTTCTCTTTTTAAAAAAAAGTTGTCGCAAGTAGTTGGATACCTTAAAAAGATATCAGTTCTCTTTTCTAAACATTTACTGCCCTGTTTCATAATATTCGATCAAGGATATCAATTCTATTATATATGCCATAAACGTTTCGTGCAACTACCAAATCATAAGTTACTTAAATATTTGATAAAAAGAGGGGGGGGGGGAAGGGTTTTAAGTGCGCTTACCCAATCCGACTTTTTTGCAAAACACTATTTCACTTTTCTAAAAATCTCTTCCTCTCTCTCTCTCTTTGGGATTTTTTCATTTCTTCATTTGTGTCACTCTCGGAAGAAGCATCCATTGGGATAAAAATGAAATGATCAGCATTGTTGATGAATTTTCTTTCATAAGGTTCGAAAGTCGCATTATTGAGCAAGAATGACTTCTTACAAATTTCGATTATTCCTCTTTCCTCCTTTTCAACATCAGCATTAATTACAAATTTTTTTCATTGTCATCGTAGAACGCATATTTCGATCTTTAACAAGTTTAGTTGCGGAGAAGTGCACGGAAGTTGGCTCCGGTGGTCCAGAAAATTTGCTTCACTGTGTGAAAAGAGAGTTTTCGAAAAAGGTTTTTTTCTTTCATTGTATTTGAAAATGTTTCCGCATTGTTTAGGTTAGCAATAACCGAAATTCTGAAATAATTTAATCTATTGTAATCGATTCTAATTTAACTTGTAGTTTATTTCAATCCCTACTATTAGCTCTCACTCTCTCTCTATATTTATTTATTTATTTATCTTCGTGGAATTTTCAATCGTTAATAAAATACATTTTAAAACCCTCAACTAGCTGATATTTTATATACATGATTATTTGGGATGGCAATACAGTAATTTAATTATGATTATTAAAAATTAATTAATTAAAACTAATTATTTAAAGAATTACAAGTACAGTCACATTGGTATCATTTTTGGCGACTTGTGTCAAAAGTTGAAAAGGTTTTTTTCTCACATTTTAAAGCGCTCATTTGAGCTGAAATGTTCTATACACTATTGTTTTGGGTAAAAATACGATAATTGAATTATAAGTAATTAAAATTAATCTAGTGAAACTAATTATTTAAAGAATTACAGATACAGCCACGTTGGTTTCATTTTTAGCGATTTGTGTCAAAACTTTAAAAGATTTTTTTTCTCTCGTTTTAAAGCATTCAGTTGAACTGAAATTTTATATACAAGATTGTTTTCGATGACAATACGATACTTTAATGATAATTAATAAAATTTAATTACCACTTAATGTTGTTATTCTGTCCTATGTATATACATATTTATATTAATTGTAACTATTTAATAAAAAGTAGCTAAAATAAAATTTTTCTTTGTTGATCTAAGTAGTATTGACTTGAATTTTTTTTATTACTTGTTTTTGGTTGGTTTATTATCATTAGTTCCAGATTACTAAAAAATTTTCCTTCATTTTTGTAATCCAAAGAGAAAGCTTCATTTCCTGATCAGTATTTTTGACTTCTTTCCCGTGAGAACATGACCTCAGCTTGAGCAGTTCGATGAGAATATATATGATAAGGGATCATACGAATACAATGTTGCAAGTGGAAATGCTCAAAAATCTCAGAAAGGATCATAGGGAATGCAACAAAAGGAACATTGTCGTAGAAATAACTTTCTGAAAAATAATTGTTATTCTTAACCAGTATAAGCTCTTTAAGAAAGAGATTTTTAACAGACTCAAATTTTAACCTCTGTCGTTGCTAACAGTGCATAAAATATGAAGGAAACAATTGAACTACAACAGTGACAAATTATGTTTTGTAACAATGATTTTTAATAACATGTAGGATTGTTTTACAATGTAGGGTAACAAACAGTTTTAACTCATTATCCATTGCATTATGGTGTACTGTATTTTTTTTTCGTTTAATAATATTTTGAGTTTAAATTGAAAATTAAGGGATATAGAGATAAATAAAATACTCAACTTTGGGAAATTTAATCCGTTAGAGCTAATTAATTAATTTAGTACTTTAAAGTATCGTCAGTTTAATAAAATCTTATAATACTAAGTGACCGTATGACTTTTTTAACTGAGTTTTAACTCTTAAAAATGCTAAATAATCGGATAACATTAATATTTTACAGCACAAAAAAAAAATAATATTTTTTTAAATATTTACTAATTTTTTTGCACACATAAAAACAGATCTTACGCGTTAACTTAATTTGATGATATTCAAAAAAAAATTTTTTTTTTTCTTCTCATTTATACACAAAGAAAAATATCACACATTGTGCATATTGAGTGAGGATTCGATTGAATGTTCTTTAAAGCACTTCATCCTGGGGTAGGAAATATTGCATTTGCTACAGCACCCTGGGTCTTGTTCAGTCTCTTGATCGTCTTAAGAATCTAACGGAAATTCCTGCAGATTATTTGCTGTGACTTCTTCTAAAGAATCCTGTGTTAGTGCATCAATGCTTTCAGATGGTAGGTTCTGTAATAAATCCAAAACCTCTTGAAGGTCGAGCTTTTTTTCCGCAGACAATTCTAAGGAAAAATTATAGTGGATCGAAAATCTTTTATTACAGTTAAATCTCAGTTATACACAAAGAAATTAAATGTTAGTTTTTGAATAAAGAATAGGTTTTTCATTTAATTGTGTGCTAAAAAAACACAGATTCAAATTTCAAAATTTTTTGAAAGCGTTCAAAAACAATGAGAAAGCAAAATAAATAAGTTAAACTAAAAAGAAATGATAAGCAATCATAACACTATTACACTTTAGTAATGATGCTACAACATAAAAAAACAATAAACTGCTCAGAGGAAAAGTAAATTCACAAAGTGCTTTCTTTAACATCTTGTGTACTGTCGGTACTTATAAGTACCACAAAGTTATTCAACTATAAAATCAATCATATTCATTGGTCACTTAAAATAAATAATCAAATCATTTTCTAAGGTCTTCACTAACATATGAAAAAAAATAGGACACTTACCTTTTGACTTTAGTTACTTTTGCGGAGCAAAAAGGACAAGCTTGGCAATCCAATCAAAACGGCAGCTGAAAACGCAACTTCTGTTTTAAAACTATTTGCCTTCCCCGCTAAAATACTCATCATAGAACCCGTACTACCATTTATGCTGGTAGAGTGGAATTAAAAGAGTATTCCTGTTAAGGATCATCGGAATATTCTCAAAAATGGTTATTCTATATAATTTTAAAGTGTGTGTGTGGGGGTACTTATAAGTACCGTCGGTGGATAAAGAGTTATTAAATTCCATTATGATTAGGAAGGCTTAAGAAAAACAAAAAATTTTATTTCATTTCACCTAGGATTTATTGCCTTTTTCTGGATGCAGCTCTTTGGAAGGGAAAACTGCACTCCTGAACAGGGGAACATTGGATTCATAGCAGTCATCAAATCTCTGTCAAAGGTAGATTAAGAGAAAGAGAGAGAGAAAAATCTATACATCCACTAACATAATGCCTACTCAGACCATCAAATTTTCGCTGTCATACCTGTCTCCTTCTGAGATGTTAGAAGACGTAGCGGGGTTTTTGGTCTTCTCTACATCAGGCGTGTCGAACTCCTGTGTCGCAACAAACATTTTTGCGGTCTTGCTAGTATGTCAGTACACAATAATATGTAATAAAATATCAAAGTTTTTTTCTCCCGAAATAGGAAAGATAGTTGCAGAGAAGAGATGCTAAGTGTCAGAACGTAAGTATTAAATTTTCCTTGTTATTTTATACATGTTTATCAAAATGTATTAGTTTCTAAATAACATACGTTTCTATGAATATTGATTTTTTTTTGTGGCCCACCTGAAGTTAAAACTTATTTGCTTGGCCCAAGTTAGCCTTTGAGTTTGATACCCTTACTCTACATGAACAGGGATGTTTTATGGCAAGGGTTCTCTAAGTCTAGGGCCTCAGTATCGTAATTCTCGACTCGGCTTCAGTAAGATCATAATCTAAATAATTTTAATCGTAAAATGTTATTCGCTGTTCCCTACGTTCCTATGTCATGTTTCTTGTCCGTGACTAGGACAAGGTCCACCACCATACACCATCATTACTCATTTAATCCAAAGGCGGCAGTTCGTTTGTACCTAGATTTGTGATTGCACATTTATTTGTTATGGGTTACCATTTCTATGAATATTTGACAACGCATGCTATATACTTTCTACTTAAAAAAGTTGCAGGGGGAGTGTACTTTTACATAGGGCCCAGGGTCTCAAGAAGACTCCAGATGTCACTGCACATGAAGGTATATGAAGATGAATTATTGTAAGGATAACTCTGATCAAATCGTGAATAGAATTGATTCACGCTTATAACAGATTCAATGTCGATGCACCGATTCAATATTATGCACCATGTTAAACGAGCACTTATGTTCATCAAAGTGAGTAGTTCACAAAATGCAGGTCATTCAATTCCTACTATTAGCTCACACTCTCTATTTATTTATTTATCTTTGTGGAATTTTCAATCGTTAATAAAATACATTTTAAAGCGCTTAATTGAGCTGAAATTTTATATACAGGATTATTTTGGATGACAATACAATAACTTAATTATAATTAATAAAAATTAATTGATTAAAATTAATTATTTAAAAAGTTGCAAATATAGCTACGTTGACGACTTAGCGACCCTTTTGGAGACTTGTGTCAAAACTTGAAAAAGTTTTTTCTGACGTTTTAAAGCATTCAGTTCAACTGAAATTTTATATACACGATTGTTTTGGATGACAATACGATACTTTAATGATAATTAACAAAAAATAATTACCACTTAATGTTGTGATTCTGTCCTAAGTATATACATATTTATATTAATTGTAACTATTTAATAAAAAGTAGCTAAAAAATAAAAATTTTCTTTGTTGATCTAAGTAGGAATTGACTAAATTTTTTTTTTTATTTTACTTGTTTTGCTAACAGCTTATGTTGTATTCTGGAAACTCTGATTTCTGTAGCCACGTGAAGTTCACAAGACAGTTAAGAAGCTATTGCCTTCTCGTTATATATAAGCCTCGCTATAATACATAAATATCGATCTTTATTAATCCTCGTGGCTCTTTTAAGACCTCGACCAGACTCTCTCTCTTCGAATCCGATCTCATTAAACTGCATGAGTTATGCGCAATGTTGGGTGTTACATTAAAATCTCCAGTAATCAGCACTTTAGATCCGAAGATTCACCACCTCATACCATTATCTAAACGTTGGCGTTCATTTCAACAGCATGCTTTTGAATTTCTCCGAATGTTACAAAACACACACTGAGGAAGGTGTGCGAATGAACAAAGTGCCAAAATCTGCATGTGCACTTACAAATTACTTCCATCTGGATGCACAGCCCACATGCATGTGTACACTTATCTAATCGATAGTAAAAATTTTGAAAGCATTAGTTTTGCCTTTCTGTAGTTTTTGAAACAAAAAAAAGAAAAGAAAGAAAGATTCTCTTAAATTTGAACAGTAATACTGATGTTCGGCAGAAAGCAAATGAATAATATTCTTAAACATTTAAAAAGAAAATTGCACATTTTTTCAATTAAAAAGATCAATCAATTATTAAAGTGCAATGATTAAGTTGTTTCAATAATTTTACAAAGTAATATATATTTTAAAGTGAAAGATACTTAAAGTTAAAGTATGTTTAAGATCCCTAGAGTGCTTGTTTGGCACCGGTGTAGGGCTGCGGTAGCCCAGTGGTCAAGGTATCGGATCATGGCAGACATGTCATGAGTTCGAGCCCAGTATCATTAAAGACCCGCCGGGTAGGTCAGCGATGCACGTTAAATCTGTCGAGAGCTGAAACGTCCTCCCGTTGGTGTGGTGGGATAGTTAGGAGAGGGAAGTGCCAGCTCAGGTGTCGTCCTCTTCACTTGACTATGGTTCAAAATAACGAGGTTCGTCGCCAAAAGCCTTGTGTATCTAAACAGTGCGACTTTAATATTCACTCACTCATTCACTCACTTGGCACGGGTGTTCTCGGTAAATTCAATGCCTAATACTATTTAGAATCGTCAGAGCTCAGATGCCTCCCTCTGGGGAGGAAACTGGGTGTCAAAATTACATTGTGGTGATTGGTATACCACTTACAGGGTGCCGCAGTAAAATTGATACCAGTTCTTGGGAAATATACAAGGTTTGCAATGGTAAATAACAATCCACACCCCATTGGAAATAATATATTTTTATATATAACTGAACTCAGTAGCGCAACATCCCTTGAGGCCCAAGGCCAACTGTGCCTATCTCAGTCTACGTGACCCTAGGTGCTGAAGTGCATGTACAGATGTTTCGGTCAAGTGGTCAGTCTGATGTGAACCCCCTAGTGTTCAGTTTCCAAGCATGCCTGGCACTCTTTTAATGTACTCATTCATGCCCACTAAAGGAATGAAAGGCTGAGTCAACCTTGCCCAGCTTGGGATTTGAACCCCCGACCTGTGTCACACACACACGGGAAACTTGTTTTCTCGAGAATATGGAATCAATAAATTATTTGTCAGTCGTATTCTCAGTTATTTTTCAATTCATACTGGATTTCTAACTTTTTATTATGAAGGTCATTTTGTTCAATTTCAACGATATACCCTATAGATGAACGTAATGTCATTAAAATATGCATCGTATAAATCCCCAAGTTCCACATGACTCACTTCAAAAAATTTGACACCAACCATCTGAAAACGCAGCTGTTTTTTCAGTGTTCTGTATACAAGATTTTCTCTAAGAAGTCAGCTGTAAATATTTTGATCATTTGATTCAGACTTTTAAAGTTAATAATATCAACAGGAATAAAGCTAAGAAATTTAGACCCGTCTTGTCAGACTGTTTTCATTTTTTCCCAGTCTTTTTAGTTTCAAAATAAAAGTATAAGATCTGATTAAATTTAATTTCAAGTGGTTAAATCAAACACAACGTTTTTTAATTGAATATTTAAATAAGCAAAAAAAGTGTCAAGGTTTTTAAACTTCAGATATCCTTTTTGTGACAATCGGGGAAAACAAATTTCAAAACAACACGTGGGTGAAAAGTTTATTTACTTCATCAAAACTTAATTCCTGGGAAATAAATGAAATACTTTAAAATTTCGAATATATTCGATTTGTCGTTCACCTTTTCATTAGAAAAAAAAGAAACAAAATTCTACGAAGTATAGTAAAATTTACTGAACTTATTTTTTTCAGATAACCTAAGTTGAAAATTCTAAAAGAACTGTAAAGAGGATTGTTATCTATCGATCACAGGATGTGGTTACGTCAATACGAAGAAAAATTCTTCTTCAAAGAACTTCGGAAAGTAACAGGAAATTATATTTGTGTTGTGAGACTTTTCTAAATTAATTCAACGAGATATAGTTGTTCTACCGAATTTTTAAAATTTCTTTTAAATTTGTTATGCATCTCTGTTCCAATCCAACACGAAAAATAGTTCATGGAATGATTTTAAAAGAGAAAAGTAACCTTACACTAGGGTTAAAAAGTTTATTAGAGCGATATAATTAATGGTTTTTTCTCAAGGAATTATACATGCTTCATCTGATAATACAGTAAGTTAATACAGTACATTAAGTAATATTTCTACATATAAATATATACTGTTTAGGATTTAGAAATGCTAAAATTGAGCAAGGATGGGAAAACAAAGTTCAATTGGGATGTTTACTAATTTCGAATTAAAAAAAAAATGCAACAATTGAATTATACAGTTAATAAGTAAAATTAATGTGTGGATCCATTTTGATTACTGAAATAAAAAAGGGATTTTTCAAGATTTGAGGTGAGAGATATACATCAAAGATACATAAATAAAGCTGTAAATTTATTGACAATATATAATACATTTGCTTGTACAGTACATTTGTCAATACATACAATATACAACAGAAAAAAAATTGTTTGAAATTTGTTGCCGTGAGTATTTAGAAGAGTGATAGGAATATATAAGGATACAGGAATTTGTATTTCAATATCGTTCCAAAAAACCCATTTTTACTCTGTTGTATTCGATAACGATACACGACAGTTGTCAAGCGATTTTTTTGAATTATACTCGTATTCCTATACCGAACAGAATTCGTTCTCACTCTCATTTTTCAATTCCTACTATTAGCTTACTCTCTCTCTATATTTATTTATTTATATATTTATCTTGTTCAAATTTTCAATCGTTAATAAAATATTTTCTATTCATCCTATCAAGTTCAAATAAATTGTTTTAAACTTGTGGATGATTATCGGTTTTGACGCCAACTTAGATTCGTCTCTGTTGTTACAACAATGTAACTGTTAAAACAAAGACAAAAGGTGGCGTCGAAAACCTGTTTTCAGCCAAACCAGGTGTGTATTGTTACAACAATGCAGACAAATCATGCTCTTTCTTCAATTTCTACTATTAGTTCACTCTCTCTATTTATATATTTATTTATATAGATATATCCTATTCCAATTTCCAATCGTTAATAAAATATTTTCTATTCATCCTTTCAAAGTAGGGATTGACTTAAATTTTTTTTATATTACTTCTTTTGTTACTTTTCTCTGCTTAATTTACATTTCCTTTTCGCAATCGCATTGGCTGATTTCTTGTAAACGAAGAATTCTAAATGTTGGATTGTGTGATGAAATTTCAAAAAAAATTCAAATGGGCAGATGATTAAAAAAAAAGAAGAAAGGTAGTTAATTGCATTCAAGTTTCTTGTAAATTTGCTAAATTCGTATAAAAATTTGTCCCATAAAGTTTTATCTCATTACATGGAAGATTGGGTATCATAGTTTGTAATACTGTTAATTATATTACAAGCAGTAAACCTTAAATATGCAAAACATATCACATACAATAACAAAAGAATAATTCTTTTTCCATTTTATGTAACCATCCTACAAACTATTTCAGCCTTCAAAAGCAAATAAACAATGGACTTGTATATTTGAAAATGGCAACACGTGCTTTGAAATCCAGAAAAGTATCACTGAAACAATTTTGATTGAGTAACTATGAGAGAGTAGTATTCTAGGACTTTTCTTCCAAGAATACTAAGCCTTTATCTACCACATTATGATTTACTACAGCTTTTTTCAAGCAATATTTTTTTTTTGAATCACTGAAAATTAAGGGATATACATAAGCAAAATACTCAACTTTGGGATATTTAATCCGTTAGAGCTAAGTAATTAAGATATTCAACTGTAAAATTAAGTATATACACTGTTCACTTAAAATAAATAGTCGTTAAAATAATAATCGTTTTCTAAGGTCTGCTTTAAGATAAAAAAAATAATAAGGCATTTAAATTTTGACATTAACTATTTTTTCGGGGCAAAAAAGGATAATCTTCGCAATCCGCGTAAAACGCCTTCAGCCGAAAACACAATTTCTGCTGTAAAACTATTCGCCTTCCCCGCTAAAATACTCATCATAGAACCCGTGCTGCCATATATCTTGGAAAAGTGAATTTAA
>BMAV01011141.1:344508-355531 GCA_019973955.1 Trichonephila inaurata madagascariensis
AATTTTAAAGTGAGAGGTACTTATAAGTACCGTCGGTAGATAAAGAGCTAAACTGAGTACTCTTGGAGAAAAGGATACCGAAGAACATAAATCACTTGTAATTATATCGTTGTAAAATATATTTGTATTTTTTTTCTCTTTTAAAATACAAATAAATAGATTTAAACGTATTAAATATGTTGTTGGATGCTTTTTAATATTTTATAGGAACATATTATCATAATACAAAATAGCTAATTTCATCTTTTTCGTAATATTCCATCTTTCTACTGTTACTTAATAACTGGCCTGTGAATAAAAAAAAATGTTATACATAACTCTAATGCAAAATTTAAAAAAAGAGGGATTCAGTGTTTATTAAGGTCACATTTTAAAGCGACACAAGGGCGATTGGCAACGGACAGCGTAATTTTGAACCATGGTCAAGTAACGAGGGCCCCCTGTCCTAACTTCCCCCCCACCGGGGGGGGGGACTCTGAGCCTCTTCAGATTTAAAGTTGGTCAACCTCTCTACACGGTGGGTCTTAGGTAGCCATGAGGCTTAAGCTCATGATACCCCGACCACAAGCTCGTGACCATGACCATTAGAGAACCGCACCGCGATCATTAAAAAGAAAGGAAGGAGCAAGAAAACGTAATTATTTATTAAAATGAAATCTCTTTTAATGTTCTTTGATCTATTTTACTTCATGTTATTGTTATTAAAGCCTTTCTCTCGTCTGCATATCCTCTTCACTTTCACAGATATGTATCCATTATAATAATTCGCTTGAAAATGCACTTATTTTCTACTAAATTCACAAAAGTTCCGGCTCAACTTTAACAAATATTATCATTGAGGTAGCAAATTCAACGGATCCCTTCAAACTAGTCCATGTATATTAATGAATTACAATTAAAATAGTTTTACTGTGATATTAGTAAAATAATTATATTAGAAAAAACAAGTAATATATATATATAAAAATTTTGAGTCGATTTCTACTTAGGTCAACAAAGAAATGTTTTTATTTTGGTCACTTTTTGTTAAATAATTACACAATTAATATAACTAATTTTGTACATATGACAGAATCACACTATCAAGTGGCAAAATTGGAAGCAATTTTCCTTGCAATTTTCCATTTTTCTTTTTATAATTGGTATTGGATTATTTTTTGTGTGTTTTGTGACAGAAACAGGTCAACAAAGAAATGTTTTTATTTTGGTCACTTTTTGTTAAATAATTACAATTAATATAACTAATTTTGTACATATGACAGAATCACACTATCAAGTGGCAAAATTGGAAGCAATTTTCCTTGCAATTTTCCATTTTTCTTTTTATAATTGGTATTGGATTATTTTTTGTGTGTTTTGTTTATTACTATTTATTCATTAATTAAATTTAATTATTCCAGTAAAAAGAAATCACATTCATAGAAATTAGGCTATCCTGGGTGGGATTCGAACCCATGACCTTTGGATTAGAAGTCCAACGCGCTATCCAGTGCGCTACAGGAACACCACGATCGATTTTCTTTCTATATATGGTGTTGGACTATTATTTTTGTTTGTTACTATTTATTCATTAGTCAAAAAAATTAATGAATTAATATAGGAAAAATGCATTAACATCAAGTGTCATCCACTACAAGTTTAAAAAAATGTATTTGAGTGGATGAATTAAAAGTACTTTATTAACGAATGAAAATTTGAACATATATATATATATATATATATATAGAACGAGTGTGAACTAGCAGTAAGAATTAAATAAGTTATGTGATATTAGTAAAAATAAGTAATTTCTGAAAAAGTAGTAACAAATAACAGAAATACACAATGACGAAGACATTTGTTTCAAAATATCTATGGGCGACTGAGAATTATAATGAATTCTAGGTATTATTTAAATTTTTTTTTTTTTTGTTGACCATTTCTTATTTCGTGAGAATAATCCAAGCATGATTGACACGCGGGAAGAAAAAGTTTCAGCTACCGAGGCAAGGTATATTTCGACGGCCTTGGACAAATGAAAACTGTTGCACGTTGCCGTTAAATATCACCTCAAACTATGTGAAAAATTATTTAAAAGAACTACTGGATTATCAAGGTAAAGAATTATCAGTATGACTAATATATGACAGAGTAGAGTAAATTGTCTGCCGAATAATTTTTCGTTAATTTTGCTCTGGCACGAGTTTAAAGTTGAATATTTCGAATACTGTTCTATATTGAATTAAAAAAAGTATTCACACACACACACAGGAGAAAAACTTACTATTTTTTTTGATCATTTAAAAGTCGAAAAAATTATGATTGTAAAACGATATTATCGAACTTTAGATCAGAAATAGCATAAGTAAGTAAAAGACCTTGCATTCGTTGCCACTTACTTACACGTTGCTTTTATTTTATTACAATGTATTTCTAAAAAAGTTAAATCTAATTAATTATAGAATTAAATACAATGAAACAGAAAACTGAGCATTTGGAAACAGATTTAGTGAAATGCATTCAAAGTTTTTTTTATCGTAGCATAGCGCAAGATATATAAAATTAAGCATCTAATGTTATAGTTTTATCAACTAGGGGGTATCTTTTTCTTTTCTAAAACTCTTTATTTATTTGAGTATTTTTTGCATACTCAACTCTAACTTAAAATTCTGACATATATATTCTAATCTTGACAATATACAATATATGTTATGTATATATATGTTATAATAAATAATTTTCATTATGATAATATATATTCCACGTCTATAAATTAAAATTCTTCATTAAAAAAATGGAAATTTTGGCAGTCTTTTACAAAAAACTTAAATTAAGTACAAAAAAAAAAATTGAATAGTCATCTGATGATAAGGCATATTTTTACGCAGCATAATTTTTTTAATTAAACTTACAATAATAATTAATAAAATGATTATAAAAACATGAATTAAATTATTTTATGTAATATTTGAACAGTGACAAATTGATGTTAGAGTAATACTTCGACTTACGCCACTGGACTTCACTATTTTCAAATCTCGTCGTTTCATCCTTTTATTTAGTTATTTATTTTTCATCACTGAAAATCATGCAGAATCAATGCCAGATCCTGAAGAAATTGGTAATTTGATTGAAGAAGTTGCTGATTTTGCCAGGCAAATAAATTTAGAAGTGGATAGTGATGACGTTCAAGAACTTCTGGATTTTTTTCCACAATCAGGAGCTGATAATTGATGAGCTCATAGAAATGCACGAGCAAGAGCAAGACATTGAGGAACTTTCGACCCAGTTCAATCAGAAGATCGAATGACGTATGGGAATTTGACAGAATGCCTCAGTTTAGTTGAAAAAAGGGTTAAAAATTTTAGGAAATACTAGCTAGTACACGCGTTCTTCGCACGGATGAATTGAAAAATTCAACAATACAGATTGAAGGGTAAAGAATATTTTAAAGAGTTAATTTTACGTGAATTGCAAATTAAACAACAACAAAAAGCTTTTTGCATATCTCAGCTGAACAATAAATCCATATTTGTTACATTTCTTATTACATTTTAAGTCTCTAGATCAAATAGCTGATAAAAAGGAACGCCCCGTAACACTCTTGTGTGTCGATTTTTGAGAACACCTTCCTAAGTTGATCTTTGCTCAACAAAAGTAACACATTGTAACAAATTTTGTGTAATGAACGCTTAAAATAGTGTAAATAATTTATATCTTGATGTGCAATTCGTTAATATTACTTTCTGTTGTATTTATTTTATGTTAAAATTGTAATATTCGCAAGCAACGCCGTTCCTTATATTATAATGGCGATTCAATGGAAACATTGCGAAATGTTGGCGATAGAGCCAAGTTAACAACATTTTGGTGATTGAATGATTCAGAAGTTGATACGTTGTAGCTCCATCTGGTGGGGAGCTGCAACAAAGAAGATCCACAAAAAACACATATACATGCCTATTTTCATAGTGATCGGTTGAACGGTGTTGGAGTGATATATATAGATAGACTCCAAAGAAGAGCGTATTTTTTCAACAAAAATTAGGAAAAAAGAATTAGTAGCCTGCTAAGAAGAAATTTTGTGGGGAGAAAAAAACTTTGAGGCGGCAGATTACTTGTTAGATTATATTAAATCTTTTACATCAAAATAACTAGGCTTTGTAAATTTGTATTTGCGTGTGTTATCTAAGATTTTATTAAACATTTTTTCCCCTAAAAAATTGTTTTCTTTCGTCTCCTGCCCGAACTAAAAATAATTTATACCGGCAATTATACCCCGACTTACGCGGTTATCACTCAGTCCAACCTATCGCGTAAGCTCGGGGTATTACTGTATTTCATTAATTTCTTGCATATAATTATTAATCATGTTTAAACAAAATCAAACATGCTAATTTGCTTTCAATATAATTTAATCCGCGCCTTTTATCATATAATTTTACAATATATTTATATTTTACAAAATATATTTATAATCCATTCGACAGATGATTAAATTCACTAGTGTGTGTGTTTTCATTTTTATAGAAAGGATATTTACATTGAAGCCCATTGGCTGAATGGTAGTAAATCGCGCTTCCACGCCACAGGTCCGGGGTTCACCTGGGCAAGGTAGACTTAGCCTTTCATCCTTTCAGTGGGTCAATAAATGAGTACCGAGCTTACTTGGGAACTGAACACTGAGGGTTTCGCGTCAGACTGACCACTTGACCGAAACATCTGCACATGCACCACAGTCAGGTAAACTGAGGAACAGTAGACCTAGGCCCTAATGGGCTGTTGCGCCACTGAGTTCAGTTCAGTATGTTTACATTGGAATACGAATTGTTTGTTAAAAAATTCAATTTTGAAAAGAAATTCAGATCAGCTTCTGAATTACGATTAGTTCTCAGTTTTACCATTAGGTCTCATTTTCGGAGAGACTTGATAATCAGAATAAAGAGGTTGAATTTCATTGTATTCTACTTTGAAATATAGTTAAAACATGGTGCTTCATTGAAAATAAGACCTTTAATTGGAATATAAGTCTCTTCCTGATTTTTCTAGAAGCTGATATTTATTAGCCAAAAATAAATCCTGGTTAAAATAATCCGGAACTTGTGTAATAAATACGTTATTTGCAACATTCCACGGATTGCACTGAATTATGAAACGGCAAAGTTATTGAAAAAAGTAAAATAAATAGGCGGAAAATTGCTTGAATAGGATTAATTGTTTGATTGTTTTAATTAAAGTCACAAAGACAGCTTTTAGCGATTGTAATTTTGAACCACTGTCAAGTGACGCGAACGGCACCTGAGTAAGTACTCTATTCTTTCCTCGTCCATGCCAATCCAATGTGCAGAATTTTAGCCCTGAATGATTCAACATGTCAGCCATAATATATGGATAGTCATTAGTGGCAATAGTATACTCAAATGTGATAATGTATATTCGAATGTAATAAAACAAATAAACAACAGATAAAGGAATGAAATGACTACAAGATAAATGTTTGATAGGAACACTGAAGAAAATAATAAGATAGTTTTATAATCAATCATATTGCGAATTTGGAGCAAAAATATGAATGTAAATTGAGCTTTTATTTTCATTACTTTTCTACTAAACTCTCAAACTCAGTGGCGCAACAGCCAATGATGGCCTCGGCCTACTGTGCCCATCTCAGTGTACGGTGACCATTGGGCGCTGGGGAGCATGAGCAGATGTCCCGAGCAGGTGGTCAGTCTGAAGCGAGACTTCTAGTGTTTACGTTCCCAAGCAAACTTGGTACTCATTTATCGACCCATTTCAGGAGGGGTTAAAGGTCGAGTCGACCTTGCCCAGCACGAGAATAGAACTTCGAACCTGTGGTGTGGAAGCGCGATACACTACCACTCTGCCACTGGGCTTTCACTTTGCTAATATAATTATTAAAAAAAAAATTTTTTTTAAATTACAAATAGTAACTCTTGGGTCATCTTAAACACCATTGGATGGTATTAGTTAATGAAAATTATTAATTTTATTCAAATGGCATTAAAATAGAAGATTTCAGGATGATCGTAAATCTAGCACATTTAAATTTTCCCCCAAAACATAAAAGTTTTTTGTGTGTGTATGTTTTTATCTATTTCGGATCAGAAATAAATTACCAAAATGACATGAATCCTGAAATTAGAAAGAGAATTATTGAGCTAATCACTGTTTCTTTGATTTAAGATTATAACTGAAGTCTCGTTTGATAAAAAGAAAGGCAAAAATTCTATTTTATGAGGTAGTAATTAAAGCAGTTTTGACTTATGCCTCAGAGACATGGGCCTTGACAAAAAATAGAAGAGAAGATTTTGTTGAATTTTGAAAGGAAGGTCCTGCGAACCATATTTGGTGCTGTTCTCGATAATAACAGTTGGAGAAAAAGACATAATTTTGAAATATATATGATTTTTTTAATAGTGATGATATTATTGTCCATAAAACTAAGTAGAATGAGACGGGCAGGACATATAGTAAGAATGAGCCCAGAACGAACAGCATTGAAAATTTTTAATGCAACTCCTTCTAATAAAAGATTAAAGGAAAGGGCCAAAAGGAGATGGAAAGACTGTGTGGATGAGGACTTTCCCATTCTAAAAGTGAAGAACTGGAGATCAATTGCTGGGAGAGTGGAAAAAACTTCTGAGGAAGGTTCAATCCCACAAAGGTCTGTTATGCCAATGCTGATGAATATCATGTGTATCATTTTAGATATATTGGCACTCTAAAAAATGAATAGACAATCACGGTACGTAAGTATCTACTATTCCCTCCTCTCCCCCTGAAACTCGGTGCTATGCATGTAATTTACACTACAAATACGGGCGATTATATCACTGATGCTATTTTTCAAAGTTTATCTAATCAAAATAAAGATATAATATTTCAAATTCTCATTAAATTCTACGTAAAAACATCGCTCGAAAAACAAAAACATCTGAATTACCGTAAGAATTCAGGGATGTCCACCACCACAGGGTTTTCCAGGCATTTTTTTCCTCTGTTAAACAGGATATGACGTCCCTATTTTTGAATCGTGCAAATTTTTCCGATAAATAATCCCGGACACCTTTGACCCCGCACCGGAAACTCACGGAGAAATCAAAGCAGCGTGCGTTATGATTGGTTGCGAAATACATGTTATGCACCATTCGCAACCGAGAATCGATGATGAGAAAGAGCGTGAAGGAGAAAAAAAAATCCCTGAGAGATGAAAACAAGCGTTTCGGTGTTCGTGACGTCACCTGTCGCCCGTTTCAACATAAAAAGGAGCGAATCGCCGGTCTGAAAGTCAAAACAAAGCAGGATCATGAAGCTCTTGAGTGCGGCTTGGATTGCGCTATTGACGCTGCAAGCTGTCAGTGGCAGTGAGTACCCAAACTTGATTTTTTTTCAACAAAAATTACTAAAATTTAATAATTTTTAAAAACTAAAAAGCTAATAAATTTTTTTATGATAAGCAAACACATTCTATTAAATTTCAGATGATAGATGCCGGATTATTAAAATATTTTTGTTTATTAATTTTTTAGAAAAAAAACTAATTAATTTCCTAACAATCAGAAAAATATATTTTGGGAGTGGGGAGGAATTATGTTAAATATTTTTTTCTAAGGATAATCGTGCGAATCAATTTATCTAACTTCTAATTTTATGTGAAAATACTTTTTGTTTCAAAGCCATCCGTAACTTTCTAAAAATTATTTTCGACTAATATTGAATTTTAATGAAAGGGATTGAATTAAAAATTAGACATTTTGTGAAATAAATAATTTAAATGATTTTTTTAAAAAAGAAAATACGTATCGTCAAATTTTAATTAATTATATTACAACGCGCATAACAACGATTAAAGCATTTGAAAAATATTTTTATGGTAGATCTAAATCTCACCGTAATAACATTAATTCTAAATAATAGTTTAAATATTAAATATTCTGAATAATAATTTGAGTTTCAAGAATTTTAAATAGAGTAACTCTCTCTTGGAACATTTTAGTAAACATTACATTTTTTAAAGAACAATATTAACAAAACTATTCGAATATACTTTTATGTCTTTTTCCTTCTTTTTCAATTTCAATTCTAAATTGCTCACTGAAAAATGTTACAGATACGTGAAATAATTTCGGGTGTATTTCGTATAAATGTTTGCACTTAATGTGCCAAAATAAAGCAAATAAAAAATTTGTTGTACTTATCTCAAGATTTTAATGCAATTTTAAATACATGGGTTTGTATTTTTGCAAGCTGGATTCGGTGATTTTGCTCCCATTTGTTTGTATGTCAATAGTTATACATTCTTATAAGTATCTGAAAAAGTAATTATTTTATTACATTTTATTGCATTGGAAACTTCATCGTAATATTACTTCTTCCTTGTCTGAATATCGCTTTAAGAAAACAAGATTATAAAAAAAAAATTAATTAAATGTGGGATTAAGAAAATTTTGTATAGCACTGCCCTTAAAATTAATTGAATTAGTACATGTTAAATTAAAATTAAACAAAAAAGCAAATCTATTAAGATTTCAACATTTAAATTTTTTCTAAATGAATGTAATTATTGCAAACACACAAATTCAATTTTTTTATAAAATAGTTTTTTGAGCCTTTTCAGAAGTACATTTTTATACTTCAAGTTAAAAATGAAAATAATTTGAAAAAGTCTATTTAATGTTTATTTTTTTTTTTTTTTTTTTTTTTAAAAAATCACTTAAATTTGTTTGAAAGCGAAGTAGTTAAAAAATATTAAATTTTTTTAAAATTTAAAGTAATTAACGTTTATAAAATTTTTAAAATCTTAAGTGATAAAAAACACAACATATTTTGTAGTTAGCTATGCGGTAAGTTAGATTTGGAAAAAATTTACATAAAAACGTAGAATTTGTGCATATTTGGTCTAAGTTCTCTATCTTATTCTTAAGAAAGTATCTCCATATTATCTATACCATTGATTTTTTTCGAAACAATAGCTATTAGAAATTAATGTATTTTCCCTTAAAATTCTACTATTTTTTATACTTTGCAGAGGCAAAGAATTAAATTAAATAATTAATTTTATATTCATCAGTAACGATTTACCATTATAATACTTTTTCTTTTCATGACATTTATTACCCTGTTTTGTATTTTTGATATAGTTATTATGAATATAAAATAAAACTAATATTTGTATTGAATCACATTCTGAAAGGGGTTTCAAATTTTTTCTCTAAGAATTGAAACATTTTTTTGCAACGTACCGTAAAATCCGGCGTATAACACTCACCGGTGTATAACGCACACTTATACTTTCAAGCTAAATTTTTCAATTTTTAGGTATATTCGCCGTATAACGCGCACCCCCTTTTTAACGAAGAAATCTGAAGTATTAATATACATTGTTTTTGTTTTGAAGTATTTTATTCGATGTATTATCCCAGACTTTTGAAAAAATAGTATACTTCTAGAATTACAACTGTTCTTGTTCATAAGGCAAGTCGTTTCTTTTAAATAAACAGTGTTTCGATACATCTAGAAGTAAATTTTTTTTAAGCCCCTCCTTTTTGTTATTTTTAAAGCTATCGTTTTTATACCCGGCGTATAACGCGCACCCTTAATTTTCGAACTTATTTTTTGTGTTCAAAGTGCGCGTTATACGCTGGATTTTACGGTATTTCTTATTTTGAGTTGTAGAGAAACAATATTTTGTATGAAAATACAAATTTGAATTAAAAATTTGGTGAAAATATATTAATTTTTTTGTAAGTTTTTTCCCTTGAGTAAATGTATTGCATTGAAAACAAATTTTACCATTCTATAAACAAAACATAATTAGGAATTATATTTGTTTAATCTTTTATATTTATACACATGTCTTACTACGTTTTGCACTTTTAAATTCGTTTTCATTATTATATACTAGCCGTTACCCACCCGCTTCACTGGGTATTTTACGATGTTGTATAAATATATACCGTTTAAATATATATAAATTATTGATATCTAGCATTAAGAATTTGATTGTATTGAAAAATATATTTATAGCTGTAACTCTCGCCTCTTGATATAAAAAGGACAGAAATTATAATTTCTATTAATATCTAAAATAGAAGTAGAAAGATTTTTTGCGCTCACTTAACTCAATAATCAAGTGGATTTTCACCAAAGCAACTTTCAGTGGATCTCTATTCCACAAAATAACATGCGTGTTAAATTTCATGTCTAAATCTAATACAGCAAAAACGGATTTTTTATCAGCAATACGCCCCGTAACCCAGTTGAGAGCATTCTTAGTGGATTTCAATTCAACAAAAGAAACATGCAAACTAAATTTTATTATAGTCCTAGTAGTTCGAAAACGGGGATTTTGTCTATTAATACGCCCCGATAACTCCCCCGATTCTCCCTGAAATTGATTTTTGTAAAATCCATTCTTAATGGAACTCTATTCAACTAAAGAAACGTGCTCAAAAAGTTTCAAGTAAATGGGTTAAATTCAAAAACAGGAATTTTTCTATAACTCTCCTTAACCCCTCATAACCCTACTCCTTTGGTGGTCAGTTTTCGCAAAATTCTTTGTTAGAGGAAATCTATTCCATAAAAGGAACATACCTTCTAATTTTCAAGAAGGTGGGTCTAATAATTGAAAAAAGGAAATATTTATCTAATACGCCCCATAATCCCCCTCAGTGACCCTTGGGGGTAAATTTTCCACAAACCTATTTTGTAGCAGATCTCTACTCCATGAAAGGAATCTGCTTATCAAATTTCAAGAATGTACGTCTGATAGTTTAAAAATGGAAATAATTATCTAAACCACCCCTTAAGCCCCCACAACGCCACTTAGGAAGCGATTTTTCCAAAACACATTTTGTAGCGGATCTCTACTCTTTGAAAGGAATCTGCTTACTTAATTTCAAGATTTTACGTCTAATAGTTTTAAAAAGGAGATAATTACCTATAGCGCCCCTTAATTCTCCGCAATGCCACTTGGGGGTCGATTTTCACACCCCCCCCACCCCACGCCGGGGCTGGGGGGGGG